>CM057346.1:431876271-432476271 GCA_030015575.1 Agapanthus africanus | reverse complement strand
CTACTTCCTACCACCAGCGATGCTCCACGCCAGTTAGGTGCACCCAGAGGCCGTGGACGCGGCGGTCCTGTTCAGAGAGGACGAGGAGGCAGAGGCCGAGGTCGAGGTCAGCCCGCTATCGGTGGAGGACAGGCCCGAGTTTTTGCTTTGACACCGCAGGATGCGCAGGCATCCAATACCGTTGTGACAGGTACCTTATCCGTATGTTCTTTCGACGCACGGGTATTATTTGACCCAGGTTCCACACATTCGTACGTCTCTACACACTTTGCACCGATGTTGGGCCGTGAGTCGTCGTCGTTAGATCATCCGCTTGTTGTTATTACCCCGGTAGGCGAGTCGTTTGTCGCTCGTTTTGTTTTTCGATTGTGTTCCGTTCGTATCGGGGAGAGGGAGTCATCGGTTGATTTGATTCTCCTTGATATGTTAGCCTTTGATGTGCTTCTGGGCATGGATTGGCTAGCCACTTGTTATGCTTCGGTGGACTGCCGTGAGAAGGCAGTCAGATCTAGCTTTCCGGGAGAGCCAGTCCTTGTTATTCAGGGAGACCGCAGCGTCACCCTTCCCAGCTTGATTTCGTCTCTTCGCGCTGGTCAGCTCTTGCGGAAGGGATGTCAGGGATTCTTAGCGTATATTTGTGATACTCGAGCTGCAGAGGTTCCGTTGGACCGGGTCCCGGTTGTTTGTGAGTTCCCTGATGAGCTACCTGGGCTACCACCTGAGCGCGACGTTGAGTTCTGCATCGATTTGATTCCCGGCTCGGGGCCTATCTCTATACCGCCTTATCGAATGGCCCCGGCAGAGCTTCGAGAGCTAAAGGATCAGTTGCAGGATCTGTTAGATAAGGGGCTTATTCGACCTAGTGTTTCTCCGTGGGGTGCTCCGGTCCTGTTTGTCAAGAAGAAGGATGGAAGTTTGCGCTTATGTATCGACTACCGCCAGCTGAACAAAGTTACCATTCGGAACAGATATCCGTTGCCACGCACTGATGATTTGTTCGACCAGCTCCAGGGCGCGGGTTATTTTTCGAGGATCGACTTACGATCAGGATACCACCAGCTGCGAGTCCGACAGGAGGATATACCGAAGACAGCCTTCCGTACACGTTATGGCCACTACGAGTTTTTGGTGATGTCGTTCGGACTCACCAACACCCCAGCAGCATTCATGGATTTGATGAACCGTACATTCAGGCCGTATCTTGACTTGTTCATCATCGTGTTTATCGACGATATCTTGGTGTACTCCCGGAGCAGAGAGGAGCACGAGCAGCACTTGCGGATTGCGTTACAGACTCTGAGGGAGCACCAGCTGTTCGCAAAGTTCTCCAAGTGTGCATTCTGGCTGGACAGCGTCGGATTCTTGGGTCACGTGATTACGAGAGACGGCATTTGTGCGGACCCGAAGAAGATTGAGGCTGTTCAGCAGTGGCCCCGACCTACATCGGTTACTGAGATCCGTAGTTTTCTAGGCCTGGCAGGCTACTACAGGCGTTTTGTTCAGGACTTCTCCCGTATAGCTACACCTTTGACCGGTTTGACCCGGAAGGGAGTTCCTTTCGTCTGGACGGAGGAGTACGAGCGCAGTTTTCAGCAGCTGCGGACATGTTTGACTACGGCGCCGGTATTATCTTTGCCTTCGGGATCAGGCGGATTTGTGGTCTACTGCTATGCTTCGCGAGTGGGATTAGGATGCGTATTGATGCAGCAAGGCCGGGTGATCGCTTATGCTTCTCGGCAGCTGAAGAAGCATGAACAGAACTACCCCACTCACGATTTGGAGATAGCTGCAGTGGTCTTTGCACTGAAGATTTGGCGACATTACCTATACGGCGAGTCGTGTCAGATATTCACAGATCACAAGAGCTTAAAGTACATATTTCAGCAGCGAGATCTAAACCTCATACAGCGTCGTTGGATGGAGTTGGTGAAAGACTTTGACTGCGAGATCTTATATCACCCAGGCAAGGCGAACGTGGTGGCAGATGCTTTGAGCAGGAGGCCCGGGGTAGCCTATCCTTTTTGCGCGCAGTGCAGAGACAGTCGTCAGCAGATTGGCAGATTTTATGCGACACCCGAGTTGAGTTCGAGTTCACTCAGACAGGGGGACAGCTCGCGCATGTTCGTGCACGCCCACAGTTGCTTGACCGTATATATGAGGCACGGCGCAGTGACGACCGTTGCTCAGAGATCATGGCACCGATGGGACAGGGCAGATTTTCCGAGTTCGTGATTGACGATTAGGGGATTTTACGCTATGGATCTAGACTGTGCGTACCAGATGCTGATGGATTACGGCACGACATTCTTGAGGAGGCACACCGATCAGTGTATAGTGTCCACCCCGGTTCCACCAAGATGTACCATGATATGAGAGAGACCTACTGGTGGGACGGGATGAAGAGGGACATTGCGGAGTTTGTATCGAGATGCCTGACTTGTCAGCAAGTCAAGGCCGAGCACCAGAGGCCCGCAGGAGAGCTACAGCCGTTACCCATTCCAGAGTGGAAATGGGAGCAGATTTCGACGGACTTCGTTGTGGGTCTACCCAGGACCAGTCGAGGGTACAACTCCATCTGGGTGATCGTAGATCGATTGACGAAAGCGGCTCACTTCCTGCCAGTGAAGACCACTTTCAGCTTCGCTCAGTATGCCCAGCTTTACATCGACGAGATCGTGCGGTTGCATGGCGTACCGACTTGTATCGTGTCAGATCGAGGCACCCAGTTCACCAGCCGACTTTGGCAGAGACTTCAGGAGGCTTTGGGCACTCGTTTGAGCTTCAGCACAGCGTTTCATCCGCAGACCGACGGACAGTCAGAGCGGACCATTCAGACTCTCGAGGACATGCTCAGATCGTGCGTTTTAGACTTCGGCGGTAGCTGGGATCGTCATTTACCTCTAGTGGAGTTCTCCTACAACAACAGCTTCCAGGATACTATTCAGATGGTACCTTTCGAGGCATTGTATGGGAGGAGATGCAGATCGCCCGTCTGTTGGACAGAGCTCAGCGAGAGCAGTATTTTGGGGCCACAGCTTGTTGAGGAGACGACAGCGAAGATACAGTTGATTCGAGACCGGATGAGGGCAGCTCAGAGCAGACAGAAATCCTATGCAGACAGGCGCCGTCGCAGGTTAGAGTTCGCAGTTGGCGACCATGTTTTTCTGAGGGTCTCTCCGATGAAGGGCGTGATGCGTTTTGGGCGAAAGGGGAAGCTTAGCCCTAGATTCGTAGGTCCCTTCGAGATCCTCGAGCGTGTTGGCGATGTTGCATATCGTTTGGCCCTTCCACCCAGCTTTCCCGATGTTCACCCCGTCTTCCATGTTTCGATGCTCCGCAAGTACCTTCACGACCCTTCGCATGCGATTCAGCACCCGACAGTCCAGCTGGAGCGCGACCTTTCTTTTGCAGAGCAGCCGGTGGCCAACCTGGATCGGCAGGTGAAGAAGTTGAGATCGAAGATTATACCAACCGTCAAGGTCCTTTGGCGTAGCCCGAGCAGCGAGGAGGTTACCTGGGAGACCGAGAGCGAGATGAGGAAGAAATATCCTCATCTCTTTGAAGGTACGCGTAGCTATATTTTTAAATTCGGGGACCGAATTTCTTTAAGAGGGGAAGATTGTAGCGTCTTGAAAAGTCGTTTTGGAGTTTTCCTGAAAATCGGTGAAAATTCGGTATTTTTCCGAAAACCGTCTTTTTTGTTATTTTGCATTTTAGGACTAATTATACTTAAAATGGATAGGTAATTGCTTGTTCTTAGTAGCTAATGAGTTACTTATGAAATTTTGGTCATTTAAAATTTTTTCCCTATTTTTCAATTTTTTTAATATTATTTTAAGCCGGTAAGAAAATATATTAAATTAGCGATAAATACAAATTTAAATGGGCTAAATTTAAGCTTTAAAATCATGTTAATTAAAATTTAGTTGTAACATAAATTTTTAGTAATTTATTTTAAGTTTTAACAAATTTTTATTATGGAAAACGAAATTTATTGAATTTTAAGCTAAAACTTGCAATTTTGGACTTGTAGGGGGTCTTTTTGCATAAAATTTCTTTTGTAAAACCCCTCTCTCTCTTCCCTCAGCCCTAGGCCGGCCCTTTTCCAGCAAACCCAAGAAAAAAAAATGCTTTCCTCTTTGACTTCATTTTTGTGTAGAAAAGAGGTGTTTTTTTTAAGCATTTTGGATTTTTTTATTAGGTATGGGTCTTTACTTGTTTGGTGTGGGTTGACCAAGACTTTTTCCACACACCACACCACTCCCCCACTCCCTTGTTCAGGCCAAAAATCTGCAGCCCTCCCCCTTCATTTTCCCCTCTCTTTTGTTCTCAATTCATCTCAAAAACCATCAAAAATCAACAAATCCTTCACTAATTCAACATAAAACCTTAATCCATCTCTTCTCACACCCACTTTAGTTTAAATCTTGGTGAAAGGAGGCATCTTTGGAGGCAAATTGTTCTTGCTAGATCTCTAGTTGAGGTATAAATTCTTCCTAATTAAATTCTTTTGTTAAGTTTCTTAAATTAGATTGTTTTAGTGTTAAATTAGTGTTAGTTTCATTCTAGATTTTTAAAAGTTCATGGTTGAAATTAAACTAGGGTTTTAGAAACCATTATTTAGTTAATTAAGTCTTTTAATTAACTTAGTTGTTTACTTAACCAATTTATATGGTTACTTTGCTTAAGTGGCTTCATATTAGGCTAATCTATGTTAAAGTTGTGTGAAATTTTCATTAAGGTTGCTAATTATGAAAATCAAGAAATGTTTTGTTTATGGAAATTAGGTTTTTAAGCATAGTTAATGGTTTAAAATTAGTGTAATGGCTATCTAGTGGGTTAGTTTGGATTGTTGTGTTGGATTGTGTTAATTTTCTCGCTAATTGTCGATGTTTGCACCAATTTTGCAAACTTCTAGCTTACTAGGTTTTTATTATATTATTGTGGCGATTTAATTGAGATATCTAGAGTATTTTGTTGGCTTATCCTATGACATTTAGGATGCGTGAGTGCGGATTTTTGAGTAGTCGGGTTTTAGTTTTGCCGGGCGACCAAATCGGCGATTTTTGCAGTTTTTGCGATTTTCGCGTGTGTTCCGCGCACCTTGTGCACGTTGTACCTAGCTTGTGAATGTTAGTATCTTCGTTTGGGTTTTGCGTCGTTCCTAATATGTAACCTTATGTTTGGTATTGATGTAAATTCCAGGTTCGGTCGCGGAGACGTCAGACGCGGCTCGAAAGGGGAAAGCGGTGATTGGACGCAGCTAGCTAGGGATTTCGGTGAGTAGATGTAACATCTACGGGGGACTATCGTTGGATAGCGCAAGCCGCCCGATAGTTTTAGTAACTTAAAAGATTCTTAGTAATGTTAGTAATTAGGAGTGTAATACTTGTATGATTATTTGCTACATTCATGCCCTATATTGACATACTTATACGAAACCGTTTTATAGGACACCTGCACCATTGCCAGGGTTTTTATATGCACCACGAGCACTATTCATGCTTACACACACACCCTGGTAATTGCCATGCCACCACACTAGATAACCTATAATTTGAAACCTTTTACTAATTGATGCTTAAACCTGTGCTATTGCCTTTAATTCCTTAAAATGAAATCGTAGGATTGCCATTCATGTGCATGTACCTCATCATATTATTTGTTCATGCCTAGTCTATTAATCATACATCGTAGCTTAATTATTTATATCATATCCATTCATCACCATTGATATATGCACTTATGAGGATTTCTTGAGATTTTATGATATTTCTGGATTTCGGGGGAAAGCCGCAAAATTTCTAAACTTATTATGTTTTTAAAATATGTAATTGCGGTTTTCTAGTGATGTAAAGTGTCGTCCACCATGAGTTTGCTGTGGTTTTCGAGATCCGTGTCGAGGAGTGGAGGAACCGTCACGGGTACATGGTGGGCCCGGTAAGGTATCCCGGGGCAAGAGGAATGTGGTGTTGACGTTGAGCCTGGCAGGGAACGGATTACCTACCGGTGACTATTTGGCATGGCGGATATCCAGAGGATACCGACCGTGGCCGCGAGATGATGAGATTTTGATATTGAGCTGGGTCAGCCGGATGGCTGAGGCCAGAGATACTATGACATGGATATATGAGATTTGAGATAGTTTTGAGGTGTCGTTGCTGGACACAGGTTCTTGTTGATTCTATTGGTATTGTGATGGTATTTCAAAAGACATTCTTAAAGGGAAAAACATGATTTCTTATACTTACACATTCAGATCATGAGTGGATTCACATTGCATTCATACCTGCTAGTTTATTCATATTGCATACATACCTGCTATTATGTCCTGCCATACCTGTATTATAGATGCTAGGATGCTTGTGTGCATGCATTCGATAGCCTGTGTAGATGTTATTTATTACTCACGAGTTGGCAACTCACCCCCGTTGTGCCATAGCCTTTTGCAGGTCCGCTCCGTCAGTACAGTAGCGGTGGGTGCGCTTGCTTCTTTTGCCTCTTTTGCCTGGACTCGAGATTTTGCTCTTAGGTGGGTTATGTTATTATTTTTGTACCACCTTGTATATTCTTTGTATCTAGTATACTCCATCTACTGTATCTACCAGTATTATTGTATATTGACTTAGAGATGAGACTGTGAGGTTTGTGGACTTTTATGCTGTATTTTGGGGTCGAGCTCACTTGAGTCGACATGATGTTTTTCTTATGCTTCATTATGATTATTTCGCATATTGTTGCTTTATATTGCGTGGGATTTATGACCGCCTTGTGGCGAAGAGCTAGCTCCCGCTTGGGGATGCCTTATTTGTTGGATTCATATATATTCTTGTTGTACCCATTTTGGGGGCCAGTATTTACAAAGGAGACTCTGCCGAAATTTTCGGAAAAATTGATATTGTTTTTAAAAAGGGTTTTTATATGACTTATTTGATAAACTCGCTTCAATTGATTGGGTTTTCTTCACTCTTTTGCTCATTTGGTTTTGGTTCTGGGCTTTGGCTTACTTATTTTACGGACGCCTTGAGACGTTTCGTAAACTTAAGTGCCAGTCACGTCCGTACCCTGCGGGTCGTGACACCGTCATCTTTGATTTTGGTATTTTGGGCGATTTATTTGCATGATTGAGATTTTATGCACCACAGTTGCACTTGACTTCGATTTGATATCATTCGAGATGTTGATTTTGATTTCATGCCTATGGTATGCATGCGATTTGACTTATGATTTCGGCATAGTTTTCATGCACTTTAGTATTTTGATGCGATTTCGTGCACGCTGATGCACATGGTTGTGAGATTATATACCACGGTATACCTGACTTGGATTTGGATTGAGATGTGTTGTATACCGTAGATTTCGATTGTGATACTCGATATTTGTTTTCGTGCACCTTGTGCACTTGATTTGGATTCTTGCGCATGCTTGACGCACTTGATGCGATTTTGGTGCCCGCCAGATGCACTAAATCGGGATTCTTCGTGCATATCAGATGCACCTGATATTGCTGTCAGGCACACCTGTTGCCCATGACAGGTGTTTTCGTGCACACCCGTTGCACTTAGATTTTATTTCTGTATACATGTATGACACATTCATTAATTTCGATTTCCGTGCACACCAGACGCACGTGGCATTCTTATACATATTTTGGGATTGATTTCCTTTGAGCAGTATGTTTTTATGATATTTACTATTTAGTATAGTAGCTGAGCAGGATTAGTCCGAGGACAATACCTGAATATATTTTTACATGCATTGATAGTTATCGAAGGGATTTCCAAAAAGGAGCTATAGTCTCAGTAATTACCTACGTGTCCGAGATGACAAGAAACATTTCACAAAGGAAACCCTTCTAAATTATTTTTCAAAACAGCGGGACGTGTATATGAAACAAAGAGTATATATGTATATAGAATTATTTTCTTACAATAGACATCCTCCACTGTGCAGTGATACGCGCATCGCACAGCGAATTGAAAAGGTTTGGCATGCATTTCTTTCAGATGTTTTAACGATGCGTACATGTATAGTTTGATGTATATCATGTGGGTTTTCGTTTTGGGCTGACATTGGTGTCTTCGCCATAACTCCGATGATTGCGGGATGCTTGACAGAGTTTTGATTTTGGTTTATATACTCATTTTTTTTCATGCGCATGCATTGCGCTACGATGTGTTTTATGTATTTATGATTTCGGAGCCCCGGCGACTGGATCATTTTACAGAAATGTTTTAGTATTTGAGGGGTTTAAATTTAAATTCGGAGACTGAATTTCTTTAAGGGGGAAGATTGTAACATTTCAGAAAAATAAAATATTATTTTTGGGAAATTAAATAATTAAAATAATAAATATTATGAATATTTTAATGTTGTGGTATAATTAAATACTGATAATTGGGAAATATTTGGAAATATATGTAAATTGTTGATTTTGAAAGAATGTTATATGATTCAGACATTTTATAAAGTTATAAGATTAGTTATATACAAGTTTATTTCTAAACTTGATTAATAATCGCTAATTATGCATTAATCCGGTTTTGTGCATAACATGCACCATTTCATGTTACAAACCTTATTACTTTCCTTTTTGTGTGACCATGGTTTTAATTGGGGTTTTCATTTGTGTTTAAAATGAAAAAGAAAAGAAAAGAAAAAGAAAAGAATAAACAAAAGATTATGGGCAAGAGAGAGAAGAGAGAGAGAGAGAGACGTGAGGGGTTCATTGACCTAGCTCCCATTTCTTTATCCTTCATATCTCTTCCTCATTTTTCTTCTCCATCTTCCTCTCATGGCTGCCCTCACTCCCCCACCTCCTCTAAACCCTCACAACTCCACCAAAAACAACTCAAAACACTTCACCCTCTTCACCAAAAACATGCACAAGCTCAATACAAGCATGGAGAACCAAGCAAAATTTGATTTTGAGCACTTGGGGCAACTCAAGAAAGTTCTTGAGTTGCCAAATGAGATATTTTCTTCACCATTAGAGTGGTAATCTATTTACTTTAACATCCATACTAGTTTAGAATCCATTTTGTGTAGTTTAGTGATACTTGAAAATTTCTAGGGGAGGTTTAAAGGATTTTGAGTTGTGGTGGTGCATTTGAGATGTATTAGTGATTACAAACCCCCTTTAGTGTCTAAAACTTGGACCAAGCCAGAGCTAAAACCCCAAACTTGGACTTTAGAAATCCCAATGTCGGTTTTGTGTTAATTTAAATGCCTACATGGAATCTGGAGCAACCCGGGGAGATTCTGAGAAAAGCAAACAACACCACTAACCTAGATGGACCACTAGGAAGCCACCCTGACGATACGAACCCTTTCTAAGACTTCCAAACCGAGATCACCGGATTTTTGGCCAGTGTGGCCGGCCAAAAAGTGGATGATCGTGTTGAATTTGCTTCTATAGCTCATATACCTAATATACAACATCCCAGTATTGTTTGTTTAGCTTGATTTCACCTGAAACAAAATCTGGGACCAGTTTTCTAAGTTGCTGCTTAATGTTTTGTGGGTTTTAATGACTTGAAGTTTTGGTTTTGGTTTTATATCGGTCACTTGACGTTTGTACGTCTATATCGGGTGTTGTTTGGTTGATTTGCGTGAGTAGACCATAGGTTTTAACCTATGAGTGATTCGTGTGTCGTTTCGATCGCGAATTGGATTTTAATGCGGCACGATATGTTTTGATATGTATGTACCTCCGCGTGAACTCCGGGACGACAAGCAAGGGCGTGACGACATCTACTTCGGCAAGTAAGGATCAAGGTGAGTAGATATATATCTACGGGGGAAGTCGGGTGGATGGCGTATAGCACCCCCGCAGTTCGTAGTGTAGCATACGATATATATTATATATACACATATGTATTGTGAAACCAAAAGATTATCAGATAAGTTTTAGGTGTTCATGAGTTAGTTATAGTATAATTAGAAGTAACTTAGTTTAGCTTCTTAGTCGCGAAACCCTAGAATAAGGTACACGCACACACACACACACGCATACATCTTATATTACTTATGCGTATATGGGGATATGTATATACACACACACACATAGGAATGTGACTATGTGTCTATACACACACACACACACACACGTATACATATACTTAAATGATGAGGATAGTATATGGTACTTGGAGATGAGTCGATATGATTGTGCATGATGCCATGAGATCGGTGATGTGATTTGGTTCGTATTATGAGATACGGCATGTATTATAGCGGATCTTTAGGCGATGTGTTTTCAAACACACGAATATATATTATTGATGGTATCAGTATGTACTAGACGTAGATCAGTACCCAGCTTATGATATATGATGATAAGGATACCGGTTGAATAATGAGATAAATGTGAGATTGACCCGTACCCTGATTTGGGATGCTGTACGATGGATTTACCGTACGAGATATTATTAAGATGATAGATCCGTACCCGTGACTCGAGGATGTCATATGATATATATATTGTATCGTACGCGATACTATTGAGGCGAGATCACCGACTATTATATATATATAAATAGATCGATTCGGATTTAGGTGGATTTCCTTACCCTTTCGACTAGTCTGTTAGTTTATTCCTTTAGTTACTTAGTAGATGTTAGACAGAGCATGAGTCATACTTATTTCAAAAACTAACGAATCATGAGTATTTTAAAGAGAGGCCAAGGGATACTACGGATATTTCAAAGGATGTACTTTTTCATAAAAACACCGCAGCCCTATTTTTTAAACACCACGATTCGTGCGATTTTAGATATCCAAAAACTGTATGACTCGTATATAATGTTAATGTATATGCCCTAGAGGCCATTACTGTATCATACTAGTTTGTATATTACTTAATGGAAGCTTGGGATATTCACCTTGTATATACAATCTTGCTCAAAATAGTAGTATGCTACTTGGTTTGTTTCTACTTCAATGTGTACATGTGTTTATTTTAGTATATCGCCTATACACATTAGTGGAGCCCTTAGGATCTTTGCTTGATTACCAGCGTTGTGATGGCAGTCACACTAGTGGGGCTGGGTAATCTATAAGCACATCCTTATGCAGGTCCCTGGTCGCAGGACTATCGAGACAGGGCATCGATACTCCGGAGTAGACTAGCGCATGCGCTTCTCATCCCAGTGTGGGAGACGGTCTGTCCCACAGCCGTCGGTACGTCGTACTTGAGATAGTATGCGGGTGCTCGTTGGGTTACGAGTACACTGGACATGACTCGTCGGGAACTGACTAGTTGGTATTATGCCTATCGTCAGTTATCAGTTCCCAGGTGACATGAGTACAGCTTAGTCCGCTGACTTGACACTGTCACTTCGCCTCGAGTGTGTTCCCACTGCACTTTGATTACTACCCTACCACGGCTTAAAGGAGTCGTGCAAACAGGTGGTAGTTGGGTGCAGTCCCGAAGCACTTGGAGGCAGTGACGGTTAGACAGGATTCGTCTCTCCCGGTATTGGGGGTTGACATCGCGCTGTGTCTAGGAGAGCCATTACACGAGTAGTCCCTGGCCAGGGCAAACGAGATATACTGGTAGGCTTCCAGTGTTATCTCAGGGTGTTTTGGGCTTCACTCCGACACGACTTGTACCGCTATTGGGGGACTGACGTTTACCGCCCCCTAGACCCGCCATGCGATGTATCAGACGAACAGACCGGACTGTACGGAGAATGTTACATTCAGGCTCAGTAGGAGTTCAGATGGGTTTCGCCTCGTCAGTCTTCTTGTCGGCATCTACCTGGGGACCGTTACGCACAGCTAGTGCCGCTTGCGGTCTGTGGTTAAACCCACTGCCAGCGTAGTGTCGAGTCTTAAGAGTCCCACACAGAAAGCTATTCGCCTTTAGGCAAAAGAGTAGAGGTCGCATGGTTTTGCGACAGGTCGCATGGTTTTGCGACAGGGTTCGGTCATATCCGTGCACTTCTGCACGTACAGTGTCCGGACAGTTCACACTAGCGGGCTTTGGTTTAAGCCAGATCCTAGTATACCTTTTGGGATTTGTTTTATCCAGTATGCATTCGTGTTCCTCGGAACGCGGATGAGGGTGTGTATGCACAGTTGACGGAGAGACAGAGGCAGAGGATTCTCATTAGGGTTGTTGACCGTTGACAGTTGACTATTGACTTTTTGCTCAACCCTAATAAGAATATGATATGTGATTAACAATTATATTAATTAAGTATTATGGTGACATGGTTGTTGAGGGATTGACTTTGTTGACTTGTTGACTTTTGTTGACTTGTTGACCGGTTGACTAGGCTTGACTAGTTGACCATCATGATAACTATAGCTATCATTTCATGGCAAAGACTTTTGCTTGCTTGCTCTTTTGTGCAAAATGAGTGCATGAAATGATATGGCTATGGTTGCTTAAACCATCACATAATACTTGATTGATATGAGGTGTTATGATTGTTTTGGATTATGAGAGCCAAATGAGAAAAGTCTTCTCTCATTCTCTCTCTTGTTCTTGAGCTCTCATCTCCTCCTCTTGCTCTCCCTCTCTTGACTCTATGGTTCACTTGTCTCATGAGTTGAGAACCAAGAACCATAGATAAAATCCCATACAAACTCTTCTCTACTCACTCTAGTTCACAAGGTTTAGCAAACCGAGTGAACTAGTTTCTTCAAAGTTCGAAGAAGGAGCCAAAGGTTGAAACTTTCAGGTGGATCTATCTTCGGCGCAAGGAGACGACGGGGAGAAGCCGATTCGGACGACCATCGAAGCTTGAAGACGAAGGAGTTCGAGAAAAAGAAAGGTATAACCCCCTAACCGAGTAGTTAGCAACTCGTAGTTAGGTTGTTAGTTAGATGTTTAACAAAGATCCGGGTTTTTAAGTCCATGTTACCACCTCTAAGAAAATCGTTTTTTTATCAAATTCCGCTTGCCCGAAAGTACCGGGAGAGGTAGCATGGACTTACAGTGGTATCAGAGCCTAGTTAAACTCTATCTAACATGTTAGCAAAGTAGCTAGAAGATCGATCAAAGAAAAAGTCCCGAAATGAACCCCGTTTTCAAACTTGCTGTCGATTTTTTATGTTCTGTAAAAATGATAAATCATGCATCAAAAATCGACTCAGGGTTTTTAAAATATACTGTAGAAAAATGATCACCTGATCTCTTCATTACGCCGCGGAAACGCGGCAATAGCTTGCTGTTGCCGCGGTTCCGCGGCCGTCCTGACTCCTCTCTGGTTGTCCTTTGCTACAGTGTGCTTATGGGGTTATTTTGGGAATTTTGGTATATGTATTTTCATCCCAGATTTTCCAGAACGAAAATTTTATTTTTGGGGTCCTAAAAATCCGTATTTTTGATCGAACTTCTAAAAGACTTTAGCTGACGGGTTTTTCTGTAATGTGATATTTGTATTGAACGTCTGCTAATCGCTATATGTCGATTAGTGGGGGTTATACAAATCTGTGATCTGTAATGTTGCTGGAATGTGTATATGAATTCATTGGATTGTCGCGGGTGAATAGCCGGGGGTTGTGAGACGAGAGTTTTCTTTTCTTTCAATTCATGTAAATTTGTAAATTGATGTAATAATTATTTGTATGGCCGCACAACCGGGTCGGGGTTGTAGCCGTCATTGTATAATTTCTTTTTACTGTTTTTGCTCCTAGGATAGACCCATGGAGGGGGTGCACAAACTACCGGGTATGCCGAAGTGGCGAGTGGCCTACTCACGGAGTTGAGGGAGGTTGCTTCGCTTCGGGTACTTGGCGGGTAGTTTGCCGCACCCGTAGGGGTCTTGGGTGGGGTATTGGCTATTCACCGCGACCGTATAATCTGCATTTCGTTACAGGCTCATACGAATTGCGGATTCTTAGTATATCCAATGTATTCATCTGTGATCTGAAATGGCTATCATTGCAATATATCTATATATGATATTATTTAGGCGTTGCTTATGTTTTACAGCCGCGCTAGCCCAGCCCCCGCTCTGTCGTTAGTTAAGTAACCTAACGGGTAATGACGGGGCCCAGTGGCGAATGCGAATGGCATAAGCGTACGTCATATTTTGGTTGTTTTCTGCAATGGTAGGATTAAATGATGGGACGCATTAAAAGAACTAATGCAAGAATATCACGCATTAAAAGAACTAATGCAAGATAATAAACCAAGCAAAAGTCGTTGGAACACTTTCGAAAAACCACTCGGTTCTTTTCAAAACCAACTTTTAAATGCGGAGCTTGAGCCACTCCTTTTAAAAGCTATCTCGTTCCATCGACTATATCAAGTTCACTACGTTCACGGTTTCACCAAAACCATTCGTAGCCCTCCGTCGTTTCACATGAATAGTCAATAGTATTCAAGCTATGTATGTTGGCCAAAGTCAAGGCATAGTGATTGGTAGCTATTGGGTGTTCATGCGTAGCATAGATAGATGCGTTGGTTTGGGACAGTCGTACTGCCATTTTGGCCAAAGTCAAGGGTAGGTGCGAATGGATCCAAATTAACTTGGATAATGACGGGTAGAACTTGACATGTGACTTATGATATTTTGGCCAAAGTCAAGGTCATAAGATCATGGGGCAAAAATCCACATCGGGAGTTTCATAAGTACTGAAACTTGCTAGATTTGCATACCACTTGGAGTGTGATGATTCTGGTAGGATTCCTTCAGTTTCGTCATGCGATGATATTTGGATCCCGATCCTTCTGTGAGTATATGCTACTCCTCGGGAAATTTCTCACTAAACAATCAATGCTATAAACCTAGTAGGTGCCTAGAAAGGTGTTAGCGGGGCTACGCCCCTAGGGAAAAGAGGTTCTTGAATTAAGGAACTTTGCGAAAGCGTTGGAAAACCTCCCTCGAAGTACCGACACTGGCCTGGCTGAACGGTTAAGCAAGTATTGTGCGGTGGGATTGATCCCGACTAATTCTTCCTTTATGGTTTGAGGAGGGAGTCGAGAAACAGTGGGAGCCATCCTGTTTAGACAAACTAAAAACCACTCTAAACTTGCAAGAGCATCATGCTGAGTGTTTCTTCTCTCTCTCCTAATTGCAGCGACTAATCGACATGACTGGACTTAAGTTACTTCTAGATAAAAACATACTGACAGGGCCAAACTATAAAGATTGGCTCAGGAATATCAAAATGGCAATCACTTACGACAAGCTGGGGTATCTTCTTACCACCAAAGCTCCCCCTGTCCCTGGTCCCACTTCCAGCGTCGCGGATAAGGAAATCCGTAAGACTTGGGAGATTGATAGCGCGAAGGCCAAGTGCCTCGTACTTGCCTCTATAGACAATGAACATCAGAGGAGGCACGAGAATATGGACTTGGAATCCATATTTCTTCATACAAAAGAACTGTATGGAGAGCAATCTCGTATCGCAAGATACGAAGCGTCGAAAAAGTTATTTTCGGCAAGGATGACCGTCGGATCATCAGTAGCAGAACACCTGCTTAAGATGATCGGCTACATTGAGGAGCTCGCGGACCTAGGGACCACATTGGAGAGTGAGCTCTATACGGACTTAGTTCTCCAGTCCCTTCCTTCCACTTACGCCCAGTTTATACTGAACTTCAACTTACAAGAAAAAGAAGTTGAACTTTCAGAGCTCCTCAACATGCTGAGGAGCGCAGACGGCACCCTACAGAAAGGTAGGGAAACATCCACTTTGTTTGTAGGAGGATCATCTTCTTCTAGGTCCAAGGCGAAAGCCAAGGGAAAGAAGAAGAAAGCCCCCGCCAAACCAAGAGGCGGTGTTAGTAAAGTGGATACGAAGGGAAAAGCTAAAGCAACAAAGAAAGCGGGGAAGCTTGTGGATAAGGAAGAATGCTTCTATTGTCATAAGAAAGGACACTGGAAGAATGATTGCAACACTGGAAGGCCAGAACACAGGAATTGAAGCAGGTTGCAGCTTCAGCTTCAGGTGTGTATGTTATTGAAAATTGTCTTTCAATAAACTCTACTTCCTGGGTATTGGATACCGGATCAGGATCTCATATCTGTAATTCTTTGCAGGCGTTGAGAAACCGTAGTGTTTTGAAAGCAGGTGACATGACCCTAGAGTTGCGAACGGAGCTAGCATGGATGCTAAAGCCGTGGGGAACTATCACCTGGGAATGTCAGATGGACATGTTTTGGTTTTGCGTAATTGCTTTTTTGTACCCAACGCAACTTGTAATATCATTTCTGTATCTTTGGTTTCTAAAGAAGGTTATGAATTTGCGTTTGTAAGCAATGTTGTAAACATTCACCTTAATCAAGTTCTGATTGGGTCAGGTACATTGAGCAATGGTATATACGTATTAAACCAACCACATATTTTCAATGTCCAGAATACACACAAAAGAAAGTCTCCGGAAATAAATCAGACTTTCTTATGGCATTGTAGACTGGGTCACATCAATGAGAGAAGGTTGACAAAGTTACATACAGAAGGATATTCGAATCCGTTCGAATATCAATCGTATGCCACTTGTCAATCCTGTCTCAAAGAAAAGATGACAAAGTCTCCGTTCACTGGACACGGAGTAAGAGCGAGCGAGCTCTTGGGACTCGTACACAGCGACGTGTGCGGTCCAATGTCTACACATGCGCGAAGCGGTTTTTCTTACTTCATTACTTTTACGGATGACTTTTCAAGGTACAGTTATGTCTTCTTAATGAAACATAAGTCCGAAGCCTTTGGAAAATTCCAGGAATATAAGAATGAAGTAGAAAAACAAACCGGCAAAAGTATCAAGATTCTAAGATCGGATCGAGGTGGTGAATACTTGAGTGCCGAGTTCCTGGACTATTTAAAAGAGAATGGAATTCTCTCTCAGCTTACTCCTCCATACACTCCGCAACATAACGGTGTATCGGAGAGACGGAACCGTACCCTATTGGATAGGGTACGGTCCATGATGAGTAACGCTGAGTTACCGCGATCATTCTGGGGGTATGCGCTAGAATCAGCTGCGTACCTTTTGAACCGAGTTCCCACTAAGACTGTGCCTACCACACCATATGAGATGTGGTGTGGGAAGAGGCCCCATCTTAATCACATTAAGACATGGGGAAGTCCAGCTTTTGTCAAAAAGCAGCATGCGGACAAGCTCGAGGCACGCTCAGTACAGTGCAAGTTTGTGGGATATCCAAAGAACTCCAAGGGATATTTCTTCTACTGCGAAGAGGAACAAAAAGTTTTTGTTTCTCGTCATGCCTACTTTCTAGAACGCCAGTTCTTAGAAAAGGAAATTAGTGGGAGCGCAGTAGAACTGGAAGAAATTCCAGAACCACGAGCTATTACTGAAAGCTTAGTGGAACCAGAGGGTTCAAAAGAACAGGACATTCCTACGCCACTCCGCAGGAGTAGTAGGCAGTCTCATCCGCCCGAGAGATACTAAGGTTTTCTCATAGACGGGGATAGACAGGATTGCATCATAGATTATGATGAGCCTACTAGCTTCCAGCAGGCCGTTCAGAGCGTTGACTCAGTAAAATGGCTGGATGCAATGCGGACCGAAATGGAGTCCATGTACACCAACAAAGTATGGACGATGGACATTGCTCCAGACAGGGTAAAACCCGTAGGATGCAAGTGGATCTTCAAAAGGAAGATTGGTGTAGATGGACAGGTTGAGACCTATAAAGCTAGACTTGTTGCAAAGGGTTTCCGTCAAAGACCTGGCTTGGACTATGACGAAACCTTTTCTCCAGTGGCTATGCTGAAATCCATTCGGATCCTTCTTGCCATTGCTGCCTTCCACGATTATGAGATCTGGAAAATGGACGTAAAGACCGCTTTTCTAAATGGAAATTTAGAGGAGTGTGTCTATATGGACCAACCAGAGGGTTTCATTCAGAGTGGGAGCAGCGGAAAGGTGTGCAAGTTGCTTAAGTCCATCTATGGACTAAAGCAGGCATCGCGGAGTTGGAACATCTGTTTTGATGAGACGGTCAAGGAATTTGGATTTATCAAAAATCCAGATGAACCATGCATCTATTGTAGATTTGTAGCGAGAACTGTAGTATTCCTCGTTTTGTACGTGGATGACATTCTCTTAATAGGAAATGACATTCCTATGCTACAATCTGTCAAGGGGTTCTTGTCACACAGGTTCTCCATGAAAGACCTGGGTGATGCCTCATACATCCTGGGGATCCGGATCCATCGTGATAGATCCAAGAGGATATTAGGACTTTCACAGTCCAGGTACATCGACACCATACTGAAAAGATTCAGTATGGAAGATTCCAAGCGCGGTAACCTACCGACTTGTCACGGGATCACCCTCTCTAAAGAGATGTCTCTCAAGACTGATTTGGAGAGGGATCGCATGTCTATTATACCCTACGCTTCTGCGGTAGGCTCTATAATGTATGCGATGTTGTGTACCAGACCGGATGTAGCTTATGCACTGAGTGTGGTAAGCCGGTATCAGTCAAACCCTGGGGAGAAACACTGGATAGCAGTAAAGAACATTCTCAAGTACCTCAGAAGGACTAAGGAGATGTTCTTGGTGTATGGCGGAAAAGACCTCCAGATCGAGGCCTTTGCTGACTCCAGCTTCCAGAGTGACAAGGATGATTCCAAGTTCATGTCGGGTTTTGTCTTTACCCTCAATGGAGGGGCGGTGTGTTGGAAGAGTTCCAAACAGGAAACCGTTGCAGACTCGACGATGGAAGCGGAATACATCGCTGCATCTGATGCCGCAAAAGAAGCTGTCTGGATGAGGAAGTTCTTGAAAGAGCTTCAGGTGGTTCCGTCCATTGTTGATCCAATACCTCTGTATTGCGACAACAACGGGGCTATAGCTTTAGCAAAGGAACCCAGGTCCCATCAGAGATCCAGACACATCTTGAGGCGGTATCACCTGATCAGGGAGATCGTGGATCGCCAGGAGATCGAGGTTCGGAGAGTCGCTTCAGAAGATAACACTGCAGATCTATTCACCAAGGCCTTGCCGCAGACTCAGTTCGAGAGGCTGATCGAGATGATAGGTCTTCGATACGCCAGTACATGGCCTTAGTGCAAGTGGGAGATTGTTAGTGTATATGCCCTAGAGGCCATTACTGTATCATACTAGTTTGTATATTACTTAATGGAAGCTTGGGATATTCACCTTGTATATACAATCTTGCTCAAAATAGTAGTATGCTACTTGGTTTGTTTCTACTTCAATGTGTACATGTGTTTATTTTAGTATATCGCCTATACACATTAGTGGAGCCCTTAGGATCTTTTCTTGATTACCAGCGTTGTGATGGCCGTCACACTAGTGGGGCTAGGTAATCTATAAGCACATCCTTATGCAGGTCCCTGGTCGCAGGACTATCGAGACAGGGCATCGATACTCCGGAGTAGACTAACGCATGCGCTTCTCAACCCAGTGTGGGAGACGGTCTGTCCCACAGCCGTCGGTACATCGTACTTGAGATAATATGCGGGTGCTCGTTGGGTTACGAGTACACTGGACAGGACTCGTCGGGTACTGACTAGTTGGTATTATGCCTATCGTCAGTTATCAGTTCCCAGGTGACATGAGTACAGCTTAGTCCGCTGACTTGACACTGTCACTTCGCCTCAAGTGTGTTCCCACTGTACTTTGATTACTACCCTACCACGGCTCAAAGAAGTCATGCAAACAGGTGGTAGTTGGGTGCAGTCCCGAAGCACTTGGAGGCAGTGACGGTTAGACAGGATTCGTCTCTCCCGGTATTGGGGGTTGACATCGCGCTGTGTCTAGGAGAGCCATTACACGAGTAGTCCCTGGCCAGGGCAAACGAGATATACTGGTAGGCTTCCAGTGTTATCTCAGGGTGTTTTGGGCTTCACTCCGACACGACTTGTACCGCTATTGGGGGACTGACGTTTACCGCCCCCTAGGCCCGCCATGCTATGTATCAGACGAATAGACCGGACTGTACGGAGAATGTCACATTCAGGCTCAGTAGGAGTTCAGATGGGTTTCGCCTCGTCAGTCTTCTTGTCGGCATCTACCTGGGGACCGTTACGCACAGCTAGTGCCGCTTGCGGTCTGTGGTTAAACCCACTGCCAGCGTAGTGTCGAGTCTTTAGAGTCCCACACAGAAAGATATTCTCCTTTAGGCAAAAGAGTAGAGGTCGCATGGTTTTGCGACAGGTCGCATGGTTTTGCGACAGGGTTCGGTCACATCCGTGCACTTCTGCACGTACAGTGTCCGGACAGTTCACACTAGCGGGCTTTGGTTTAAGCCAGATCCTAGTGTACCTTTTGGGATTGGTTTTATCCAGTATGCATCCGTGTTCCTCGGAACGCGGATGCGGGTGTGTATGCACAGTTGACGGAGAGACAGAGACAGAGGATTCTCATTAGGGTTGTTGACCGTTGACAGTTGACTATTGACTTTTTGCTCAACCCTAATGAGAATATGATATGTGATTAACAATTATATTAATTAAGTATTATGGTGACATGGTTGTTGAGGGATTGACTTTGTTGACTTGTTGACTTTGTTGACCGGTTGACTAGGCATGACTAGTTGACCATCATGATAACTATAGCTATCATTTCATGGCAAAGACTTTTGCTTGCTTGCTCTTTTGTGCAAAATGAGTGCATGAAATGATATGACTATGGTTGCTTAAACCATCACATAATACTTGATTGATATGAGGTGTTATGATTGTTTTGGATTATGAGAGCCAAATGAGAAAAGTCTTCTCTCATTCTTTCATACTCATTCTCTCTCTTGTTCTTGAGCTCTCATCTCCTCCTCTTGCTCTCCCTCTCTTGACTCTATGGTTCACTTGTCTCATGAATTGAGAACCAAGAACCATAGATAAAATCCCATACAAACTCTTCTCTACTCAATCTAGTTCACAAAGTTTAGCAAACCGAGTGAACTAGTTTCTTCAAAGTTCGAAGAAGGAGCCAAAGGTTGAAGCTTTCAGGTGGATCTATCTTCGGCGCAAGGAGACGACGGGGAGAAGCCGATTCGGACGACCATCGAAGCTTGAAGACGAAGGAGTTCGAGAAAAAGAAAGGTATAACCCCCTAACCGAGTAGTTAGCAACTCGTAATTAGGTTGTTAGTTAGATGTCTAACAAAGATCCGGGTTTTTAAGTCCATGTTACCACCTCTAAGAAAATCGTTTTTTATCAAATTCCGCTTGCCCGAAAGTACCGGGAGAGGCAGCATGGACTTACATATAAGAATGTATATTTCATTACTGTTGCTTTTACTATTCATTGCCATTTATTCTGCTGTTCGCATTGCATTGCATGCCTATATATATTTTCGTGAGTAATGATGAAACTTGTTGTTAGGACACCCGCACCATTACCGTAGATGCGTATGCTCCACGTATACTTGCTTGCCGGCTCACACACATCTTCATCGGTAATTGCTATGTCACGTACACTTTAGAGAATATTGTTTCATTGACATAGCTTGCTAGCTGATAGTTCCTATATGTTATTGCTTTCATCTGCAAGTTTAGATATTGCATTCTTTATTTAGATACCCATGCATTTTATATTCATTTGTCATGCAATATTATGGGCCATTTTTGATTGCCGGAGCCCAGTATTCACTGTTATTTACACTTGAGATTGTTATTTCAGATTTCCATGAGATTTCTGGATTTGGAGAAACTGCAAGGATTTATAAAACGTATTATCATTTATAAAGATACAAAAGTGCGGTTTTCTCCTGATATGATTTGAGATATGTCCACCATGAGTTTTCTCAGCTCTTGAGCGATATCATACACCCGATTCGAGGAGGAGAAACCGTCTGTGGGTGCATGGTGGACCCGGTGCGGTACCCTGGGGCGAGAAGGTCGCAGATGATGGCATTGAGCCTGAGACAGGGGAGCACTACTGACCGGTGATTTTATTGTGACGCACCGGATATCTGGAGGATATCGACGTGGTCTTTTATTTGAGTATTTGGGCCAGTCCGGATAGCCGGAGACATAGATATTGATATTTGATGATACATGCCAGTACGGATAGCCGGAGCCTGAGATATTGAGATTTGATGATATAGGCCAGTCTGGATAGCCGGAGCCTGAGATATTGAGATTTATATTTTTTGTCGATTCTTGACACTGATTCTATGTTGATTTCATTGATGATACCTCGATTTAAATTATAGAAATCTCACTATATTAAGAAAACAGTTTTCTTATTCATTATGTATTCTGTTTTCATTATATTACATTCATACCTCATATGTATGATATGTTGCTACCTGAGGCACTGACACGAGCACTTGGTACTACACTTTGTATAGATGTTTACCTAGCCATTTTATCATGCTTCAGGCTATATTATTTGAGGATATTATTGATCGTATGACATAGGATTGAGTCATACATGCGATTTCTGCTCTGTGATGTTTTCTACTTATGAGTTGGTAACTCACCTCCATTGTGCCACAGTTTCTTGCAGGTTTTGCCGTATAGGTTTCCTTGGTGGCTTTGATGGCACACTGCTTCTTTCCGGGTGTTTGCTTTGGTAGGTGGGTTCACTTGCATCGTGACCACCATTGTACTTTATTATTCAGTTGTATCTAGTAACTCCATCAACCAGCCTTGTATATTTATAGATTTAGAAGACTAGTTGTATATTATTTCGACCTTAGAGCCACGTTTGTATTATTATGGTTTTCTTGATGTTATTGAGTTTCCTTTTGAGTTTTTATCCTTGCCCTTCGGCGTTGTATATTATATTGTTTGCGTGGTTGTGACCGTTAATTGGCGAAGGGCTAACTCCCGCTTGTGGATGTCTTTATTCATATTATGCTTGTTGTACCCTTTTGGGGCCAGTATTTACAAAGGAAACTCTGCCGAAATTTTCAGAAAAGACTTGATGTTTTAAAAATGCATATTTCGGCTTATGTTGTTAAACTACTTGCTTTAAAACTAAACTTTTCCTTCTTTCTTCTTTTAAATGGTTTAGATTTCTAGGATTTTTGGCTTACTTGAATTAGACGGGGTCCTATAGACTTCATATGATTCAAGTGCCAGTCACGTGCCATTTCGGGTCGTGACAGTTTCCTTCACTAATGAGATTTTAGTGAAGAGGTAGCTTGGATTTAAGAAGCTTCAGGTGGATCATCTTCGGCAGGAAGATCACAAAAGAGGCTAGTTCAAACTTCGAGTGGAGCTACGAGGAGTCGTAGGGACTACAACTCAGAGCATTTGAAGAGAAGGACACGGTCTACAAAGGTTGTTGTCTCCTTCCCTTAGTCTAAATCTTTTGATATCATCATAGTTAACCCTAATTATCTAGTTAGATTCAAGGTTAGTCTAGTTTAGCACCCCAAATTCTTAAAGTTGCATACTTGATTCCTGTTTTGACCTCATGGTGGTGCTAGGATAGACTTTCATGGTATTAGAGCCAAGCTAGAAAATTAGGGAAAGTCTTTACGGTGTTAAAGTGTTCGATCGATTTTTCGAAACCGAAACTTGTGAAGTTTCTGTCGATTTTTTCAAAAGTTGAAATTTTTGTAATTAAAAATATGCAGAAAATTTTGCAGGGTATTTAATGGAGCCCCAAGAAATTTGAGTCGCTAAGTCCAACAAAGGGCCGTGGAACCGCGGCCTAAACCAATGTTTAGTCGCGGTTTCGCCGCAATTTTGTGGATTTATGGCACCAATTTTGTTGTGCTGCTCCATGGTTATATTTGGCACTTTCTGGGTGTTTTTACTGATGCTTAAGTTGTTGAGGTCTCTGGGATTTGTGGCTGTTTGTTAAATCGATCGAAATGTTTAATGTCGTTTAGACTTTGATGATATGTGATATAATATTTAGAATCCGGAATAATTAGTTTTGTGAAAACTAGTTAGTATTTTGTAAATCTAGCATTATAGTCTTTTTTGATCGATTGCTATGAAGTTTTGATTCGGATCGAAACTTCATCGCAATCGCGTATCGTACACGAATACTCGCCAAATAATTTTACTAGGTAGCCACGCCCCATAGCTCCGACCAAGTGACTGTAGGAGAACCCTGTTGCCAAAAGCATCCACTTGGGTGTTCGCGGTCACGGTGTTCCGCCTAAGTGCACTTCGTCGACGGCATCAGGGGTACGGCCGTCTACTAAAGTTTCCGACGATCATTCGATCGTGTAGTTGGGAATCTTGTTGAATTGCCCGACTAAGTTATTGAAAAGTGTTTTTGATTTGAGACTAAAATGCATGGTTTATAGGTTAGGCATGAAATTCGGAATATGAGATATTCCGGGTTTATAATGTCTAAAGAAATAAGGTAACTAATTATTGTAGTTTTTCATTTCTTTTCTGTGACCGTAAGTGTAATATGTGGGGTATCCCAAATCTCGTTGCTATATGTCAACGGAATTTGGGATACGTATATTTACTTACGTTGATGACATGTGATGTTATATGTTACTGTGATATGTTATATTGGATCGCCGTGATTGAATAGCCAGGGTTTTATGTGAGATGAGAGTTTTTTCAATTTTCATTCATCTAAAATTTATATGTAATATTCTTTTATTGGGACACTTCCGGGTTGAGGATGATGTCACCATTGGTGTATATTATTTACTTTTCCGCATTAGGATAGACCCAAGATGGGGAGCACAAGTAACCGGGTTTTAGAGTCCAGTAGGAGACCATCTCAAGGAGTCGAGACCGGGTCTCCTAACTCTAGAATTGGCAGGGTTGCTTGCCGCTCTCGTAGGGGTCTAGGGATGTGGGTTTGGCTATTCATCACGACCGTGGAATCCGTGTTTTTCATTATTGGCTTAATTTAAAACACGGACCTCCTAGTATATCCAATATTTTATATGTTGACTTCTGCTGCTTGGTTCTGTGATGTGATCATATAACTGCATGAGACGAATGCTATATATAATAAACGTTGCTTATGTTTTACACCCGCGCTAGTCCAGCCCCCGCTCTGCTGTTAGTTAAGTAACATAACGGTGCATGACGGGCCCCCGTGGTGAATGCGGATGGCGTAAGCATACGTCTATTTTCGTTTCTTTTTCTGTGATATTTAGGGAAACATAAATGATGGGACTTCATTAATGAGATTAATGAAAAGAAAAGAAACCTAAAGATATTGTAGAATCAAATTTTAAAAAGGTAGCTCTAGTTTTTGCTTTGCATAGTGGTATTCTTTGATGAATATCCATCACCTCATTCGATGAGGAAAGAGCTGAGATCCCTTCACCGGGAGTGACCTCTTTAGCAAAACTAGCCAATGCTACAACCCACTCGGTTTTGTTCTTATACCTTCTCTAGTTCATTGCTTTGCATAGTGGTACTCCTTGATGAATACCCAGCACCTTATTCAATGAGGAAAGAGCCAAGATCTCTTCGCCGGGAGTGACCTCTTTAGCGAAACTAGCAAAAGCTTCAAAAAACGCTCCTTTTCAAATCACTAGATTTTACAACGATATCAAGTTCATTACATTAAAGGTTTTCTTAAAAACCTTTTGTAGCCCTCCGTCATTTCAGATAAGCACTATTTAATATTCGTTCTGCATTTGTTGACCTCCGTCAAGGCGTAGTATGCTGTAGCTAATTAGTGCTTATCTGCCGCATGTGACACGATTAGATAAGGGTAGTCGTATGGCCTTGTTGACCTCCGTCAAGGGTCATGCTGGTGGGTTTAATTCAATCACAAAATGAATGGGTTGAACTTGACTAGCGGCCTATGGTTTGTTGAACTCCGTCAAGGTCATAGGATGCTAGGGGTAAAAACAATTATCGGGAATTTCAAGTGTTGAAATTTGTAATGAGATTGCATACCTTCTATATGATAGTTGGATCCCGATACCCACTGCGAGTAAGAGTTACTCCCGGGAGAGTTTTCCATTTTACAATTAGCTGATCAAGTAGGTGTCTAAGAAAGGTGTTAACGAGGTTATTCACCTACGGAAACGAGGTTATTTAATTAGTTCCATATGAAAGCATGGGGAGATTCCCTTGGAGTACCAATACCTTCCTGGCTGAACGATTGGCGAACTTGTAGGGTGTAACTAATCTCGGCTAATCTTACCTTTGTAAGTCGATGTCGCACACCCCGCGGGTTCATGGGGAGGCGGAATACGTAAAAAACGATTTTTACAAAGCTCGCAACACCGACTTGAACTCCAGGATTGATGCTAAACCTTAACTAGCAAACTGTTATGAGGTTAACTACTTGGATAGAATGTTATACCTCATGAATTCATGTCCTTCGGGTCTTCTTGTCACTTTCCTCCTCCTCGTCATAGGCTCCAAGGATCGTAACGGATCGATGCTTCTTCGTTGGCCTCCTCGAGTCAAAGACGATCCACCCGAGAGTCTATAGTCCGGGCTCCTACCTCAAATCCGAGAAAACTAGGGCATCTAGTTCGCTACACTAGATGACCTAGGTGATGTAGAGATTGTAGATGGATTTGTTTGTCTCTAATAACCTTAGGTTTCTCATCTCATAAGACATGAAAGGCTAGAGGTAGAAGATGGTAAGCTTGAGGAAAAATGGTGAAGAGTTAGCATGAGAATGGAGAGTGCACTCTCTTGTGAATTATGAACCATACAAAAATATAATAGAATAAATCTTATCACAAATCAAGCATGGTTCATGAGTCATCTTGGTGAGTCATGGCATGAAAACCCTCCATGTGTCACTAAGAGCCATGCTCCATATTATGCAAACCTCCACCTCATTTACCCCATCTCATAATGCAATTAATCATTTAACCTAAATGGTTAATACAAAATATGTGGTGTCATCTTCTAGAAGCATTCTTGAATAAATTACGAAAATGCCCCTCATCTGTAAATACATACCCATATCCGTATTCCGAAAAATACGAATACAAAAGAGAAGAAAATAATCCATCAGTATAATACTAGGATCTGGCTTAAACCAAAGCCCACTAGCATTATCTGTCCAAATCATCATCCTTGCACAAGTACACGTACGTGATCGAACCCTGTCGTAAAACGATACGACCTCTACATCTTTTGCCCGATGCAGGGAAACCCTCTGTGTGGGACTCTAAAAGACTCGACACTATACTGGCAGTGGGGTTAACCATAAGCCGTCAGTGGTAATAGCTTCACATAACGGCTACCAGGTATCTGTCGATAAGATGGCCGATGAGAAAACTCATCCGAACTCCTACTGAGCCTATCTATGACAATCTCCATACAGTACGGTCTGTTCTTCTAAGAGTATCGCATATTGGGCTTAGGGGGTGGTAATCGTCAGACTCCTAATAGCGCAATAAGTAGTGCCAGAGTGTAGCCCAAAACACCCAGAGAAACTACTGGAGTACTTACCAGTAAATCTCGCTTGCTTTGGCCAAGGACTTTGTGTAATGGCCTTCCGAACATAGCACGATATCAACCCCCAATACCAAGAGAGACGAATCCTATTTAACCGCCACTGCCTCCAAGTGCTTCGAGATTGCACCCAACTACTTACTACCTGTTTGCACGACTCCTTTGAGCCGTGGTAGGGTAGTAATCTAAGAACAGTGGGAACACACTCGAGGCGAAGTAGCAGTGTCAAGTCAATGGACTAAGCTGTACTCATGTCACCTGGGAATTGCTACCCGACGATAGGTATAGTACCCACCAGAAGTTCCCTACGAGTCCAGTCCAGTGTACTCATAACCCATTGAGCACCTGCATACTATCTCCAGTACGACGTACTAATGGTTGTGGGACAGATCATCTCCCATGCTGGGATGAGAAGCGTATACACTAGTCTACTCTGGAGTATCGATGCCCCATCTCGATAATCCTATGACTAGGGACCTATATAAGGATGTGCTTATAGACTACCCATCCCCCACTAGTGTGACTGCCATCACAACGCTGGTAGTCAAGCAAAGATCCTAAGGGCTCTACCAATATGTATAAGCGATATGCAAAAAACACATGCACATATTGAGGTAGAAACAAACCAAGTAGCATACTACCATTTCGAGCAAGACTGTTACTATATCCGTGTATATCCCAAGCTTTCATTAAGTAATATACAAACCAGTATGATACAATAATGGCCACTAGGGCATATATCACTAATAATCTCACACTTGCACTAAGGCCATATATTGGCGTATCCCAGACCTATGATCTCGAATAACCTCTCGAACAGTGTCTAAAAGATGGCCTTTGTGAGTGGATCTACAGTGTTGTTCTCCGAATCCACTCTCCTCATCTCGATCTCCCGGCGATCAACGATCTCCCTTATCAGGTGTTACTGTCTCAAGATATGTCTGGATCTCTGATGGGACCTGAGTTCCTTCGCTAAAACTATAGCGCCGTTGTTGTCACAATACAGTAGTATTAGAACAACAATGGATGGAACCACCTGAAGTTCGGTTAAGAACTTCCTCATCCATACTGCTTCTTTTGCGGTGTCACAAGCAGCCATATACTCTGCTTCCATCGTCGAGTCAGCAACGATGTCCTGTTTGGAGCTCTTCCAACAGACCGCCCCTCTATTAAGGGTAAAGACAAAATACGATATGGACTTGGAGTCATCCTTGTCACTCTGAAAGCTGGAGTCAGCAAAGGCCTCAATCTGGAGGTCCTATCCGCCATACACCAAGAACATCTCCTTAGTCCTTTTCAGGTACTTGAGAATGTTCTTAACTGCTATCCAGTGCTTCTCCCCTGGGTTTGACTGATACCGGCTTACTACACTTAGTGCGTAAGTAACATTTGGTTTGGTACACAATATCGTATACATTATAGAGCCTACCACAGAAGCGTAGGGTATAATCGACATGCGAACCCTTTCCAAATCAGTCTTGGGAGACATCTCTTTGGAGAGGGTGATTCCGTGACAAGCCGGTAGATTACCGCGCTTTGAATCTTCCATACTAAAACTTTTCAGTATGGTGTCGATGTACCTTGACTGTGAAAGTCCCAACATCCTCTTTAATCTATCATGATAGATCTGGATCCCCAGAATGTAAGAGGCATCACTCAGGTCTTTCATGGAGAACCTCTGTGATAAGAATCCTTTGACTGATTGTAGCACAGGAATGTCATTTCCAATCAAGAGAATGTTATCCACGTACAAGACGAGAAATACTACAGTTCTTGCTACAATCTTACTATAGATGTATGGTTCATCTGGATTTTTGATAAAGTCGAATTTTTTGACCGTCTCATCAAAAAAGATGTTCCTACTCCGCGATGCCTGCTTTAGTCAATAAATGGACTTAAGAATTTTGCACTTTCCCGCTGCTCCCACTCTGATTGAAAAACTCTGGCTGATTCATATAGACACACTCTTCAAAATATCCATTTAGAAAAGTCGTCTTTACGTCCATCTGCCAGATCTCATATTCTTGGAAGGCAGCAATGGCAAGAAGGACCCGAATGGATTTGAGCATAGTCACTGGAGAAAAGGTTTCATCATAGTCCAAACCAGGTCTTTGACGAAATCCTTTTTCAACAAGTCTATTCTTATAGGTTTCAACCTGTCCATCTACACCAATATTCTTTCTGAAGATCCATTTGCAGCCTACGGGTTTTACCCCTTCTGGAGTAAAGTGCAAAGTCCATACTTTGTCGGTGTATATAGACTCCATCTCGGTTCGCATTGTATCCATCCATTTTACTGAGTCTCTGCTCTAAATGGCTTGCTGGAAGCTAGTTGGCTAATCATTGTTAATGATGCAATCCTCTCTATCCCCATCTATGAGAAAATCGTAGTATCTCTCGGGCGGATGAGACTTCCTACTAGTTCTGCGAAGTGGCACGGGGATGTCCAGTTCTTCTGAAATCTCTGGTTCTACCATACTTTCAGTAATAGTTTGTGGTTCTGAAATTTCTTCCAGTTGTATTGCGCTCCTACTAGTTTCTTTTCCAAAAATTGATTTTCTAAAAAGTGGGCATGACGAGGAACAAAAACCTTTTGTTCCTCTGCGTAATAGGAAAGATACCCCCTGGAGTTCTTTGGGTATCCCACAAACTTACACAGTACTGAGTGTGCCTCAAGCTTGTCCGCATGCTGTTTTTTGATAAAACCTGGACTTCCTCATATATTTAGATACTGAAGATAGGGGTTTCTTCCCACTCCACATCTGATATGGCGCGGTAGGCACAGTCTTGGTAGGAACCTTGTTCAAAAGATATACAGCTAATTCTAGTACATAGCCTCAGAAGGATCGCGATAACTCAACATTACTCATTATGGAACGAACCATATCCAATAGGGTTCTGTTCCGTCTTTCCGATACACCGTTATGTTGTGGTGTGTATGGAGGAGTAAGCTGAGAGAGAATTCGATTCTCTTTTAGGTAATCCAGGAACTCGGCACTTAAGTATTCACCACCTCGATCAGATCTCAGTGTCTTGATACTTTTGCCTGTTTGTTTTTCCACTTTATTCTTATATTCCCGGAATTTCTCAAAGGCCTCGGATTTATGTTTCAACAAGAATACATGTCCATACCTAGAAAAATCATCCATAAAAGTAATAAAATAGGAATAACCACTTCTTGCATGTGTAGACATTGGACCACACACATCGCTTCGTATGAGTCCCAAGAGCTCGCTCGCTCTTACTCTGTGTCCAGTGAACGGAGACTTTGTTATCTTTCCTATGAGACATGATTGACAAGTTGCATAAGACCGATATTCGAACGGATCCAAATAACCTTCTCTATGTAACTTCGTCAACCTTGTTTCATTGAAATGACCCAGTCTATAATGCCATAAGAAAGCCATATTTAATTCTGGAGACTTTCTTTTAAGTGTGTTCTAGACGTTGAAAACTTGAGCTTGATTTAATACGTATATATGGTTATCTAGTGTACCTGACCCAATCAAACTGTGATTAAGGTGGATGTGGACCACATCGCTTACAAATGTAAAAATTATATCCTTCTTTAGAAAGTAAAGATACAGATATGATATTACAAGCTAGACTAGGTACACACAAACAGTTATGTAAAATCAATATCTGCCCACTTGTCAATCCTAGGTGATATTCCCTTACGGATACAGCATTCATGCTCATTCCGTTAGCAATCCTGAGAGTCATATCACCTGCCTTGATAACTCTACGATTTCTCAAAGCCTGTAAAGAATTATAGATATGAGATCCCGGTATCTAGTACCTAGGAAGTAGAGTTAATTGACAGATAGTTTTCAATCACAAACACACCCGAAGCCGAAGCCACAATGTGCTTCGGATCGTGGATTCTGGCTTTCTAAGCCCTGCATTCCTTTCGCCAATGCGCTTTTATGTGACAATAGGAACAACCCTTCTTTCCTACTGTTAGCACCAAAAATTTTGTCCTACCCTTTTCTCCTACCTTACTGACACCGCCTATCGGCTTTGTGTAGGTCTTCTTCTTCTCACCCTTGGCTTTCGCCTTGGATCTAGAAGAGGAAGTTTCCCTAATAAGCAGAGCGGGTGTCTCCCTGGTTTCCTTCAAGGTGCCCTCAACTGGAAATATAATGTAACGTTTTAAAAATAAATAAATAAATAATTAGATAAATAAAATCTTTTAGGTGAATTTTCTGATAATCGGTAAAATAAACCGTATTTTCCGTAAAACTTAACTATAATTATTTTTCAATATAGATTTAAATACACCTATTTTAACTATGTAATTAATAGTAAATTGTGTTTATTTAGTGACTTATAAATTATTAGTTTACTTAAATATTTTTCCTTAATTAATTAAATTCAAATATTAACGTAAGCTTTAATTATACATTAAATTAGTGCAAATTACAAATGAGAAATGGGTTAATTTTACAAAATGAGCCATGACATTTTAGAATTTAGTTTGTAACATGTTTATTTTGTGGCAATGTGTCTTCATAATTCTAGAGTTTTCTATAGGAAAAGTTAAGTAGAAAATAAATAAAATAAAGAAATAATGAAAAGACAAAATTGAGATGATTAATTAATGAAACTTCTGCACATTTCTACACTCACCTCACATTTCCCTCTCCCACTCATGTGGCCGGCCTCACCTTGGGCAGCCCCCCATTTCTCCACTTAATTTTACTTCAAAAATCTCCAAAAATTCATCAAAAAAATCTAAAATAAAAGCTCAAAATCCAAATCCAATTTCTACCCATTATTCTTTGATCAAAAGTAAGCATGGATCTTGGAGCTAGAGAGCAATATAGAGGACCTAGAACTCAAGTTTGATCTCTTGAGATTGCGAGGTATAAATCCTAACCCTAAAGTTTAATATTTGATTAATTACTTCAACTAAATGAATTTGTGTGTTTAATTATGGTTTAAATTTATAACTTGAAAAATTCAAGAAAGGATTTTTAAATGCAATTAGGATTCTTATCATGTAATCATGGGTTGAAAGTGTAGCGTGACATCTTAGGGTCACCTACTGAGAGGAAGAGTGCTCAACAACGGGTCACAAATGAGATCAAGAGAAGACAATCGGGAGACCTCAATACGAGGAGTTTCAAGAAAGATCTTCCCATTTCCAAGAAGATCTCGGGCTCGATCTGGTTTAGTATCAAGGGGCGGTTCACAAAATGAAATTTAGTTGTCAATTTACTAATTGTAACATTTTAATTGTTCAAATTAAGCTATCCGCAAACTAGATTTTTATAAATTATGTATATTGGTGAGATAAAATTATGATGAGGATTTCTATCATTAGATTATGGTTTTAATGAGGAGATTAACATGTTAATTGAATGCAAAACTTAATTTGGTTACTAGTTGCTATTTGTTAGTTTAAAAATTGTGATAATTATGCTATTTTGCAAAGTAGGTTTTAGAAATTAATTTAAAATGTGGGATTAAAAATTCTAGTTAGGGTTTTAGCACATCATTAAGGTTTCCATGAGTGGTTTAACAATTTAAAACATGCAAAATCTAGCTTAGTTGTTGAATTGTGAATTTTGCTTTAAAAAGTGTTAAAATTTGATATTTTTGCAAACTAGAATTTTGTATTTAATACAAATTGATGAGATTAAATTATGGTGATGATTTGTATGACTTAGTTATGATATTTAGTGAATATTTTGGCCATTAGTTTTGTTAAAACATCAAGTTTCGAATTAAAATGAGAATTAAGTGCTTTCTAGGTTTTCGGAAATAAATCGATTGATTTATTTTAAGGTTTTGATGATTTAAACCCTATTTTATATTATAATTAGTGAGTTTTGGAACTACGACTTGTACGCTCGTGTTTTATCTCGATCAATCGGCGTTTGTACGCCGATATCGAGGGTTATTTGGTTCTTTTGCATGAGAGGGTCATAGGTTTTAACCTATGCGCGTTTCGTGAGCGATTTTGGTTTTGTCCGCGATTTCGATTTACGATATTATATATGTTTGCGTATAGGTACCCCTCACGTGGACTTCGGGCGATGAAGAAGAGGATGGCGGCATCGACTTCGGCAGACAAGGACCAGGTGAGTAGATGTATATTTACGGGGGAAGTCGGGTGGATGTAGTATAGCACTCCCGTAAACGTAGGATAAGGATATTACGTACTGTTATTAGGAAGTCGGACGTGACCTTAGATTCATGGCAAGTAGGGTCCTATTGAAACTTTAGGTTGGACTAGACTGATTTAGAAAGACTTAACCAGAGGATGACTGCCTTGGAGGGAATTCGTAGCTTTCATGTAGACACACACACGCACACGCACACACCTAAACTTGACTTGGTGTGTGTGTGTGTGTGTAGGAATGTGTGCATATATATACACACATACACACACAACATATACATGTGATATGAGGAGGTTATATGATACATGGGGATGAGTTAATATGACTAGGCATGATGCCGTGATTTATTGGATAGGTGATCGAGTTATGATATGAGATGTGTTATGATAGTAGCGGATCGTTGGGCAATGAGATTATATAAAATATATTTATATAAACGATAATATATGTTGATGACATTGGAATGAACGAGACTCTAGAATAGAACACAGATTGTAATATGTGAGTTAATCACGATATGACATATGACATGATATTTTAGTGGATTATTTGACAATGTATATTTACACATACGATGATATATGTTTGATGATTTGGGATGTATGCGATTGTAGTATAGTACCCTTGATCATGATATTGTTTGACGATAATACTATGCGAACGGTGATGTATATATATGATGATTGATCCGCACTCTTGACTTGAGAAAGTCGTACTATGTACGTGACGCTATTGAGGCCGGATCGCCGACTACTTGAGATACCAACTCAGACGTTAGGAGAATTCTTCTTACCTTTTGACTAGTATGTTTATTTAGTTCCTTAGTTGGTTAGGTACATCTTAGTTTAGCTCGAGTCATACTTATTTTCAAAACTAATGAATCGTGCCTTTTCAAACAACAAACTGTATGACTCGTAATTAGTATGTATTTTCTAGTTGTGCGTTTACTACACATCACCGTTATATTCATGTTATATTCATCGCATTGCATATTCATACATATGTTTCTTTAGCTAATATGAAACTCTGCCTGTTAGGACACCAGCACCATTACCGATGATGCGCATGTTCCACGTACATTTATTTATCGGCTCACACACATCATCATCGGTAATTGCCATGTCACGTAACTTTAGAACATATTATCTTTTATTGATATAATCAGCTAAATGCTAGACCAATATAATATTGTGTGATTACTCTCATGTGCTAGTTTAGATATTGCATTTATTACTTAGACACTTCATGCATTCACATTTTCCATGTAATCATGCAGTATTGTTGGGCTTATGCCGATACTCATTATTTACTTACTCATGATTTTGGGATTTTGGATTCTATGAGATTTTTAGATTTTGGGGAAAACCGCAATAATATATATAAAAACTTCTCTCTCTCTCCCTCTCATTTTAAAATAAAAGTTGCAGTTTTCTCGTGATGTATGTGTCGTCCACCATGAGATTTCATGTTTTCTGTTGGATTTTGAGACCCGATTCGAGGAGTGGATGAACCGTCTCGGGTACATGGTGGGCCCGGTATGGTACCCCGGGGCAAAAAGCTCGAGTTATAGACGATGAGCCTGGCAGGGGAAGACTACCTACCGGTGATGTCTGGCGCGGCGGATATCCGGAGGATACCGACCGTTGTCGTGAGATTTGATGATATGGGCCGATCCGGACTGACAGAGCCCGAGATATTGAGACTATGAGATAATTTACATGTTTTCCGTCGATGCTCGACACGGATTTCCATGGATTTCATTGATGATGTTTCAGATTACCATACAAATTTTACTATGATAAAAGTTAAAGATTTCTTATACAGATATATCCAGATTTCATGGTTGATTGTTTTACATTCAAGATGCATGCATACTCATACGTATGACTTGTTACTGTTGTGACACTGACACGAGCACGGAGTATTGCATTTATGCATAGGTTCTTACCCTGTCACTACTAGATGTCTAGTGTTATGTTATATATATATTATTATGACCTAGGAGATCGTCGTGTATGCGATTTCTTCTCGCAGATGTCTTCTACTCACGAGTTGGCAACTCACCCCCGTTGTGCCAAATTTTCTTTCAGGTTCAGATGTACAGTTTTCTTTGGCGGCTTGCTGGCACACCATTTCATTCAGGGTGATTTCTTGGTAGGTTGGTTCACTTGTTTCAGGACCGCCGTTGTACTTTTATTATTTCATCTGTATCTAGTAAGCTCCATCAACCAGACTTGTATTATTGGTAGATTTAGTAGACCAGTTGCTTATTTTTTCGACCTTAGAGTTGCGCTTATACTATTATGGTTTTTTGGTGGTTTGTTTTTCTTTTGAGTTTTGAGCCTCGCCCTTCGGCGTTGTATATTATAGTGCATTGCATGGTTGTTTTCGCCATTTGGTGTAGAGCTAGCTTCCGCTTGGGGATGCCTTTTTATTGTTTGTATATATTATTCTTGTTTGTACCCGTTTGGGGCCAGTTTTTACAAAGGAGACTATGCCAAAATTTTTTGAGAAAATTTGATGTTGCTTTCAATCTTGTTTTCCTACAGGTTTTCCTTTACTTCTTCTTTTAAATGGTTTAGATTTCTGGGCTTCGACTTGCTTAGATTACGATACGCCTCTAGACGTTTCGTAATTTATGTGCCAGTCACGTTCCGTACCTTCGGGTCGTGACAAAGTTGGTATCAGAGCGCTAGGTTTAACCTTTGTCCGAGTCTAGGTTGACCTTGGTTTATGGATTAGGTGACTTAGGTAGAGTGATGTACCGTGTGTATGATCCGCGGCATACTTACAATACGCTACTCTGCTTAAGAAGCCTTAGGATGTACATTTCTTTGCACCGTATTCTATTCGTTCCTTGATCTATCTTCGTCGATATCGGATGGTGGTTTCTGTTACCACGGTCGCACGGGCAGAAAGAGCTGCGGCTAGAATGCGATGACCGTTAGGGTATCGTCTATTCTTGAGGATCGAGGCATTGTTTAGCTTGTGGATGAAGGGCATTCACATGTCATCTTGACGAAGTTAAAAGGTTCGAACGATTGTCAGAAACCCATTTTTCCATGTTTAAGGTATTCGGAAGAACATGCAGGTATTTCTATGGACCCTCTAGAAGGATGAAACCCTAACTCGACATAATGACCATGAGAACGCTGGTGAACCTTAGGGTTTGCGGCAGTTCCGCGGTGCCATTAGTGAGGCTTGGGTTTGCCCTTCTACGGCTGGTCCGCAGATGCTGGGGCATGTACTGGATATTTTTAAACTATACTCGAGTGTTGAGCTCTTGGGGGATTTTGGGATTTTGATGAATCGATTGAAAAGTTTAACGTAGTCCGGATATCAGGTGTAGGGATAGATTACTTGGGATACTCTAGATGTGAGTATATCCGTTTGTAGCACAGTTCATACAGCTACGAAGAGACGAGTTCGAATCAGTCGACACCAGAGGGAAGAGGAGCACATTAACATCAGTGTTACGATTTGCGATTGGTGATTCAAATATCATATTTCCGTTGTTTGGATTCTGGTATTTTGATGATTTTGTTCTATGATTGGTATTTTCTACATGTACATTCATTACACTCTATTCGTGTTTCATATATCAGTTGTATTGATGTTGTTTTATGCATACCCAGTGCACTCGATTTGGTTTTATACATTTTGAGATATTTATTTGATTTCGTGTATATGGGTTGCACATGATTTTGGATATTCGATTTATGTTTTCGTGCACCATATGCATTTGATTGAGATTCTTGCGCACACTTGGCGCACTTGATGTGATTTTGTGCACACCAGATGCACTAAATCAGGGTTTTGTGCAGATTAGATGCACCTGATATTATTGTCGTGCACGCCCGTTGCACTTGACAGATGTTTTTGGTGCACACCGTTGCACTCAGTTTTGTTTCTGTGCATATTCGTGGCTTCTGTATTTGATTTTGATTTCCATGCGCACCGGACGCACATGGTGTTGTTGTATGCTGTATTGGAGGCTGATTTCATCTTGAACAGTACGTTTTTATGATATTTACTTTGGTTTAATAATTGTGCTCCTGAGACCAGTACCTAGGTGTTTCTGTATGCTTCTCTATTCAGATGTTTGGATGATTTTACTATGATGCGCACTATATACAAGTTATAGTTTTGATGTATTTCATGTTGGTTTTCGTATTGGACTTTGACATGGTATTTTCACCATAACTACGATGATTGCGTTATGCTTGACGGAGTTGATTTTTAGTTATGTATTGATGATTTCAGAGCCCCGACAATTTGAGCGTTTTGCTAAATGTTTTAGTATTTGGGGGGAGTTTTAATTTAAATTCGGGGACCGAATTTCTTTAAGGGGAGAAGATTGTAACGTTTTAAAAATAAATAATTAGATAAATAAAATCCTTTAGGTGAATTTTCTGATAATCGGTAAAATAAACTGTATTTTCCGTAAAACATAACTATAAATATTTTTCAGTATAGATTTAAATATGCCTATTTTAACTATATAATTACTAGTAAATGGTGTTTATTTAGTGACCTATAAATTATTAGTTTACTTAAATATTTTTCCTTAATTAATTAAATTCAAATATTAACATAAGCTTTAATTATACATTAAATTAGTGCAAATTACAAATTAAAAATGGGTTAATTTTACAAAATGAGCCATGGAATATTAGAATTTAGTTTGTAACATGTTTATTTTGTTGCAAAGTGTCTTCATAATTCTAGAGTTTTCTATAGGAAAATTTAACTAGAAAATAAATAAAATAAAGAAATAATGAAAAGGCAAAAGTGAGATGATTAATTAATGAAACTTCTACACAATTCTACACTCACCTCACATTTCCCTCTCCCACTCATGTGGCTGGCCTAACCTTGGGCAGCTGTTCAGTTTATAAAACTGCACGTTTAATATGACATTTTTCCTACTATTTCTTTATAATAAAAGGTGTTTATTATAATATATGATACAAGTGAGGGTTTATCTGTAAAAATACTATTTTCATGTGTTTATATATTATAATTAACATTTGGTAGGAAAAAGTAAGCATATAATATCCATGTAACATTTGGCCCACTTAAATATGCTTACCATATTATACCTTTGACCAATACTTAATGGTTAAGTTAATATCTCAATAAAACAAACGCTACTAAATATTATTTGTTGAGCTATTGTGCAGAATTTGCAGGACTGAAATCAAGGAAATCAAAGTTGGTAAAACAAACCTGCCTAATTAAGAAATTAAACTAAAGAAATCAAGGCTGGCAGTGACGAAGAGAAGATTTTCAGTTTCCAGAGATGAAAAAGATCACCACGTGTCATGAAGACAAAGCTCCAGAAGACCAAATCAAATGATCCTCCTATAAGGCCGCGGATCCGCGGCCAAACCCACCTATTGGCCGCGGATCCTCCGCGGTTTAGAAGATTAGGAAGTTGAGATTTCTCTGTTAGGATCGTAACCTCTGGTTTCCAAATTAGGAAGCTAGGGTTCTGGCTCTGAGACTATAAATAAGGACCGAGAGCCTCTTGGAAAAATCATCAAGCTGAAGAGATCACTAAGTCCAAGACAGGCTCACACATTCAGGCTGAACATCAACTGTTCGTCTACCTCCTTAGAAGAGATCGAGAAGCAAACTAGCATTTGTAATCATTTTCTAACGGAATAAAGTGTAAATGAATTTTGTTGATTAATAAAGGTAGTTCTTTTTCTTATTCTATTTCTTGTAGTTTTCATTATGATTTCCCTCTCCATCTCTTCTTCTCCCAACATGCGCGAGTAATTCTCCGCTTGTTAGGGTTCGTAGGATTAGGGTAGATTAATGGATGATGAAAATTCTTAAACTCTTTTTACGTCCTATAAAGTTTATAAATTTTATCAAAAGAATTATTAACATCTTAATCGGGCGCGCTACCAATTTATCGTTAGTCTCGACCGCGATTAGAGATTAGATTAATGATTATTTTGGTAAAGGCTAGACATGAACGGTGTTCCATATCGAGATAGGGGTTAAGAGTGGGAACCCTTTTCCCTCCAGAAACCCTAATCTACATACATCACTGTCGTTCTAGTTTTAAATCTATTAAAGAAAAAAAAGAATAATCTTTAATTAATCATCCATAACTACTAAATCCTAACGAACCCTAACAGCCCCCTTTTTATATTAAACTTACATACATAATTAATCTAGATCTATATTTTGCATCCGTGTTTAACATAGATCTAGAACCTACAACCATTCTTTATTCTTCCTCCTTTTCTTTCTCAACACGTCTAAAGTAAGAATAAAAGGTTAACCGTTTCCCTGAGGATGACCTGTACTCATCTCGATTTAGCTACGCGCGACACCGTTATTGATTGCGGTTAACTACAACTCTAAAAAAAACCAGATCAATCAAATGGCGCCGTTGCCGAGGATACGTGCGTAATTTTTTATTCTTACTATTTGTGTTGAATTCTTATTCGATCTATATCATAATTAAAACAAAACTGCAAATCGTATATTTAACGAAGTGTGTGAATTTTTTGCAAGGAGATCTGGAGTCATGGACTTGAGGGAACAGAAAGACAGAAATATAAATCGAGATCCAGAGGAGTACAGGAGGCCGCGTTGCAAACTTCAACAATTGATCCTTCCTTCTCGCGGCGGATCCGCGGAAAATAAGACACATTCACGGCGGAAGCGCGGCAGGATTGAGGATCTAGGGTTCCAAACTTCTCTGGTAAGATTCTCAACTCTTTCTCTCTCCTCTGAAATCCAATAAAATATCTTTTCTGCAGGATTCTTTGCAAAATATCGCCGCTCAAAAATCTTTTTGCAAAGTTTTGTGATTGGTTTGTTTTGCATATTTTAATACGGACTTTAAGGGGAAAAGACCAAATCCAGATTAGGTGGGGATTTTATCACCCTTCCTAAGCCCTACAAATCACAAACCGAGCATCTGCATCAACCCTACATTAATTTAAAAAATATCTAGACAAGACTCTAAGAACTGTCGCGCTCAATAAGGACAGAGAAAGGTCGTGGGTAATCTATCGCTTATCCGCATTACTTTTATGGTGTCTAGGCAAGTGTGTCTAAGGCAAGTGGTTACTTAATTAGACCCACTACTTACGTAGTGGATACCTCCCACTTACCTGGCACTTACTGGCCATAAGTGTAGTAAAGAGGCGGTAGAGGATTGATCCTGCGGCTTGTCCTTTGGAAGTCTAGAAGCGGTCTAGAGACTTGACCTAGGTAACCTTAGTTCTAGGGTTGTTTGTGCATTTTTGTGTGATTTGACTTAAGTCTCACTTTTTCAAAACAGATCAATTTTAAATCACACACACGCTGCCACTTGCGCTAAACCCGCTTAGTGCATGCTTGGCTGGACACGAGATTCTAGTGCCCGTCTTGTCTGCGTTCCTGCTATCGACTCCGAAGTCGGTACTTCTTCATCTAATTTTTCCCCACCACACACCACATCAATCGAGATGGACGGTACTCCATCAGATTATAACACCACGCTGCCACCGCCCGTAGGTGCGCAGAATCCACCGCGCATCTCTCTCCAAGAGAGATGCTATCCTATCCGTAGTCCACTTCCTACTTGTCTATCTATTCCACCAGCTAACGGGGATAATTTTGAAATTAAACCCCACTACATCAATCTGTTGCCCAAATTTCACGGGCTTAAATCTGAAGACGCGTACGCTTTCATCACTAAATTCGAAAACGTATGCGCAATGATGGGTACTTCACAACTGACTGTGGATGCTATGCGCTTGCGTCTTCTCCCATTCACTCTGTGCGACTTAGCAGAAAAATGGCTTTATAATACTGCCGCACACTCTATCACTAACTGAGATGAATTCGTAATTGCATTTCTTAAGAAGTTTTATCCAAACCATAAGACCGCCCATATTAGGAGCGAGATCAACCAGTTCACCCAGCTTCCCAATGAAGCATTTTGGAAGTGCTTTGAACGTTTCAAAGATCTGCTTGTCCAATGTCCTCATCATGGAATACAAAGATGGGATTTGTGCCGAATTATATATGAGGGCATTAATCCAGCAACAAAGTAGATGCTTGAAACAATGTGTCAATGCAATTTCATGTCCAAAGACGATGGTGAAGCTTGGAAATATCTGGAAGACCTCGCTGAAAACACTTTGCAGTGGGAAAGCATAAGACCACCTTCATCTAGGGGAGGTATTCATCAGCTCGATGTTTCCATCGCAGTAAAAGCCGAAATGGCAGCGATGCAGAAGAAACTCGACGCTATTGAGAACAAATTCTCATCAGTCTTCCTAAATCAGGTAACGCTTCCCAAGACCGTGTGTGGTTGCTGTTCAGATCCTTCACACTTGACAGAAGAATATCCTATGAATGCACCGTTTCAAGGTCATGAGCAATCTAATGCTGCTTTTCAGCAGCGACCTAGAAATGATCCTTATTCTTCCACGTACAAGGATGGAGGAATCATCCTAACTTTGCTTGGAACCAAAACGAACCCCAAAATCAAAACCAGTTCCAAAGCAATTATCAAAGACCTCCTCCACAGTAACCACAACCACAAAGTCAGCACCCCTTTCAGTCACAAAATTTTCAAAATCCGGCCAACACTTCCGCACCGCAACTGGCCGGTACTGATAACTCTTCACTCGCACAAACTTTGGATTTGTTTATGAAACATTCCATTCAAATGTCGGCTGATATGAAGTCTTCTATTGATACCATAAAGAAAGACTCCACCTCCCACGGTGAGAGTATTAAATCAATAGAAAACCAAATTGCACAATTGAACGCCGCAATGAGTGCGAGAGAGAAAGGGAAACTTCCATCTCAACCCCTACCGAAACCTGGCCACTCACAAAATCATAATGTGAATGCCGTTACTACGTTGAGATCGGGAAAAGTGCTGAATAACCGAGTGGGTGAGCAATTTGATGATGTTAGTGATACCAATGATACCCCAACTTCTACTTCTTCCCCTAATTCGTCTAGTCTCCCACCTTCATCCGAGCCTATTCTCCGTGTTCCCCAAGGCTCGAATACTTCGCCCAATCTATCTAAGACGATTCCCACTCCAATTTTGGGATCGAATCCGTCCCCACAATCTTCTCCATAAATGTTGGACCCAAAACTTATTGATCAAGCTCCGTTTCCAAACAGATTAAGGGCCAACAGACCTAATCCACAAATGGAGAAGATTGTGGAAATGTTTAAGCAAGTTAACGTAAATATTCCTCTCCTAGATGCTATTCAACAAGTCCCATCTTATGCAAGAATCCTTAAAGACTTGTGCACTAGGAAGAGAAAAATTCAAGTGCCTAAGAAGGTTTTCTTGACGAGTAATGTTAGCACAGCTTTTACCCAGCAAATACTACAGAAACGTAAGGACCCTGGCTGTCCTACCATCTCTATTTCTATTGGGGGTAAAAATATTAATCGTGCTTTACTCGACCTTGGTGTTAGCGTTAACTTGCTTCCTTATTCAGTATACGAGCAGTTAGGGATTGGAGAGTTGAAACCCACCCATTGTACTCTCCAGATGGCAGACCGATCAATCACCAAACCATGGGGTGAACTAGAGAATGTGTTAATTAAAGTCGGGGAATTCATATTCCCTATGGACTTTATTGTTTTAGATACACAGCCTGTGGCAAACCCACGGAATCAAATCCTGGTGATACTTGGTCGACCCTTCCTAGCAACTTCTAATGCTGTAATTAATTGTCGTAACGGTTCTATGAACTTATCCTTCGGGAAAATGACAATTGAGCTTAATATTTACAAGCTAGGAAGTCAACTATCGGAACCTTCTGCTCATTTGCTTGATGTTTGTTCCATCCACGAGATAACTCCCGAAAGCTGCATGGATGAGGAACTTTGCTTTGATGATCTCGACAACACTAGTGAGACATCGATTGATCTTGCACAACTTCATAGTGAGGATATGTTCAATGAGTCTGTCCCTAAGTTTGAATCCGTTGACTCGTCGCAAAAGTCAGTAGCACTTTCTGTTAGTGTATATGCCCTAGAGGCCATTACTGTATCATACTAGTATGTATATTACTTGATGGAAGCTTAGGATATTCACAGTTGTATATACAATCTTGCTCGAAATGGTAGTATGCTACTTGGTTTGTCTCTACTTCAATATGTGCATGTGTTTATTTTAGCATATCGCTTATATAACATATTAGTAGAGCCCTTAGGATCTTTGCTTGATTACGAGCGTTGTGATGGCGCTTACACTTGTGGGGGCTGGGTAATCCATAAGCACATCCTTATACAGGTCCCTAGTCGATGGACTATCGAGACAAGGCATCGATACTCCGGAGTAGACTAGCGCATGCGCTTCTCATCCCAGCGTGGGAGACGGTCTGTCCCACAGCCGTCGGTAGGTCGTACTTAAGATAGTATGCGGGTGGTCGTTAGGTTACGAGTACACAGGACAGGACTCGTCGGGAACTATTGGTTGGTATTATACCTATCGTCAGTTATCAGTTCCTAGGTGACATGAGTACAGCTTAGTCCGCCGACTTGACACTGTCACTTCGCCTCGAGTGTGTTCCCACTGTACTTTGATTACTACCCTACCACGGCTCAAAGGAGTCATGCAAACAGGTAGTAGTTGGATGCAGTCCCGAAGCACTTGGAGGCAGCGACGGTTAGACAGGATTCGTTTCTCCCGGTATTGGGGGTTGACATCGCGATGCGTCCAGGAGAGCCATTACACAAGTAGTCCCTGGCTAGGGCAAGCGAGATATACTGGTAGGTTTCCAGTGTTATCTTAGGGTGTTCTGGGCTACACTCCGACATGACTTGTACCGCTATTAAGGGACTGACGTTTACCGCCCCCTAGGCCCGCCATGCGATGTATCAGACGAACAGACCGGACTGTACGGAGACTGTCACATAGAGCCTCAGTAGGAGTTCAGATGGGGTCACCTCGTCAGTCTTCTTATCGGCATCTACCTGGGGACCGTTACGTACAGCTAGTGCCGCTTGCGGTCTGTGGTTAAACCCACTGCTAGCGTAGTGTCGAGTCTTTAGAGTCCCACACAGAGAGCTATTCGCCTTTAGGCAAAATGAGTAGAGGTCGCATGGTTTTGCGACAGGGTTCGTTCACATCCGCGCACTTGTGCACGTTTGCTGTCCGGACAGCTTATACTAGCGGGCTTTGGTTTAAGCCAGATCCTAGTATATGATTTGGAATTAGTTTTATCTCTTTGTATTCGTGTTCCTCGAATCACGAATACGGGTGCGTATGCACAGTTGATTGAGACAGAGGGAGAGGACTTTGATTAGGGTTAATGACCATTGTTATTTTATTAATCCTAATGCTTATGTGTGTATTATGATTAATTGATATTAGTTAAATATAATTGTGCATGGTTAGGGTTGTTGACCATTTGACTATCTTGACTTGTTGACCTAGGTTGACACTTTGACCATCATCATTCCATATAAAAGATGCTCTTTGATCCTTGCAATTTGCATTTAATATGAAATGATAATGGTCAAGTCTTGATTAAACCATGACAATTATCTTGCTAATTATCCTTTTACAATAATTCACACATATATGTGAGAATGGCTTTTTATTCTCTCATTCTATCATATAGATTCTCTCTCCTCCTCTTCCTCTCTCTCAAGCTCTCCCCTCTCATGTGTTGAGAAACACTTGAGCTTGAGATAAACCTCTCCAAAGTAATCTCTACTCTCATCTAAGGTTCTAGGATTAGCACTTCTAGCACCTTAGTTACTTCTAGCTTGAAGTTGAAGCCAAAGGTTGAGGCTCTCGGGTGGATCCTTCTTCGACTAGAGAAGGCGACAAGGTGATCTCTTTCTTCCACTCCAAGGAGCAAGGAGAAAAGGACATAAAGCCCAAGGTATAACCTTTCTTCCATATAGCTAACTCTAGTTAGCTTTTAGTTAGTTTTTGTTTAGCAAAGATCCTCCTTAAGCCAGTCCATGTTGCCTAGTTCGATAAAAATATGATTTTTATTCCGTTTTCCGCCTCCCCGCAAGCACTGGGGTGGGCAACGTGGACTTACAGTGGTATCAGAGCCTAACTAAACATAAACTAGCTAGTTAGTAAAGTGTATAGAAGTTCGATCGGTAAAAATCGCAAAACTAAAACATCAAAGCCCTAAGTTTCTGTTGTTTTTTTCCTGCTCAAAAAAATAATAAATCATACTTCAAAAATCGGCTCAGGGTTTTTTAAAGGTGCACACCAAAAACGATCCAGTGAATCGCTCAAAGCGCCGCGGTTCCGCGGCAAGAACATGTCTTTTGCCGCGGAACCGGGGCCATTTTGACTCAGTTCTGGACCGAGTTTGGTGCAGTATTCTTCTGCTGAGGTTTTCGGATTTTTAAGATGGTTTCTTTCTGCCCAGATTTTCCAGAAAAGAAATTTGTATTTGGGGTGCCTATAAATCCGTATTTTTGATCGAACTTCACTACACTTTGACTAATGGGTTATATCTGTGATGTTTATATGTATTGAATGTCTGGTAATCGCTATACGTCGATTAGTGGGGGTTATACATATCTGTGATCTGTGTTTGTTGATGGTATGTGTATATGAATGCGTTGGATTGTCGCGGGTGAATAGCCGGGGGTTTTTGTGAGACAAGAGTTTTCTTTTCTTTCAATTCATGTAACATGTAAATTGATGTAATATAATTTGTATGGCCGCACAACCGGGTCGGGGTTGTAGCCGTCATTGTATAATTCTTTTTACTGTTTTTGCTCCTAGGATAGACCCATGGAGGGGGTGCATAAACTACCGGGTATCTCGAAGTGCCGAGTGGCCTACTCACGGTGTTGAGGGAGGTTGCTTCGCTTCGGATACTTGGCGGGTAGTTTGCCGCACCCGTAGGGGTCTTGGGTGGGGTATTGGCTATTCACTGCGACCGTGTAATCCGCTTTTCGTTGCAGGCTCGAACGGATTGCGGATTCCTAGTATATCCAATGTATTCATCTGTGATCTGTAATGTCTATCATTACTATATATCTATATACGATAACTATTTAGGCGTTTCTTATGTTTTACTGCCGCGCTAGCCCAGCCCCCGCTCTGTCGTTAGTTAAGTAACCTAACGGGTGATGACGGGGCCCCGTGGCGAATGCGAATGGCATAAGCGAACGTCATATTTTGGTTGTTTTCTGCAATGGTAGGATTAAATGATGGGACGCATTAAAAGAACTAATGCAAGAAAATAAACCAAGTAAAAGTCGATTGGAACACTTTGAAAACCACTCGGTTCTTTTCAAAACTAAACTTTTAAATGCGGAGCTTGAACCACTCCTTTTAAAAGCTATCTCGTTCCATCGATTATATCAAGTTCACTACGTTCACGGTTTCGCCAAAACCATTCGTAGCCCTCCGTCTTTTCGTATGGATAGTCAATAATATTCAAGCTGTGTTTGTTGGCCAAAGTCAAGGCACAGTGTTTGGTAGCTATTAGGTATTCATATGTAGCATAGATAGATGCGTTGGTTTGGGACAGTCATACTGCCTTGTTGGCCAAATTCAAGGGTATGTGCGGGTGGGTTCAAATTAACCTGGATAATGACGGGTAGAACTTGACATGTGACTTATGATTTGTTGGCCAAAGTCAAGGTCATAAGAGCATGGGGCAAAAATCCACATCGGGAGTTTCATTAGTACTGAAACTTTCTAGCGTTGCATACCATTTGGAGTGTGATGATTCTGGTAGGATTCCTTCGGTTTTATCACGCGATGATATTTGGATCCCGATCCTACTGTGAGTATATGCTACTCTTCGGGAAATCTCTCACTTAAACGATCAATGCTATAAACCTAGTAGGTGTCTAGAAAGGTGTTAGCTGGGCTACGCCCACAGGGAAAAGAGGTTACTTAATTAAGGAACTTCACGAAAGCGTTGGAAAACCTCCCTCGAAGTACCGACACTGGCCTGGCTGAACGGTTAAGCAAGTATTGTACGGTGAGATTGATCCCGACTAATTCTTCCTTTATGGTTTGAGGAGGGATTCGAGAGACAGTGGGAGCCATCCTGTTTAGACAAATTAAAAACCAATCTAAACTTGCAAGAGCATCATGCTAAGTGTTTTCTTCTCTCTCTCTTAATTGCAGCGACCCAATGACCGCACCTAGGTTACATCTAGATAATAAAATTACTGAATCTGACTGTTATGACTGGCAAAGGTCTGTCCAGATGTCCATTGCCCATGACAAGCTGGGACAGCCCTTAACTAATCCAACCCCTGCCATCTCAGGTCCAGCTTCCCCTGTCACGGATATTCATATCCATAGGACATCGGAAAAAGACTGTGCGAAAGCCAAGTGCCTCGTGTTAGCCTCAGTTGGTGGTACATACCAGAGGCAGCACGAGAAGATGGACTCAGTTTCTATCTTCCTCCATAACAAGGATTTATATGGAGAGCAATCTCGTATCGCAAGATATGAGACCTCGAACGAATTGCTTCCAGCGAGGTTGGCTATCGGGTCATCTGTAAGGGGCAACGTCCTTACAGAGACCAACTCTTTTGAGCTCACGGACCTGAAGACCACGTTGAAGAACGGGTCAGATGCTGACTTTGTTCAACAGTCTCTATCTACTACCCTGAAGGGAACCAGGGAAGTAGAAACAAAGGGAAGGGCAGAAGTTTCGGAAGTGGATATAGTGGAAGAGGGACGTTCCTATTGTTACAGGAATGAACATTGGCAGAAGGATTGCAGGGCTAGTATAGCCAGTAGCCAGAATTCGAAGCATGTTGTGGCTTCGGCTTCGGGTGTGTTTGTAATTGAGAACTGTATGTCAGTTAACCCTACTTCCTGGGTATTGGATACCGGATCAGGATCTCATATCTGTAATTCGTTACAGGCTCTGAGAAACCGTAGGGTTATCAGGAAAGGTGATATGACTCTCAGGGTTGCTAACGGAATGAGCATGTATGCTGAATCCGTAGGGGAATATCATCTAGGACTGACAACTGGGCAGATAATGATTCTGCGTGACTGTTTTTATGTACCAGGTGTGACTTGTAATATCATATCTGTATCCTTACTTTCTAAGGAAGGATATGATTTTACTTTTGTAAGCGATGTAGTAAACATCCACCTAAATCAAGTTCTGATTGGGTCAGGTACACTGAAATACGGTATATACGTTTTGAATCAAGCTCAGGTCTTCAGTGTCCAGAACACACTTAAAAGAAAGTCTCCGGATTTAAATCAGGCTTTCTTATGACATTGTAGACCGGGTCACATTTATAAGACACGGTTAACAAAGTTACATAAAGAAGGATACTTGGATCCGTTCGAGTATCAGTCTTATGCCACTTGTGAATCTTGTCTCATGGGAAAGATGACAAAGACTCCGTTCACTGGACACGGAGAAAGTGCAAGCGAGCTCTTGAGACTCATAAACAGTGATCTGTGTGGTCCAATGTCTACACATGCGCAAAGTGGTTATTCATACTTCATTACTTTCACAGACGATTTCTCTAGGTATGGATATGTCTTCTTGATGAAGCACAAATCCGAGGCCTTTAAGAAATTTCAGGAATACAAGAATGAAGTTGAAAAACAAACAGGCAAAAGTATCAAGACACTGAGATCTGATCGAGGTGGTGAATACTTGAGTGCCGAGTTTCTGGGCTTCTTAAAAGAGAATGGAATTCTCTCTCAGCTTACTTCTCCATACACACCACAACACAACGGTGTATCGGAAAGGAGGAATCGAACCCTATTGGATATGGTTCGTTCCATGATGAGTAAGGCTGAGTTGCCGCGATCCTTCTGGGGCTATGCACTAGAATCAGCTGCATACCTTTTGAACCGAGTTCTAACTAAGACTGTGCCTACTACACCATATCAGATGTGATGTGGGAAGAAACCCTATCTTAATCACATTAAAACATGGGGATGTCCAGCTTTTATAAAAAAAGCAGCATGCAGACAAGCTCGAGGTGCGTTCAGTACAGTGTAAGTTTGTGGGATACCCAAAGAACTCCAAGAGGTATCTTTTCTATTACGCAGAGGAACAAAAGGTTTTTGTTTCTCGGCATGCCAGCTTCTTGGAAACTGAGTTTTTGGAAAACCAGATAAGTGGGAGCGCAATAGAACTGGAAGAAATTCCAGAACCACGAGCTATTACTGAAAGCTTAGTAGAACCAGAGGGTTCGAAAGAATAGGACATTCCTATGCCACTCCGCAGGAGTAGTAGGCAGTCTCATCCGCCCGAGAGATACTACGGTTTTCTCATAGACGGGGATAAAGAGGATTGCACTATGGATTATGGTGAGCCTACTAGCTTCCAGCAAGCCATTCAGAGCGGGGACTCGTTAAAATGGCTGGATGCAATGCGGGCCGAGACGGAGTCCATGTGCACCAACAAAGTTTGGACTTTGGACTTTGCTCCAGAAGGGGTAAAACCCGTAGGCTGCAAATGGATCTTCAGAAAGAAGATTGGTGTAGATGGGCAGGTTGAGACCTATAAAGCTAGACTTGTTGCAAAGGGTTTTCGTCAAAGACCTGGTTTGGACTATGACGAGACCTTTTCTCCAGTGGCTATGCTGAAATCGATTCGGATCCTTCTTGCCATTGCTGCCTTCCACGATTATGAAATCTGGCAGATGGACGTAAAGACGGCTTTCCTAAATGGAAATTTGGAAGAGTGCATCTATATGGATCAGCCAGAAGGATTCATTCAGAGTGGGAGCAGCGGTAAAGTGTGCAAGTTACTAAAGTCTATCTATGGACTTAAGCAGGCATCGCGGAGTTGGAACATCTGCTTTGATGATACTGTCAAAGAATTCGACTTTATCAAAAACCTAGATGAACCATGCATTTACAGTAAGATTGCAGGGGGAACTGTGGTATTCCTCGTCTTGTACGTCGATGACATTCTCCTAATAGGAAATGATATTCCTATGCTACAGTCAGTCAAAGGATTCTTGTCGCAGAGGTTCTCCATGAAGGACCTGGGCGATGCCAACTACATTCTGGGGATCCAGATCTATCGTGATAGATCTAAGAGGATGTTGGGACTTTCACAGTCAAGGTACATTGACACCATACTGAAAAGATTCAGTATGGAAGATTCCAAGCGCGGTAATTTACCGGCTTGTCACGGGATCACCCTCTCCAAAGAGTTGTCTCCCAAGACTGATTTAGAAAGGGATCGCATGTCTATTATACCCTACGCTTCTGCGGTAGGCTCTATAATGTATGCGATGTTATGTACCAGACCAGATGTAGCATACGCATTGAGCGTTGTAAGCCGGTATCAGTCAAACCCAGGGGAGAAACATTGGATAGCGGTAAAGAACATTCTCAAGTACCTGAGAAGGACTAAGGAGATGTTCTTGGTGTATGGCGGAAAGGACCTCCAGCTCGAGGCCTTTGCTGACTCCAGCTTCTAGAGTGACAAGGATGACTCCAAGTCCATGTCGGGTTATTTCTTTACCCTCAATGGAGGGGCGGTTTGCTGGAAGAGTTCCAAGCAGGAGACCGTTGCAGACTCAACTATGGAAGTGGAGTACATAGCTGCTTGCGATGCCGCAAAGGAAGCTGTCTGGATGAAGAAGTTCCTCACGGAGCTTTAGGTGGTTCCTACCATTGTTGATCCAATACCGCTATATTGCGACAACAACGGCGCTATAGATTTAGCGAAGGAACCCAGGTCCCATCAGAAGTCCAGGCACATTTTGAGGCGGTACCACCTGATCAGGGAGATCGTAGATTGCCGGGAGATCGAGGTGAAGAGAGTAAATACGGAGAATAACACTGCAGATCCATTCACGAAGGCTTTACCCTAGACTCAGTTCGAGCGGCCGATTGAGATGATAGGTCTTCAATACGCCAGTACATGGTCTTAGTGCAAGTGGGAGATTGTTAGTGTATATGCCCTAGAGGCCATTACTGTATCATACTAGTATGTATATTACTTGATGGAAGCTTGGGATATTCACAGTTGTATATACAATCTTGCTCGAAATGGTAGTATGCTACTTGGTTTGTCTCTACTTCAATATGTGCATGTGTTTCTTTTAGCATATCGCTTATATAACATATTAGTAGAGCCCTTAGGATCTTTGCTTGATTACCAGCGTTGTGATGGCGCTCACACTCGTGGGGGCTGGGTAATCCATAAGCACATCCTTATACAGGTCCTTAGTCGATGGACTATCGAGACAGGGCATCGATACTCCGGAGTAGACTAGCGTATGCGCTTCTCATCCCAGCGTGGGAGACGGTCTGTCCCACAGCCGTCAGTACGTCGTTTGAGATAGTATGCGAGTGCTCGTTAAGTTACGAGTACACTGGACATGACTCGTCGGGAACTGTTGGTTGGTATTATACCTATCGTCAGTTATCAGTTCCCAGGTGACATGAGTACAGCTTAGTCCGCTGACTTGACACTGTCACTTCGCCTCGAGTGTGTTCCCACTGTAGTTTGATTACTACCCTACCACGGCTCAAAGGAGTCGTGCAAACAGGTAGTAGTTGGGTGCAGTCCCGAAGCACTTGGAGGCAGTGACGGTTAGACAGGACTCGTCTCTCCCGGTATTGGGGGTTGACATCGCACTGTGTCCAGGAGAGCCATTACACAAGTAGTCCCTAGCTAGGGCAAGCGAGATATACTGGCAGGTTTCCAGTGTTATCTCAGGGTGTTCTGGGCTACACTCTGACACGACTTGTACCTCTATTAGGGGACTGACGTTTACCGCCCCCCTAGGCCCGCCATGCGATGTATCAGACGAACAGACCGGACTGTTCGGAGACTGTCACATACAGGCTCAGTAGGAGTTCAGATGGGGTCACCTCGTCAGTCTTCTTATCGGCATCTACCTGGGGACCGTTACGTACAGCTAGTGCCGCTTGCGGTCTGTAGTTAAACCCACTGCCAGCGTAGTGTCGATTCTTTAGAGTCCCATACAGAGAGCTATTCGCCTTTAGGCAAAATGAGTAGAGGTCGCATGGTTTTGCGACAGGGTTCGTTCACATCCGCGCACTTGTGCACGTTTGCTGTCCGGACAGCTTATACTAGCGGGCTTTGGTTTAAGCCAGATCCTAGTATATGATTTGGAATTGGTTTTATCTCTTTGTATTCGTGTTCCTCGGATCACGAATACGGATGCGTATGCACAGTTGATTGAGACAGAGGGAAAGGACTTTGATTAGGGTTAATGACCATTGTCATTTTATTAACCCTAATGCTTATGTGTGTATTATGATTAATTGATATTAGTTAAATATAATTGTGCATGGTTAGGGTTGTTAACCATTTGACTATCTTGACTTGTTGACCTAGGTTGACACTTTGACCATCATCATTCCATATAAAAGATGCTCTTTGATCCTTGCAATTTGCATTTAATATGAAATGATAATGGTCAAGTCTTGATTAAACCATGATAATTATCTTGCTAATTATTTTTTTACAATAATTCACACATATATGTGAGAATGGCTCTTTATTCTCTCATTCTATCATATAGATTCTCTCTCTTCCTCTTCCTCTCTCTCAAGCTCTCCCCTCTCATGTGTTGAGAAACACTTGAGCTTGAGATAAACCTCTCCAAAGTAATCTCTAATCTCATCTAAGATTCTAGGATTAGCACTTCTAGCACCTTAGTTACTTCTAAGTTGAAGTTGAAGCCAAAGGTTGAGGCTCTCGGGTGGATCCTTCTTCGACTAGAAAAGGCGACAAGGTGATCTCTTTCTTCCACTCCAAGGAGCAAGGAGAGAAGGACATAAAGCCCAAGGTATAACCTTTCTTCCATATAGCTAAATCTAGTTAGCTTTTAGTTAGTTTTTGTTTAGCAAAGATCCTCCTTTAGTTAGTCCATGTTGCCTAGTTCGATAAAAATCCGATTTTTATTCCGTTTTCCGCCTCCCCGCAAGCACCGGGGTGGGCAACGTGGACTTACACTTTCCGAGTCAATATCATATGCAAGTTTTGAACCTCTTAGGCAGTCTGAATATCATTCCCTTACCCCACCTTCTATTGTCTCTCCGCCAATACTTGATCTCAAACCGCTACCTTCTCATCTTAAATATGCATATTTAGGTGAGAATGAGACTTTGCCAGTGATTATATCCGCTTTTCTAGCCTTAGAGTAAGAGAACGCACTTTTGGCAGTGTTGAGATCGAATCGGCAAGCATTTGGTTGGACAATGGCTGACATCAAAGGGATTAGTCTCTTAATTGTTGAACATTATATTCATCTGATGGATGAAGCCAAACCAACCCGAGACCCACAAAGACAGTTAAATCCCGTTATGAAGGAGGCGGTAAAGAAAGAAATCGTCAAGTGCCTTGATAGTGGAATAATTTACCCTATATCTGATAGCCAATGGGTAAGTCCAATTCACGTAGTCCCTAAAAAGTCTGGCATCACGGTCATAACTAATGAGGCTAATGAGTTAATCCAAACACGCACCCAAACTGGGTGGCGCGTATGTATTGATTACAGAAAACCCAATGCCGCGACGAGAAAAGATCACTTCCCTCTACCTTTCATTGACCAGATATTAGAACGATTAGCTGGACACGAATACTATTGTTTCTTGGATGGGTACTCTGGCTACAACCATGTCCCCATTGCTGAAAAGGATCAAGATAAAACCATATTTACTTGTCTTTTCGGTACTTTTGCTTATAGACGCATGCCCTTTGGGTTATGCAATGCTCCCGCTACATTTCAGCGGTGTATGATGGGGATATTCTCAGATATGGTGGAGAATTTTCTGAAAATTTTTATGGGCGATTTCTCCATTTTTGGGGATTCCTTTGAGGACTACCTTCATAATCTTGACGCGGTTCTTACCCGCTGTAAGGATAAGAACTTAACTTGGAATTAAGAAAAATGTCATTTTATGGTCCAAGAAGGTATTGTCCTTAAACGTATAATTTCACGAAAAGGCATTGAGGTTGACAGAGCTAAAATTGATGTTATCCATAACCTCCCTCGTCCCAAATGTGTCAAAGATATACGATCCTTCCTTGGTCATGCAGGATTTTATAGGAGATTTATTAAGGACTTTAGCAAAATTGCTAGACTCTTAACCCTTCTATTGGTCAAGGATACTACATTTCACTTCGATTCGGATTGTGAGGCTGCTTTTGAATCGCTTAAAGGACCGCTCAGTACAGCCCCCGTTCTATCATCTCCGGATTGGAACCACCCGTTCGAGCTTATGTGTAATGCATCAGATTTTGCTATTGGTGCGGTCTTAGGACAGCACATTGATAAGATGCCACATGTAATTTGTTAGTTATATGTATGCCCTAGAGGCCATTACTATACATAGGATGTATATTGTAGTGGATGCTTGGACATATATAGGGAGGACTTTCTTGCTCGACATGATAGTGTGCTATCTGGTTGCTCTTTATCTTAACGTGTACACTGATTGTCTCTCTGTTACATGTTGGTAAAGCCCTTAGGATGTGTACTTGACTACCTGGACTATGATGCGGATCATACTAGTGGGGACAGGGTAGTCCATAAGTACATCCTTCAAGGTCCCCAGTCGTGGGTATATCGAGACGGGGCATCGATATACCAGAGTAGACTAGCGTATACCTTCTCGACCCATACAGATGGGCGATGGATGATCCCATATCCATTGGTGTTTGACATCAGAGATGATATACGGGTGCTCAGTGGAGAATGGGTACACTGGACGGACTCGCCGAGAACTCCCAGATGGTATTATACCTTACGTCAGATGGCAGTTCTCTGGTGACACTGGTATAGAGTAGTCTGTTGACCCGAGATCGTCATAGAGTCTTGTGTGGTTCCCACTGTGCTTTGATTTCCACCTTACCACGTCCAAGAGGGCGTGCAAAACGGTGGTTTTTGGGTACAGTCCCAAATCACATGGAGGCAATGAGCAATAGGAGGGGATTCGTCTCTCCCGGTATAGGGAGTTGATGTTGCGCTGTGTTCGATTGGCTATAACCGGAAATCCCTGGCCAGGGTTGCTGAGATTTACTGGTAAGTGTTACCTGTAGTTTCTCAAACTGTTATAGTCCTCATATCGACACGACTTATCGAGCTATTGGGGTCTGACGTTTACCACCCCTAGGCGAGATATGCGACATATCAGACGACGAGACCGGAATGTACGGTAAGTGTTACTGGTTGGATTCACAGGAGTGTGAGCGGGCTTGCTCGTCGATCTTCTGATCGCTCAATACCCGGGTGGCCGTTACGTTTAGCAGACCGCTTGCGGCTTGTGGGTGTTTGATATGATCATCATCTGCTGCCGGCGTATTGACGAGTCTTTAGAGTCCTACACAGAGGTTTCCTAGCTCAAGCGAAACGAAATAGGAGCGCATATGAGATATGTGCGGTGCCGAGAATAATGTGTGTATGTGACACCGTATTCTATTCTTGCGATGAATGTATCGAATGGTTGTATATGATATAACCTCGTTATCGAATCAAGGATTGATTCGATAAGCCGATACATTGGATATTAGTCGGTTATATGCGATATGACCGGATCGTTAAATCAAGTGTTTATTTAATGATTTAATGTATAATTATATATTTGATATATTACTTTGCATTAACTAGTATTGGTTCACTTAAGATGGATTTTCTCACTTGATGTGCACATTGTATATGTGATATATTTTTGTGCACTTGTTTGTATCATGTTTGATGATACATACAAACTTGGATTTATGTAAAGGATTAAACCATGTTTAGTGAATGGTTAGGGTTTCATTTCACTTATTTATTTATCTTTTCTTTTTTGGTTAAAAGATAAAAGAAAAACAAAATGGTTGCTTTCAAACATGAAGCTTGTTGAAGCTTCATGAAGCTTTGACCAAGTGACCATTTTGTTTTCTTCTTCTAACCCTAACCATTCATCTAAACTCTAGTTAGTTCTTTACACAAAACCATGGTTAAAAATATGATAAGAATCATTTTTATTTTCTATTTTTAAAAGACTTATCATATTCTTTTCTTCTTCTTCTCCTTCTTCAACATGAAGAAAACCTTGCCTCCATCAATGACAACTTGAGAAAAAGAGTGAGAAATCTAATTCTAAAGTGAACCCACTTCCTATTTCTTCATCCTCTACCACTTGCCAAGTAGTATAGGGTGTTTTCTTCACAAGTTTCATGGCTTGGTGAAGTTGGAGCTTGATCTTGTGTTGCCTCGACGTAGATCATCTTCGGCATCGAAGTCGACGACCTAGCCCGCCCATTTCTCCGAAGAAGCCGATGCTAGAGCCTAGGATCCGATGATCGCAGCGAGGGGACTTCATCACAGAGCTATGGACGTGGAGGACCGGATCTACAAAGGTTGTATTTTCGTTTACTCTTAGTTAAAGCTGTTTACTTGCATGCATCGCCTCATTATCTAGTTAACGATCCGTATTAGGGTTTGTAGGCACATGATAAATTTGAAATTGGCATGGATGCCTTGTGAGACCTCTAGTGTGTGCCTAGGAACCCTACAGTGGTATCAGAGCCTAGCTAGAGCCTTAGGCGATTCGTAGACGGAGTTAGAAGTCCGATCGAACCGAAACCCTAATTCAAAGATGCTCTCTGTACATTTTTTGAAAACGGGGATTTTTTAGAATTAAAAATATGCAGAAAACTAAGCAGGAATTTCTAAGAATTACTGTGAAGCCCGAGAACCTGAATCGATAATAGCGCGGCGGAACCGCGGCAGTAGCATGCTAATGCGGCGGTTCCGCGGCCACTTGGTCTCTTCAGACAATTATTTCTGCACAGTAATTCTTATATTTTGTTGCTGTATTTTCTGGGAATTTTTAAATCTGACTCAAGAGTTGAGTTTTCTGGGTTGTATTGGGAACTCGGTGTTTCGATCGGATTGTCTAATTTTGTCTGTGTGCTTTTCCGGATAATTTTAGAATATGTTAAAAAGTTCGACCAGATATAAATACCCACTTTTTCCCATGCCGGGAAATTTCCAATTGTTGGATTTTTCCATAGTTTAATGATGTTCCAAGTAGTGCAAGTAACGCGATGGTCCCTCTAGAAGACAACAAACCTTAACTCGATTATGTGACCGTCTTGAACTGCCCTTTGAACCTTCGGGTTTGGGGCAATACGGCGTGCCACATGTGAGGCGTTGGCTTGACCCTTCTACGGCTGGACCGTTGGTACCGAGGCATGAACTGGATGTTTTTAAACCTGTTTCATGTGTTGATCTGTTTCGGGAAAACTTGGGTGTTTGATTGTTCGATCGGAAAGTTTAACATTTTCTATTTATCCGGAATGTGATACAATAATTGGAATTCACATGTAGTTATGAGATAACTGAATGAATGTTATAAATCTAGCGGTTTAGTCTCACTTGATCGGTTGCCACGGAATTTTGATGTGATCAAAAGTCCGTCGCAATCACGTAGCGTACGCGGATACTCGCCGGTAAACTTAATAGACAACCACGCCCCATAGCCCCGATCAAGTGACTGTAGGAGAACTCCGTCGTCGAAAGCATCCGTTCGGGTGCTCGCGGCAGCGGTGTTCCGCCTTGGTGCACTTCGTCGACGGTATCAGGGGTGCGGCCGCCTACTAAAGTTTGCGACGAGCATTCGATCATGATATCGGGAATCTTGTTGAATTGCCCGACTTTAATATTGAAAAGTGTTTTCGATAATGAGACTAAAATGCGGGGTTTATAATTGTTAGGCATGCGATGTCTAAGGAATTCATTTGATTAGGCATGCGATGTCTATGCAGGTTGCGGATTCCAACTGTTGTAGTTTTACACTTTCTTTTCTGTGACCGTAAGTGTAATATGTGATATCGCCGGTTTCGTTGCTATATGTCAACGACAATTGGGATAGGCATATTTATTTACGTTGATGACATGTGATGTTATGTGTTGCTGGATATGTTATATTGGATCGTCGTGTTTGAATAGTCGGGGGTTTTTTTTATGTGAGATGAGTGTTTTTCATTTTTATTCATGTAAAAACTTGTATGTAATATTCTTTTATTGGGGCACTTCCAGGTTGCGGATGATGTCACCATTTGTATATTATTTACTTTTCCGCACTAGGATAGACCCAAGGAGGAGGGCACAAGTAACCGGGTTAAGGAGTCCAGTGGGAGACCAACTCGAGGAGTCAATTCCGGGTCTCCTAACTCTAGAATTGGTAGGGTTGCTTGACGCTCTCGTAGGGGTCTAGGGGTGTGGGTTTGGCTATTCATCGCGACCGTGGAATCCGTGTTTTATACTGGCTTGTATTGAAAACACGGACGTCCTAGTATATCCAATATTTCATATGTTTCTTCTGCTGCGATATCTGTGATGTTCTGTGATGGATCCTGTATATAGTATATATGATATATTATATAGACGTTACTTATGTTTTACACCCGCGCTAGCCCTGCCCCGCTCTGCCGTTAGTTACCTAACCTAACGGTGCACGAGGGGACATCGAGGCGAATGCGGATGGCATAAGTGTACGTCGTATTTATCTGTGATGTTTAGGTACTTAAATGATGGGACTTCATTAATGTGAGTAATGAAAGAAAAAGAAACCTAAAGATGTTGTAGAATCGAATTTCAAAAAATAAAACAGGTAGCTACAGTTCTTGCTTTGCACAGCGGTATATGTGATATATCCTGCACCTTATTCGATAAGGAAAGGACCGAGATCCCTTCACCGGGAGTGACTCCTTTAGCAATAACTGGCAGATGCTACACCCCTCGGTTTGTCTTTTGAATGATTTTAAGAGTTTTTGCTTTGTACAGTGATATATATGATATATCCCGCACCTCATTCGACGAGAAAAGGGCCGACGATCCCTTCACCGGGAGTGACCCCTTTAGCAAAACTAGAAAAGCCTCGAAAACACTCCATTTCAAAATCATTTGATTCTACAACGATATCAAGTTCATTACGCAATAGGTTTTCAGAAAAACCTGTCGTAGCCCTCCGTCATTTCAGATAAGTACTAGTTAGTATTCGTGCTACGTTTGTTGACAATGTTAAGGCGTAGTGTGCGGTAGCTAATTAGTGCTTATCTGCATAAGCATATGATGCGATTGGATTAGGGTAGTCGTGCGACTTTGTTGACTATGTTAAGGGTCGTGCGGGTGGGTTTAATTCAATCGGGAAATGACGGGTTGAACTTGGCTAGCACTTATGATTTGTTGACTATGTTAAGGTCATATAGCTGCTAGGGGCAAAATATTATCGGGAATTTCAAGTGTTGAAATTTGCAATGAGATTGCATACCTTCTATGAGATAGTTGGATCCCGATACCCACTGTGAGTAAGAGTTACTCCTGCGAGAGTTTTACACATTACAATTATCCGATCAAGTAGGTGTCTAGAAAGGTGTTAACGAGGTTACACCTCTGGGAAAACGAGGTTTACATTAATTAGGTTCGTGCGAAAGCACGGGACACCTCCCTCAAAGTACCGACACTGGCCTGGCCGAAAGATTGGCGAACTTGTAGCGTGTAATTAATCCCGGCTAGTCTTTCCTTTTAGGGTTTGAAGGAAGATTTGATAAAAAACAGTGGGAGCCATCCTGATTAGATAAAATAATAACCAATCTGATTTTGCAAGAGCATACGCTGAGTGTTTTCTTCTCTCTCTCTCCAGGTAGCGACCATATCACGCCTTAATCAAGATAATAATACGGAATATTGACCGAACCCGCTTGTTATACTGAGCTGGGGAACGTTGGTCCCGCTCCAACTTATAATTGTTATAAGACAGAGCAGGAAATTGGGGATTACCAGTATTCCCGTGCCGCCCAAACGAAGAAAGTGCATACTGATGCATCATCTTCGGGTGTGTTCATTATACAGAACTGTTTCTCAGTATTCTTTACGTCCTGGATATGAGATACCGGATCAGGATCCCGCATATGTAATTTGTTACATGGGCTACAGATAGCTAAAGAACTGAGAACGGGTGATAAGTTTCATGAGACAGAAAACGGGGCAAGTGTTGCTGCCAAGTCTGTTGGTCACTGTCACCCTGTATTCCAAATACATTGATTCTGAACGAATGTTATTAGATACCGAATCTGATATACAAAATCATATCACTCTATTTATTTGTAAAGAAATGATAAAATTTTGTATTGTTGGATAATGTTTTGAACATTTCCTATATCAAAAGTTGATCGGTTCAGGCACGTTATCTAAAAGCATTGATGTTCTAAATCAAATTAGAGTTCTAAGTATACGGAACACACACAAGAGGAAGAGTTCAGAAATGAACGAATTCTTCTTGAGGTATTGTAGACTAGGTCATATCAATGCGACCCGACTAGCTGAGGTTACATATAGATGCATATTTAAATCAGTTTGAATTTATATCTTGTGAAACTTGCCAGTCATGTCACAAAGATAAGATGACCACAGCTCTGTTTATTGGAAGCAGAGAAAGAGTTAGTGAACTCTTGGGATGATACATGTTGATGTATGTAGGTCCCCTGTCTACACATGCCAAGACCGGTTCTTTGTACTTCATTAAATTCTCTGATGATCTTTCGAGATTCAGACCTATGTTCCTGTTGAAACACAAGTCTGAACCTTTTGAGATATTCACAGAATATAAGTTAGAAGTAGAGAACCAAAATACGGGTATAAGTATTATGTCCTATGATGAGATCAGGGAGGAGAATACTTGTGCATGGAATTCCTGGACTATTCTAAAGGAGAATGAGATTCTCTCTCAGCATTACTCCTCCGTATACACCATAGCACAATGGTATATCGGGACGGAGCAATCACACCCTATATGATAAGGTGTGCTCTATGACGAGTACTACTGAGTTACCTATTTCCTTTTCGGAGTTATGCACTTGAGAAGCTGCATACCTATTGAATAGGGTTCAAATCAAATCAGTTGCCTACCACTTCATATGTGATATGGAAAGGGAAGAGCCCATATCTTAAGATGGTTAAGATTTGGGTTTGTCCAGCCTATGTCTAAAAGCAAAATCCGGACAAGCTCGAGGCCAGGTCTGTTATGTAGAACAGGAAAGGTTCCAGCTATACAAACTACAGCAGATGATTTGGTAGAACCAAAGGATTCAGTAGATTCCAACGAATCTCAGCCTCTCTGCCGATCTAGTAGGGTTTCTCACCCACCTGAGAGATACTTCAGTTTCTCTATGACAGTGGGAGCGAGGATTGCATCATGAGATGATGACCCAACTAGTTTCGAGCTGGCCATCAGGAGAGGGACTCTATAAGAATGGCTGGATGCTTAGCGATCTGAGATGGAATCCTTATACACAAACAAAGTATGGACTTTGGTTGCTATATTTGAAGGGTTAAATCCCCATCAGGAACAAGTATATCTTGAGAAGATTACTTGGTGTAGATGGAAAAGTTGAGCCTTTCAAAGCTAGACTTGTTAAAGGTTTTCGTCATCGACCAGGCGTGGATAATGATGAAACCTTTTCCAGTGGCTATGCTTAAGTCCATCCGGATCCTACTTGCCACGGCTACATACCATGACTACGATATCTGGCGGTTGGGTGTCATGACTGCTTTTCTAAAATGATGTTTTAGAAAAGAGCGTCTGTAAGTACACAGCCAGAGGGCTTCGTAGACAGTGGGAGCAGCGGAAACGTGTACAAGATACTTTATAGGATAAAGCAGGCATCGCAGAGTTGGAACGTCTGTTTTGATGAAGTAGTCAAAGAGTTTGACATCATCAAAATGGTAGATGAACCTTGTATATACAAAAAGGTAGTAGGGAGTATGGTGGCGATCCTCGTAGAGTACGTGGATGACATACTCTTGATAAGAAAGGAGTTTCTTATGCTACGCTCGCTCAATCTCCGCTTATCACAAGGATTCTCCGTATAGGATCAAAGTGATACCTCTTAAATCCTGAGTTTTGATCTATGAGATAGATCTAATTGAAGGTTAGGATTCTCACTAGTTGAAGTGAGATGGTATCAATTGATCCTGAGGAGAATCACTGGAAGTGTTCCACGGTGATAAGGACGACTGAATGTCAGTCACAAGCATTGTCTTTACCCTCAGTAAAGGGACGGTATGTTGGAAGAGTTCCAAGCTAGATACTGTGGCATACTAGACGATAAAGGCTGGATACATCGCTACTTAAGATGCTACCAAAGTGGCTGTCTGGGTGTATATTTGTTCATGAGATGAACTTAGTTCCTCCCATTGTGTGACAATGGAGTTGTGGCTTATGCTAAGGAACGTCCGTCCCATCAGTGATCCAGACATATTCTGAGGCAGTATCACCTGATCATGGAGATGGTTGATCTCTAGGGGATCGAGGTTAGGAGAGCAGACTCAGAGGACAACACGGCGGATCCACTCATAAAAGCCTTTTCCCAGAGAGAGACTTTTATGGGATGGTTGAGTATGAGATACTACAACCACTGCTATCAGATGGCCCTAGTGCATGTGGGAGATTGTTAGTTATATGTATGCCCTAGAGGCCATTAATATACATAGGATGTATATTGTAGTGGATGCTTGGACATATATAGGGAGGAATTTCTTGCTCGACATGATAGTGTGCTATCTGGTTGCTCTTTACCTTAACGTGTACACTGATTATCTCTCTGTTACATGTTGGTAAAGCCCTTAGGATGTGTACTTGACTACCTGGACTATGATGCGGATCATACTAGTGGGGACAGGGTAGTCCATAAGTACATCCTTCAAGGTCCCTAGTCGTGGGTATATCGAGACGGGGCATCGATATACCAGAGTAGACTAGCGTATACCTTCTCGACCCATACAGATGGGTGATGGATGATCCCATATCCATTGGTGTTTGACATCAGAGATGATATACGGGTGCTCAGTGGAGACTGGGTACACTGGACGGACTCGCTGAGAACTTCCAGATGGTATTATACCTTACGTCAGATGGCAGTTCTCTAGTGACACTGGTACAGAGTAGTCTGTTGACCCGAGATCGTCATAGAGTCTTGTGTGGTTCCCACTGTGCTTTGATTTCCACCTTACCACGTCCAAGAGGGCGTGCAAAACGGTGGTTTTTGGGTACAGTCCCGAATCACATGGAGTCAATGAGCGATAGGAGGGGATTCGTCTCTCCCGGTATAGGGAGTTGATGTTGCGCTGTGTTCGATTGGCTATAACCGGAAATCCCTGGCCAGGGTTGCTGAGATTTACTGGTAAGTGTTACCTGTAGTTTCTCAAACTGTTATAGTCCTCATATCGACACGACTTATCGAGCTCTTGGGGTCTGACGTTTACCACCCCTAGGCAAGATATGCGACATATCAGACGACGAGACCGGACTGTACGGTAAGTGTTACTGGTTGAATTCACAGGAGTGTGAGCGGGCTTGCTCGTCGATCTTCTGATCGCTCAATACCCGGGTGGCCGTTACGTTTAGCAGACCGCTTGCGGCTTATGGGTGTTTGATATGATCATCATCTGCTGCCGGCGTATTGATGAGTCTTTAGAGTCCTACACAGAGGTTTCCTGGCTCAAGCGAAACGAAATAGGAGCGCATATGAGATATATGCGGGACCGAGAATAATGCATGTATGTGATACCATATTCTATTCTCGTGATGAATGTATCGAATGGTTGTATGTGATATAACCTCGTTATCTAATCAAGGATTGATTCGATAAGCCGATACATTGGATATTAGTCGGTTATATGTGATATGACCGGATCATTAAATCAAGTGTTGATTTAATGATTTAATGTATAATTATATATTTGATATATTACTTTGCATTAACTAGTATTGGTTCACTTAAAATGGATTTTCTCACTTGATGTGCACATTGTATATGTGATATATTTTTGTGCACTTGTTTGTATCATGTTTGATGATACATGCAAACTTGGATTTGTGTAAAGGCTTAAACCATGTTTAGTGAATGGTTAGGGTTTCATTTAACTTATTTATTTATCTTTTCTTTTTTGGTTAAAAGATAAAAGAAAAACAAAATGGTTGCTTTCAAACATGAAGCTTGTTGAAGCTTCATGAAGCTTTGACCAAGTAACCATTTTGTCTTCTTCTCCTAACCCTAACCATTCATCTAAACTCTAGTTAGATCTCTACACAAAACCATGGTTAAAAATATGATAAGAATCATTTTTATTTTCTATTTTTAAAAGACTTATCATATTCTTTTCTCCTTCTTCTCCTTCTTCAACATGAAGAAAACCTTGCCTCCATCAATGGCAACTTGAGAAAAAGAGTGAGAAATCCAATTCTAAAGTGAACCCACTTCCTATTTCTTCATCCTCTACCACTTGCCAAGTAGTATAGGGTGTTTTCTTCACAAGTTTCATGGCTTGGTGAAGTTGGAGCTTGATCTTGTGTTGCCTCGACGTAGATCATCTTCGGCATCGAAGTCGACGACCAAGCCCGCCCATTTCTCCGATGAAGCCGACGCTAGAGCCCGGGATCCGATGATCGCAGTGAGGGGACTTCATCACGGAGCTATGGAGGTGGAGGACCGGATCTACAAAGGTTGTATTTTCGTTTACTCTTAGTTAAAGCTGTTAACTTGCTTGCATCGCCTCATTATCTAGTTAACGATCCGTATTAGGGTTTGTATGCACATGATAAATTTGAAATTGGCATGGTTGATGGCTTGTGAGATCTCTAGTGTGTGCCTAGGAACCCTACATAATTTACTATGCAAGTAGAACCTTGAATTATGCACAAATAAATTACACAACTACCGAGAAAGAACTCTTGGCAGTTGTATTTGCATTAGAAAAATTCAGGCCCTACTTGATTGGCTCGCCAATTGTGGTTTACACTGATCACTCCACCCTACAACATCTTTTATCGAAGAAGGATGCTAAGGCCAAGCTAATACGTTGGATCCTTTTGTTACAAGAATTTGATCTTGTCAACCGAGATAAGAGTGGATGTGAAAACGTTGTAGCCGACCATCTTTCACGCATCACTTCTTCGCCAACTTTGACCATGCCGATAAATGACTCATTTCCTGACGAACAGCTCTTAACAGTATCCTACGAACCTTGGTTCATGGATATTGTAAACTATCTTGCGACGGGACTTATTCCTAGCGATTGGTCGAAACAAGACAAACTTTGATTTCTATCCCAAGTAAAATACTTTTACTGGGATGAACCTTATCTGTTTAAGTATTGTTCCAATTAAATCATTCGCAGGTGTGTCCCTAACGATGAATTCAAGAGTGTGTTATCATTTTGTCATGATCAGGCGTGCGGCGGTCATTTTGGTCCTCGGAAAACGACGGAGAAAGTTTTGCAATGTGGCTTTTATTGGCCAATATTATTTAAAGATGCATATGAATATTACAAAACTTGTCCGCGATGTCAGCATTTGGGTCGGATTTCACGAAGAAACGAGATGCCGCTCCAACCTATATTGGTTGTGGAAATATTCGATGTTTGGGGTATCGATTTTATGGGCCCTTTTCCCAATTCTTTTGGGAATTTATATATCTTGTTAACGGTTGATTATGTCTCGAAATGGGTGGAAGCAATACCGTGTCCCACTAATGACAACAAAGTTGTCATTAAGTTCCTTAAAGAAAATATCTTTTCGTGATTCGGACACCCCCGCGCTATAATTAGCGACAACGGGACACATTTCTGTAATCGGTCTTTCGAGGCCTTGATGCGGAATATTCAATCACTCACAATCTTTCTACGCCCTATCATCCCCAAACAAGCGGGCAAGTTGAGATCTCAAATAGGCAGATCAAACAAATTTTGGAGAAGCAGGTTTCTAAAAACCATAAAGATTGGTCAACTAAATTGACGGATGCTCTTTGGGCATTTCACACCGCTTATAAGACCGATCCTTGTATGTCTCCATACCGCCTTGTGTTTGGGAAGGCATGCTACCTTCCTGTCGAGATCGAACATAAAGCATTGTGGGCTATTAAAGAGCTTAACTTCGATTTTGATCAAGCGAGCAGCTATCAGAAGCTGCAATTGAATAAGCTAAGCGAACTCCGCGATAAAGCTTACGATAATGCGGTGATAGTAAAGAACCGGACTAAAGTGTTCCACGATAAAAACCTTTTTAGAAAAACTTTCACATCGGGGCAACAAGTCATTCTTTATGATTCCCGTCTCCTTCTTCATCCGGGTAAGCTTAAATCTCGTTGGAAAGGATCTTTTGTGGTGCGATATGTACACCCGCACTGGGCAGTAGAAGTTGAAAATTTGAAAAACGGTTCAATTTTTAAAGTAAGTGGGCATAGATTAAAACCGTATTTCTCTGCTGACCCAGCGGAGGAGCTCCTATTTTTACAGGAGCCGCTTTATCAGAACTGAATTTCCTCCGCCTCACCTCCATGTTTTGGTAACATTTTCTCATTTTAAGAATGGCGGTGAGTGAAAATGGACTTAACTGAATATCTGTGCGTGCCAAAGAACAAGTTTGGGGGTAGTTTCATTTAACTATTATTTTACCCCTTTTGTCTATCCCCAAGTATACAGGTCCATGCTCTCAAAAGACAACATCAGTGAGGACACTGCTGAAAATAGGTTTGGGGGGAGGTTTGTATTCACTGAATTATCTTTGACACTGGGCATTCAAATTTTTTTTTTATAACAAAAGAGTAGAAAGTGAAAAATTATATTTAAAAGATATGAATAGTTTAAGAAAACCAAGAAAATTAGAATTTTTTTTAAACGAACTAGTAATAAGTAGTTATGAGCCGTTGTCCCAAGAGTTAGTAAGATGAAAGAAGTCACTAATCTGAGGATAAAAATAAGTCTGAAAAATAGTTCCTATTCTGGAAGCCAAACATTTGAACGTTGATACCCTACTATACGCACTTACACACGTCTTGAAACTCGGGATATTAGAGGATACCTTGAAATACTCTTGTCTAAAAGCCAAAGTCTGAAGGAAGTAAAAAATGAATAAAAGATAAAATGGTGAAGAAAAATGAACACTGGTTCTGTTTTCACCAAGGCAACAATAAAAAAATATAGCGAGGGTGCTTCATTACCTAGTGCCTTAGACCAACTGGTCTGGGAGTCACTGCTAAGCCTTAGGTGGTGCAAGACGAGGAAAATACTAATACACCTAATCAGCAAGCACATGAGTAATCGGTCAGTTAGTACCTCAAGAAGTATTAACGGTCACATGAAAAATGTGCGAGCAAATCCATCCAAATATTCATCAAATTAAAAAGTACTGAGGTAGATGGATAAGAGTATGATAGCTTGAATTGAATTCTCCGAGTGTAGGGATGTCTTCTACACACACGTAGGGGTATATGATCGATGTTTGGATGACAGATAGGAATGAAAAATAAAGACGATGTTTTATTGCGGGATGTGATTTCTAACATCTTTTCATAACTATTAAGATAGGGCTCATGACAACTGAAAAGCTAGTGTACTTAGAAACTCTAAATTTTCAAAGTCTTTCTTTTATAGTTCTTATCTTTATATAACTTTCACCATCTCTCTTTTATTATAGGATTTTGTGGGTGTAATCCGCTGAAAACCCTCAGGAGACAACACTGCTCCTACTATGGGACACCTAGAGTTTAACAGCTTGTTGCACGTGCTCATTGCAATCGTGTTGCATACGAAAGTATGCTTAGTTTTCTCCTTTCTTTTTCTCCTTCTCTTGAATAAACTAGTTTGCTCGGGACGATCAAAGATAAGTTTAAGGGCATTTGTTTAGTTGATAAAACTGCACATTTAATATGATATTTTTCCTACTATTTCTTTATAATAAAAGGTGTTTATTATAATATATGATACATGTGAGATAAAAATACTATTTTCATGTGTTTATATATTATAATTAACATTTGGTAGGAAAAAGTAAGCATATAATATCCATGTAACATTTAGCCCACTTAAATATGCTTACCATATTATACCTTTGACCAATACTTAATGGTTAAGTTAATATCTCAATAAAACAAACGCTACTAAATATTATTTGTTGAGCTATTGTACAGAATTTGCAGGATTGAAATCAAGGAAATCAAAGTTAGTAAAACAAACCTGCCTAATTAAGAAATTAAACTAAAGAAATCAAGGCTGGCAATGACAAAGAGAAGATTTTCAGTTTCCAGAGATTAAAAAGATCACCACGTATCATGAAGACAAAGCTCCAGAAGACCAAATCAAATGATCCTCCTATAAGGCCACGGGTCCGCGGCCAAACCCACCTATTGGCTGCGGATCCGCTGCGGTTTAGAATATTGGGAAGTTGAGATTTCTCTGTTAGGATCGTAACCTCTGGTTTCCAAATTAGGAAGCTAGGGTTCTGGCTCTGGGACTATAAATAAGGACCGAGAGACTCTTGAAAAAATCATCAAGCTGAAGAGATCACAAAGTCCAAGACAGGCTCACGCATCCAGGCTGATCATCAACTGTTCGTCTACCTCCTTAGAAGAGATCGATAAGCAAACTAGCATTTGTAATCATTTTCTAAGGGAATAAAATGTAAATGAATTTTGTTAATTAATAAAGATAGTTCTTTTTCTTATTCTATTTCTTGTAGTTTTCATTATGATTTCCCTCTCCATCTCTTCTTCTCCCAACATGCGCGAGTAATTCTCCGCTTGTTAGGGTTCGTAGGATTAGGGTAGATTAATGAATGATGAAAATCCTCAAACTCTTTTTACGTCCTATAAAGTTTATAAACTTTATCAAAAGAATCATTAACATCCTAATCGGGCGCGCTACCAATTTATTGTTAGTCTCGACCGCGGTTAGAGATTAGATTAATGATTGTTTTGGTAAAGGCTAGACATGAACGGTGTTCCTTGTCGAGATAGGGGTTAAGAGTGGGAACCCTTTTCCCTCCAGAAACCCTAATCTACATGCATCACTGTCGTTCTAGTTTTAAATCTATTAAAGGATAAAAAGAATAATCTTTAATTAATCATCCATAACTATTAAATCCTAACGAACCCTAACAGCCCTTTTTTTATATTAAACTTACATCCATAATTAATTTAGATCTATATTTTGCATCCGTGTTTAACATAGATCTAGAACCTATAACCATTCTTTATTCTTCCTCCCTTTCTTTCTCAACACGTCTAAAGTAAGAATAAAAGGTTCAACGTTTCCCTGAGGACGACCGGTACTCATCTCGGTCTAGCTACGCGCGACACCGTTATTGATTGCGGTTAACTACAACTCTAAAAAAAACAGATCAATCAGCAACCCCCTATTTCTCCACTTCATTTTACTTCAAAAATCTCCAAAAATTCATCCAAAATAATCCAAAATAAAACCTCAAAATCCAAATCCAATTTCTACACATTATTCTTTGATCAAAAGTAAGCATGGATCTTGGAACTAGAGAACAATTTAGAGGACCTAGAACTCAAGTTTGATCTCTTGAGATTGTGAGGTATAAATCCTAACCCTAAAATTTAGTATTTGATTAATTACTTCAACTAAATGAATTTGTGTGTTTAATTATGGTTTAAATTTCTAACATGAAAAATTCAAGAAAGGGTTTTTGAATGCAATTAGGGTTCTTATCAGGTAATCATGGGTTGAAAGTGTAGTGTGACATCTTAGGGTATTCAAAATGAAATTTAGTCGTCAATTTACTAATTGTTACATTTTAATTGTTCAAATTAAGCTATTTGCAAACTAGATTTTTATAAATCATGTATATTGGTGAGATAAAATTATTATGAGGGTTTCTATCATTAGAATATGGTTTTAATGAGGAGATTAACATGTTAATTGAATGCAAAACCTAATTTGGTTACTAGTTGCTATTTGTTAGTTTAAAAATTGTGATAATTATGCTATTTTGCAAACTAGGTTTTAGAAATTAATTTAAAATGTGGGATTAAAAATTCTAGTTAGGGTTTTAGCACATCATTAAGGTTTCCATGAGTGGTTTAACAATTTAAAACATGCAAAATCTAGCTTAGTTGTTGAATTGTGAATTTTGCTTTAAAAAGTGTTAAAATTTGATATTTTTGCAAACTAGAATTTTGTATTTAATACAAATTGATGAGATTAAATTATGGTGATGGTTTGTATGACTTAGTTATGATATTTAGTGAATATTTTGGCCATTAGTTTTATTAAAATATCAAGTTTCGAATTAAAACGGAAATTAAGTGCTTTCTAAGTTTTCGGAAATAAATCGATTGACTTATTTTAAGGTTTTGATGATTTAAACCCTATTTTATATTATAATTAGTGAGTTTTGGAACTACAACTTGTATGTTCGTGTTTTATCTCGATCAATCGGCATTTGTACGCCGATATCGAGGGTTATTTGATTCTTTTGCATGAGTGGGTCATAGGTTTAAACCTATGCGCATTTCGTGCGCCATTTTGGTTTTGTCCACGATTTCGGTTTACAATATTATATATGTTTGCGTATAGGTACCCCTCACGTGGACTTCGGACGATGAAGAAGAGGATGGCGGCATCGACTTCGGTAGACAAGGACCAGGTGAGTAGATGTATATCTACGGGGGAAGTCGGATGGATGGCGTATAGCACCCCCGCAAACGTAGAATAAGGATATTACGTACTGTTATTAGAAAGTCAGACGTGGCCTTAGATTCTTGGTGAGTAGGGTCCTATTGAAGACTTTAGGTTGGACTAGACTGATTTAGAAAGACTTAACCAGAGGATGACTGCCTTGAAGGGAATTCGTAGGTTTCATGTAGACACACGCACACACCTAAACTTGACTTGGTGTATATGTGTGTGTGTGTGTATATAGGAATGTGTGTAGGTATATATATATATATATATATATATATATACATGTGATATGAGGAGGTTATATGATACATGGGGATGAGTCGATATGACTAGGCTTGATGCCTTGATTTATTGGATAGATGATCGAGTTATGACGTGAGATGTGTTATGATAGTAGCGGATTGTTAGGCAATGAGATTATATAAAATATATTTATATAAACGATAATATGTGTTGATGACATTGGAATGAACGAGACTCTAGAATAGAACCCAGATTGTAATATGTGACTTAATTACGATATGACATATGACATGATATTTTAGTGGATCATTTGACAATGTATATTTACACAGACGATGTTATATGTTTGATGATATTGGGATGTATGCGATTATAGTATAGTACCCTTGATCATGATATTGTTTGACGATGATACTATGCGAACGGTGATGTATATATGTGATGATTGATCCACACTCTTGACTTGAGGAAGTCATACTATGTACGTGATGCTATTGAGGCTGGATCGCCGATACTTGAGATATCGACTCAGACGTTAGGAGAATTCTTCTTACCTTTTGACCAGTATGTTTAGTTAGTTCCTTAGTTGGTTAGGTACATCTTAGTTTAGGCTCGAGTCATACTTATTTTCAAAACTAATGAATCGTGCCTTTTCAAACAACAAACTGTATGACTCTTAATTAGTATGTATTTTCTAATTGTGCGTTTACTACACATTCACCGTTATATTCATATTATATTCATCGCATTGCATATTCATACATATGTTTCTTTAGCTAATATGAAACTCTTCCTATTAGGACACCAGCACCATTACCGATGATGCGCATGTTCCACGTATACTTATTTTCTGGCTCACACACATCATCATCGGTAATTGCCATGTCACGTACACTTTAGAACATATTATCTTTTATTGATATAATCAGCTAAATGCTAGACCAATATAATATTGTGTGATTACTCTCATGTGCTAGTTTAGACATTGCATTTATTATTTAGACACATCATGCATTCACATTTTCATGTTATCATGCAGTATTGTGGGGCTAATGCCGATACTCATTATTTACTTACTCATGATTTTGGGATTTTGGATTCTATGAGATATTTGGATTTTGGGGAAAACCGCAAGAATATATATAAAAACTTCTCTCTCTCTCTCTCCCTCTCATTTTAAAATACAAGTTGCTGTTTTCTCGTGATGTATGTGTCGTCCACCATGAGATTTCATGTTTTATGTTCGATTTCGAGACTCGATTCGAGGAGTGGATGAACCGTCTCGGGTAAATGGTGGGCCCGGTATGGTACCCCGGGGCAAGAAGCTCGAGTTGTAGACGATAATCTTGGCAGGGGAAGACTACCTACCGGTGATGTCTGGCGCGGCGGATATCCGGAGGATACCGACCGTTGTCATAAGATTTGATGATATGGGCCGATCCGGACTGACGGAGCCCAAAATATTGAGACTATGAGATATTGAGACTATGAGATTTACATGTTTTGTGTCGATGCTTGACACGGATTTCCATAGATTTCATTGATGATGTTTCAGATTACCATACAAATTTTACTATGATAAAAGTTAAAGATTTCTTATACAGATATTTCCGGATTTCATGGTTGATTGTTTTACATTCAAGATGCATGCATACTCATACGTATGACTTGTTACTGTTGTGACACTGACACGAGCACGGAGTATTGCATTTATGCATAGGTTTTTACCCTGTCACTACTAGATGTCTAGTGTTATGTTATATATATATTATTATGACCTAGAAGATCGTAGTGTATGCGATTTCTTCTCGTAGATGTCTTCTACTCACGAGTTGGCAACTCACCCCCGTTGTGCCAAATTTTCTTTCAGGTTCAGATGTACAGTTTTCTTTGGCGGTTTGCTGGCACACCATTTCATTCAGGGTGATTTCTTGGTAGGTTGGTTCACTTGTATCAGGACCGCCGTTGTACTTTTATTATTTCATCTGTATCTTGTAAGCTCCATCAACCAGACTTGTATTATTGGTAGATTTAGTAGACCAGTTGCTTATTTTTTCGACCTTAGAGCCTCGCTTGTACTATTATGGTTTTCTGGTGGTTTGGTTTTCTTTGGAGTTTTGAGCCTCGCCCTTCGGCGTTGTATATTATAGTGCATTGCGTGGTTGTTTCCGCCATTTGGTGTAGAGCTAGCTCCCGCTTGGAGATGCCTTTTTATTGTTTGTATATATTATTCTTGTTTGTACCCGTTTGGGGCCAGTTTTTACAAAGGAGACCGTTCCCCTCCGAAAGACGCGGACGAAGACGCGGCGAACGTCTTGCCTGAAATTCGGGACAGATGCTAATTGGTGCTATCCGTCCACCTCTCCGAAGATGCCAAGTTGATTTATGGCACCATATATCGAAGGTTTAAACGGATGCGGCCGATGTAGCAGACTTCGTCAGATTCCCCCTTGTTTGAGGGGTTTTTGATTGTGGGGACGCTCTTCCCTGCAGGCGCAAGCCCCCGCAGTTAATTACGCTACCGCATCGCGGTAACAACTTTCTCCTTCTCCATATGGTCACTTCGTGTCGTGGGTGTTTGTTTTGTGTTTGGTTGGCCGTGGATTGTATACGGAAACTAATTTATGTCGTCGCCCGTAGGGCGTGGATTAGTCCAAATCTGTATTTTCTTAGATTTGGGTTTGGGGGATTGGGTTTAAGGATACGTTAGCCTCATTTGAGACTAAGATCAACTTAAACTTTTGTTAAGGATACGTTGTCTCATTTTAGACTAAGATCAACTTAACGGGATCATTTAGATCCAACAAAAGAGCATTTGGACTCTATTGTTTAGTTTAGGGACATTGCGGTCGATTAGTTTAAGGATGTTACGGACCATTGGTAGTTTAACGACATCTCGGTCCATTATTAGTTTAAAGACATCGCGGTCGAGGTTAAGAACATCATAGTCCGTGAGTTTAAGGACCCCACAGTCCAGTATTAGTTTAAAGACATCACGGTCGAGGTTAAGGACATCATAGTCCATGGGTTTAGGGACACCATAGTCCAGTGTTAGTTTAAAGACATCACGGTCGAGGTTAAGGACATCATAGTCTATGGGTTTAGGGACTCCATAGTCCAGTGTTAGTTTAAAGACATCACGGTCGAGGTTAAGGACATCATAGTCCATGGGTTTAGAGACCCCATAGTCCAGTGTTAGTTTAAAGACATCACGGTCGAGGTTAAGGACATCATAGTCCATGGGTTTAGGGACCCCACAATCCATAGTTTAGAGACGTCATAGTCTATGAAATGTGTGGTTGTCGGGACCCGTCACCTCTTTGAAGACGTTGAGGAATTACAACGACAAATATCAAAGGAATGAAGAGATGTACCCTTGAACCAAGGTTGATTAAATGATCTGTAGTCCAGTTTGGAACTAAGATCAATTAATTTAGATTATGAGCACTTTGGCTCAGTTAAGTCTGAATTGAGGACTTATGGCTAACTTGAGCTAAGTCCAATTAAGTTTGAAGTGTTGGCCCTTTGTTGGACCATTAGACATTTGTCTGGGTTCAGCCCATCATCACTTAGCAATGCTAAACAAGAGTTTGAGGGCTTTGATAATATTTCTATCTTTGACTGAGCATTAAACATTGTAGCTCTGAATTTTACTCAATTTTGAAATTCATTTGAAGGAGAGACTTTTGCCTCTGTAAAATTAGCCAATTTGGCTAACAATAGTGTTGAACACTATAGAACAACCGTGTTAAACACTGGAAATAAAGCTCTCAAATTAGTGTTAAACACTAGAAGGCAACAGTGTTAAACACTGGAAATAAAGCTCTCGAATTAGTGTTAAACACTAGAGAAGAAGGGGTCACGTGGGGACACGTGAGGGCGCCCAAAGGTGGGGACAGATCTCCTTTACTTTGTTCTGCAAATAAGTTTTTGACTTTTGGCCATCACGTGTGGGCACGTGATAAGCACTCATGCACTGATTTGTTAAGGCATTTATTAGGGGTCACGTGGTAACACGTGAGAGCGTCCAGAGCCAACATTTCCTTTGCTTTTATTCTCTTTGTTTTAGAGGTCACGTGGGAGCACGTGAGGCATTGCCTCAAAGCTTTTTCCTTCTCATTTTTAGGGATCTTTTCAGGGGTCACGTGGGGCCACATGACCTTAGTTCTTTTCAGGGGTCACGTGGAGCCAAGTGACCTTAGTTCTTTGCATGCATGGAGATCTTTTAAGTCTCTTTATTTTTAAGAATTAAATTCTCTGTAGGGTTAAACCCTAATTATGATTTTGGAGAAATTAAATTCCTATTGTGAAAGAATTAAATTCTCTGTAGGGTTAAACCCTAATGATGTTTTAGAGGAATTAAATTCCCATGTATATGAAAGAATTAAATTCTTATGTAGGGTTAAACCCTAATTTCATTTAGGAGGAATAAAATCCATGTATATGTAAAAGAATTAAATTCGCAATTAGGGTTAAACCCTAGTTTTGTCCATCTTGAAGGAATTAAATTCCTATAATCTTAGGAGAATTAAATTCTCATATAGGATTAAACCTTAGTTTTATCTTGAAGGAATTGAATTACTGTGAGTTTGAGAGAATTAAATTCTCATATAGGGTTAAACCCTAATTTCATCTTGGAGAAATTATATTCCTGTGGATTTAGGAGAATTAAATTCTCTAAACTCAATTCTCCCTCTAAGTCTTGGATCTGCATAGCAAAATCTCAACCCAATGAGAATTAAATTCTCAACCTATGGGGAGATTTGCTTCTGCAGATCTTCAACCAGAGGAAGAACTAAGTTCTTTTGCATAAAAGTTAAACCCTTAGATTGAGAATTAAATTCTCTTTTTGAAATTTTGATCCCTTTCCTTTTCTCACATAGGGTTTTCTTTCTTAAGAATTAAATTCTCCTTTCTTTTCTCTCTGCTATTTGCCTTCAGAAATTTCAATATCTCTAAATTCTACCTCCCCAAAATTCTTCTCTTGGCTCCTATTTATAGGAGAAGGAAAAGAATCAATTTGATTAGTAAATCTCTCCTTGAAAGATTTTGTTTGTGTCATAACTAATATGATCCTTTAGATCACACAGTGAATTTTATTCACCATTGAATTTTCAATCCAAAAGATATTCTATTTATTATTTTTGGTGAAATTTAGGAAAATCTTTCCTTGTCTAAAATCTTTCCATAAATTGGTGATTTTTAATCACCCTTGGATTTTTAATCCAACGGTCCCCCATAATCTTTTTTGTTTGGAAAGATTTGGAGAAATAGTTTCCCAGTTAGGGTCTTTGATTTCCCTTAATTAGACTTTAATTCTATTAATTTATAAGGCTTTCAAAGCTTATCACGTGTCAGCACGTGACTCCTCTTCATTCAGAATTAATTCTTTATTTTAAACTGGGCTAAAGACCATCACGTGTCAGCACGTGACCCTTGGTCACATGTGAGCACATGACCCTTGGTCACGTGTGAGCACATGAGCCCCATTGGAGTCTTTCCTTAGCCACTTGTTTTTATTTCTGCTTGCTTAAAATTTTAATTCTGTAAATAGACCACGTGTCAACACGTGACCCTTGGTCACGTGTGAACACGTGATGCCACATTGAGGAAATTCCTGATTTTTAATCAGGGAACAGAGACTCTGCCAAAATTTTTTGAGAAAATTTGATGTTGCTTTCAAACTTTTTTCCCTACATGTTTTCCTTTACTTCTTTTTTTAAATGGTTTAGATTTCTGGGCTTCAGCTTGCTTAGATTACGATACGCCTCTAGACGTTTCGTAATTTAAGCGCCGGTCACGTTCCGTACCTTCAGGTCGTGACATATAACTTTCTTCTCCTGGACGTAAGTAGAAGGTAGGGACTGTAGAACCAAGTCAGCATATGACTCGTTCTCCAACGTGGTCTCCAGGTCCGTGGGCTTTTCAATATAGCTAGTCATTGTAAGGACGTGGTTCCCTACAGATGACCCGATAGCCAACCTCTCTTGAAGCAATTCCTTCGATGTCTCATATCTTGCGATATGAGATCGCTCTCCATATAAATCTTTGTTATGGAGGAAGATGGAAGCTAAGTCCATCTTCTCGTGTTGCCTTTGGTTTTCACTATTTATTGAGGCCAACACGAGACACTTAGCATTCGTACAGTCTTTTTTCCTTGTCTTACGGATATCTGTTAGTGATATATGCCCTAGAGGCCATTATTGTATCATACTGGATTGCATATTACTTAAAAGGAGCTTGGGATATACATGGATATAGTAACAGTCTTGCTCGAAATAATAGTATGCTACCTAGTTTGTTTCAACCTCAATATGTGCATGTGTTTCTTTTAGCATATCGCTTATACATATTGGTAGAGCCCTTAAGATCTTTTCTTGATTACCAGTGTTGTGATGGCAGTCACACTAGTGGGTGTTGGGTAATCTATAAGCACATCCTATACAGGTCCTTAGTCATAGGATTATCAAGACGGGGCATCGGTACTCCACAGTAGACTAGTGTATACACTTCTCATCCCAACAGGGGAGATGGTCTGTCCCACAGCCATTAGTACGTCGTATTGGAGATAGTATGCAGGTGCTCATTAGGTTATGAGAACACTGGACGGGACTCGTCCGGAACTCTTGGTAGTTATTATACCCGTCGTCGGGTAGCAGTTCCCAGGTGACATGAGTGCATCTTAGTCCGTCGACTTGACACTGCTACTTCGCCTCGAGTGTGTTCCTACTGTACTTTGATTACTACCTTACCATGGCTCAAAGGAGTCGTGCAAACAGGTAGTAGTTGGGTGCAGTCCCGAAGAACTTAGAAGCAGTGGCGGTTAGATAGGATTCGTCTCTCCTGGTATTAGGGGTTGATATCGCGCTGTATTCGGAAGGCCATTACACAAAGTCCTTGGCCAAGGAAAGCGAGATTTACTGGTAGGTATTCCAGTAGTTTCTCAGGGTGTATTGGGCTACTCTCCGACATGACTTATTGCGCTATTAGGGGTCTGACGATTACCGCCCCCTAGGCCCGATATGCGGTACTCTTAGACGAACAGACCGGACTGTACAGAGATTGTCACATTCAGGCTCAGTAGCAGTTTGGATGGGTTTCCTCATCGGCCTTCTTATCGACAGATACCTGTGTAGCCATTACGTGCAGCTATTACCGCTTACGGCTTGTGGTTAAACCAACTTCCAGCGTACAGTCGAGTCTTTAGAGTCCCACATAGAGAGTTTCCCTATATCGGGCAAAAGGTGTAGAGGCTGTATGGTTTTACGGTAGGGCTTCGATCACTTACGTGTACTAGTGCACGTATGATGATTAGGCGGATAATACTAGTGGGCTTTGATTTAAGCCGGATCCTAGTATTGTATTGATAGTTTGTTTCATCTCTTTGTATTCATGTTCTTCGGAATGCGGATGCGGGTATGTATATACGGATGAGGGGCATTCTCGTAATTCCCCGAGATTGGCTTCTAGAACGGGGACACCTATTAGGGTTTTATTCTTTTTGGATTAAACAAAATGGGTGGAGGAAATGAGGTGGATTTGATCATTGAAACAAGCATGGCTACTTGGTGACTCATGGTCATGAGTCACCATAAGATATTTGTGAAGGTTTGAAGATATTTTAGTGTGATTGTTATCTCACAAAATATCTTATATTCTTTATTCTATCTCAAGTGGACAGTCAAGCTTTTCTTGAGCTCGTGCTTTACTAGCTTTTCCTCAAGTCTTCTTCTTCCTCCTCTAAACCCTAAAAGCTCTCATGTGTTGAGAATCATAGGGTTTCACGAGACAAAGCACTCCATATTCACACTCTATACCCTCTAGGACTTCTAGTTTAGCGAACTAGAAGCTTTAGTTACCTCGGATTTGAGATAGGAGCTCGGACTATAGACTCTCGGGTGGATCGTCTGTGACTCGAGGAGGCCATCGAGATTGCTACGATCCGTTACGCTCCTTGGAGCCAACGACGAGTGGAGGACAGCGATGTGTTAGTTATGTATATGCCCAAGAGGCCATTATTGTACATATGATGTATATTATAGTGGATGCTTAGATATATATATAGAGAGGACTTTTGTCACGACCCGAAGGTACGGAACGTGACCGGAACTTAAATTACGAAACGTCTAAAGGCGTAACGTAATCTAAGTAAGCCGAAGCCCAGAAATCTAAACCATTAAAAGGAGAAGTAAAGAAAAACATGTTTAAAAACAACATCAAATTTTCTCAAAAATTTCGGCAGAGTTTCCTTTGTAAAAACTGGCCCCAAACGGGTACAAACAATAAAAATGTATACATGCAATAAAAAGGCATCCCCAAGCGGGAGTTAGCTCTATGCCAAAAGACGGAAACAACCACACAATGCACTAAAATATATAACGCCGAAGGGCGAGGCTCAAAACTCAAAAGAAAACCAAATCCACCAAAAAACCATAATAATACAAGCGCGACTCTAAGGTCGAAAGAATAAACACCAGGTCTTCTAAATCTATCAAGTAATACAAGTCTGGTTGATGGAGCTTACTAGATACAAATGAAATAATAAAAGTACAACGGCGGTCCCGATACAATGAACCAACCTACCAAGCAAATCACCCTGAATGAAATGATGTGCCAGCAAGCTGTCAAGGAAACCTGTACATCGAAACCTGTAAGAAAAATTTGGCACAACGAGGGTGAGTTGCCAACTCGTGAGTAGAAAATATCTGCGAGTAGAAATCGCATGCACGACGATCTCCTAGGTCATAATAATATACTTAATATGACACTAGTCATCTAGTAGTGGCAGGGTAATACTCTATGCGTAAGTGCAATGCTCAGTGCTCGTGTCAGTGCCTCAAGTAGTAACATATCATGTGTATGAGTATGCATGAACCATGAATGTAAAACAATCAACCATGAAATCTGGATATATCTGTTTAAGAAATCTTTAACTTTTATCATAGTAAAATTTTTATGGTAATCTGAAACATCATCAATGAAATCCATGGAAATCTGTGTCAAGTATCGACACAAAACATGTAAATCTCAAAGTCTCAATACCTCATAGTCCCAATATCTCATAGTCTCAATATCTCATAGTTTCAATAGCTCGGGCTCCGTCAGTCCAGATCGGCCCATATCATCAAATCACACGACAACGGTCGGTATACTCCGGATATCCGCCGTGCCAGACATCACCAGTAGGCAGTCTTCCCCAGCCAGGCTCATCATCATCCCCACAAAAACACTCTCGTCCCGGGGTACCGTACCGGGCCTACCATGTACCCGAGACGGTTCCTCCACTCCTCGAACCGGGTCTCGAAATCCAACAGAAAACATGAAAACTTATGGTGGGTGACCCATACATCACGAGAAAACCGCAACTTGTATTTTAAAATGAGAGGGAGAGAGAGTGAGAAGTTTTTATATATATCCTTGTGGTTTTCCCCAAAATCCAGAAATCTCATAGAAATACAAAATCCCAAAATCATGAGTAAGTAAATAATGAGTGTCGGCACAAGCCCCACAATACTGCATGATAATATGAATATATGAATGCATGAAGTGTCTAAGTAATAAATGCAATGTCTAAACTAGCACATGAGAGTAATCACACAATATTATATTAGACTAGTATTTATCTGATTATATCAATAAAAGATAATATGTTCTAAAGTGTACGTGACATGTCAATTACCAATGATGATGTGTGTGAGCCGGCAAATAAGTGTACGTGGAACATGCGCATCATCGGTAATGGTGCTGGTGTCCTAACAGGAAGAATTTCATATTAGCTAAAGAAACATATGTGTGAACATGCAATGCGATGAATACAACATGAATATAACGGTGAATGTGTAGTAAACGTACAACTAGAGAATACATACTAATTACGAGTCATCCAGTTTGTTGTTTGAAAAAGCACGAATCGTGGTTTTTAGAAAATTAGGGGCTACGGGGTTTTTATGAAACGATATGTCCTTTGAAAAATCCGTAGTATCCCTTAGACTGTCTTTAAAAATGCGCACGATTCGTTAGTTTTGAAAATAAGTATGACTCGAGCCTAAACTAAGATCTACCTAACCAACTAAGGAACTAATTAAAGACACTAGTCGGAAGGTTAGAAGAGTCCTCCTAAAGTCTGAGTCGATATCTCTAGTAGTCGGCGATCCAGCCTCAATAGCGTTACGTACGTAGTACGACTTCCTCGAGTCAAGAGTGCGGATCAATCATCACATCTATGTCTCGTACGGTAAAATCCATCATACGGCATCCCAAAATCGGGGTACAGGTCAACTATCACATATATACATCATCATTCGTATAGTATCATCATCAAACAATATCATGATCAAGGGTACTGTACTATAATCGCATACATCCCAATATCATCAAACATATATCATTGTCTGTGTAAATATACATCGTCAAATGATCCACTAAAATATCATGTCATATATCATATCGTGATTAGGTCACATATTACAATCCGAGTTTTATTCTAGAGTCTCGTACATTTCAATGTCATCATCACCTATTATCGTTTATGTATAAATATACATTTTCTCATTTCCCAACGATCCGCTAATATCATAGTACATCTCATATCATACTCGACCGTATATCCAATATCCCACGGCATCATGCCCAGTCATACCGACTCATCCCCAGATATTATATAACATCCTCATATCATGTGTATACGTTATATATATATATACATATAGAAACCTACACACATTCATATATATATATATATATATATATAGACACACACATATACACCAAGTCAAGTGTATGTGTGTGCGTGTGTGTGTGTGTGTCTACATGAAACCTACGAATTCCCTCCATGGCAATCATCCTCTGGTTAAGTCTTTCTAAATCAGTCTAATCCAACTTAAAGTCTTCAATAAAACCCTACTCGTCAAGAATCTAAGGTCACGTCCGACTTCCTAATAATAGTACATAATATCCTTATTCTATGTTTGCGGGGGTGCTATACGCCATCCACCCGACTTCCCCCGTAGATATACATCTACTCATCTGGTCCTTGTCTGCCGAAGTCGATGCCCCCATCCTTTTATTCATCGTCCGAAGTACACGTGAGGGGTACCTATACGCAAATATATATAATATCGTAAATTGAAATCGCGGACAAAACTAAAACGGCGCACGAACGCGCATAGGTTAAAACCTATTACCCGCTCATGCAAAATAACCAAATAACCCTCGATGTCGGAGTACAAACACCGATTGATCGAGAAAAACCCAAACACACCAATCGTGGTTTCACAAATCACTAATTATAATATGAAATAGATTGCAACTCATCAAAACCTCAAAATAAATCAAATCGATTTATTTCCGATAACCTAGAAAGCACTAAATTTTCGTTTTAATTCGAAACTTGATGTTTTAACAAAACTAATAGCCATAATATTTACTAAATATTATTACTAAGTTATACAAACCATCACCATAATTTAATCTCATCAATTTGTATTAAATTCAAAATTCTAGTTTGCAAAAATATCAAATTTTAACACTTTTTAAAGCAAAATTCACAATTCAACAATTAAACTTGGTTTTGCATGAACTAAATTATTAAACTATAATTTATAATGTTAATAATGTCATGAAACCCTAATTAGATTTTAATCCCAATTATTTAACCATTTTCTAAAAACCTAGTTAGCAAAATGAGCATAATTATCACAATTTTAAACTAACAAATTAGCAACTAGTAACTAGATTAGGTTTTGCATTCCATTAACATGTTAATCTACACATTATAACCTTAATCTAATGATAAAAATCCTAATTTGATTTAAAACCCTTTCTTGAATTTTGAATCACAAAAATTAAAATCATAATTAAGCTTCTAATTAGGCTAGATTAAAGTAATTTAGCAAAAATTTGAACATGGTTTAGGATTATATCTCCGACTTGAGATCCAAACATGCAAACTTTTCTTCAAAATGATCTCTTTGCTCCAAGGATTCAAGCAAGATTGATCAAAGAATAATGGGTCATGATCTAATTTAGGAATTGTTAGCATTTTGTGTGATTTTTGAATGGAATTTTGATGAATTTTTTTGAAGAGAAAAGTGGTGGAAAATTTTTGGGCAGCCATGGGGTAGGCTTGGCCACAAGAGGGAAGGAAAAGAGAGAGAGAGAGAGAGAAAAGAGTGTAGAAACATGTAGAAACCTCTTTAATTGATTACACCATTTTATGTCTTTTCAATAATTTATTTTATTTTATTTTTAGTTTAATTTACCCATGAATTTTCTAGATCTTTGAAGACAAATCAAGAAGAGAAGAGTATGCTACAAACTAAATTCTAGTATGTCATGGCTCACTTTTGTAAAATTAACCCATTGCAATTTGTAATTTGCACCAATTTAATGTATAATTAAAAGCTTATATTAATATTTGAAATAATTAATTAAGGAAAAATATTTTGGTAAACTAATAATTTATAAGTGACTAAATCAATACCAAATACTAGAAATTATATAGTTAAAACAGGCGTATTTAAATCTATATTGAAAAATAATTGTAGTTGAGTTTTACGGAAAATACGGTTTATTTTACCGATTATCAGAAAATTCACCTAAAGGATTTTATTTATTTATTTATTTATTTATTTTTAAAACGTTACAACTTTCTTGTTTGACATGATAGCATGCTATCTGGTTGCTCTTTGTCTTATCATGTAGACTTATATTGTGATACTGTCTTGCTCTCACATGTTGATAAAGCTCTTAGGATGTGTACTTGACTACTAAGACTATGATGGAGATCATACTAGTGGGGCTATGGTAGTCTACAAGTATATTCTTTAATTGTTCCTAGTCGAGGGTGTATCGAGACAGGGCATCGATATTCCAGAGTAGACTAGCGTATTTGCTTCTTAACCCATATGATGGGCGATGGATGATCCCACATCCATTGGTGTTTGACATCAAAGATGGTATACGGGTGCTCAATGGAGAATAGGTACACCGAACAGACTCTCCGAGAACTCCTAGTTGGTATTATACATATCATCAGATAACAGTTCTCTGGTGACACTGGTACATGTTAGTCTGTAGACCCGAGATCGTCATAGAGTCTTGTGTGATTCCCACTGTGCTTTGATTTTCACCTTACCACGTTCAAGAGAACGTGCAAAATGGTGGCTTTTGGGTACAGTTCTGAATCATATGGAGGCAATGAGCGATAGGAGGGGTTTCGTCTCTCCCGGTATTGGGGGTTGATGTTGCGCTGTGCTCGATTGGCTATAACAGGAAGTCCCTGGCCAGGGCTGATATGGAGATCTACTGGTAAGTGTTATCAGTAGTTTCTCGACCCGTTATGAGCCTTACATCGGCACGACTTATCGGTTACTGGGGTCTGACGTTTACCACCCCTAGACTGGATATGCGACATATCAGACGAAGAGACCGGACTGTACGGTAGTGTTACTGACAGGCTTTACAGGAGTATGAGCAAGCTTGCTTGTTGATCTTCTGATCGCTCAATACCCAGGTAGCCGTTATGTCCAGCTAGTATCGCTGACGGCTTGTGGGTGCTTGATATGATCATTGATTTTTTCGAAAGAGTGTTTGTAGTTAACCGCAATCAATAACGGTGTCGCGCGTAGCTAGACCGAGATGAGTACGGGTCGTCCTCTGGGAAACGTTGAATCTTTTATATTTACTTTAGATGTGTTGAGAAAGAGAGGAGGGATAAAGAATTTTATAGAATGGTTTCTAGATCTACGTTAAACAAGAATGTAAAATATAGATCTAGATTATTTCAAGGATGTAGTTAATATAATATGGGGGCTTGTAGAGTTCGTTAGGATTTAGTAGTTATGGACGATTAATTAAAAGTTACCCTTTTTATCCATTAATAGATTTAAAACTAGAACGGCGGTGATGCGTGTAGATTAGGGTTTCTGGAGGGAAAAGAAATCCCACTCTTAAACCTTATCTCGATACGGAATTCCGTTCATATCTAGCCTTTACCAAAACAATTATTAATCTAATCTCTAATCGCAGTCGGAACTAGCAAAGAATTGCTAGCGCGCCCGATTAGGATGTTAATGATTCTTTTGATAAAGTTCCTAAACTTTATAGGACTTAAAAAGGGTTTAGTTATTTTCATCGTCCATTAGCCTACCCTAATCCTACGAACCCCAACAAGCGGAGAATTACTCGCGCATGTTGGGAGAAGAAGATGAAAAGACAAAGAGGGAAAACATAATGTAAAATGCAAAAACAATTAAATAAAACAACTACCTTTATTAATCGACTTGAACAAAATACACTTTAATCCATAGAAAATGATTACAAACTAGTTTCTTCTCGATCTTTCCTAAGGAGGTAGTCGAACAGTCGATGATCAGCCTGGATGCGTGAGCGTCTGGAGCTTCGTGATCTCTTCGGCTTGATAACTTTTCCAAGAGCCTCTCGATGCCCTTTTATAGTGCAAAGCCAGAATCTTTAGGTTGGAAACTTGGTAAAATTTAGCAGTGATTGATCTCCCAAAATTGTAGCAAAAGATCTCTCTAGATTGCCGCGGATCCGCGGCCAACAGGGGGGTTTGGCCGCGGTTCCGCGGCCAATGGAGGAGATCAATTGATCATATTTTGGGTGCTCTGTACTTGTGATATTTAGCAATCCTAGGCACCTTCAGATTTCAGAAATCTTCTCTCGGTTGCTTCCAGACTTGGTCTCCAAGTTTTGCTTCTTAATTTGGCAAGTTTTTTTCAACAACTTGATTTTTTTGATAAATTCTGCATAACAACTTGGAAAATTCTGCACAATAATCTCAAATAATATTTAGTAGACTTAGTTCTACTAGGATTTGGTCAATAGATTTATTTGCATACATTTTTCTACCAAATACTAATTAAAATATATTAACATATGGAAATTAATGTTTTTACACATAAACCCTCATATGCATAATATATCATAATAAAGTCCTTTTTTTAATATGAAAATGGTAGGAAAAATGTAATACAAATGTGCAGTTTTATCAACTGAACAAATACCCCCAAACTTATCTTTGATCGTCCCGAGCAAACTAGTTTATTAAAGAGGAGAAAAAAGAAAGGAGAAAACTAAGCACACTTTCGTAGGTAGACATGATTGCACTGAGCATGTGCAACAAGCCGTTAAACCTCTAGGTGTCCCTAGCAGGAGGAGTGTTGTCTCCTGAGGGTTTTCAGCGGATTACACCCACAAAATCCTATAACAAAAGAGAGATAGAGAAATTTACATATAAAGATAAGAACCATAAAAGAAAGACTTTGAAAATAAGAGTTTCCAACTATACTAGCTTTTCATTTGTTATGAGCCCTATCTTAATAGTCATGAAAAAATGTTAGAAATCACATCATCCCTCAATAAAACATCGTCTTTATTCTTCATTTCTACCTTTCGTCCAAACATCGATCATATAACCCTACGTGTGTGTAAAGAACATCCCTACACTCGGAGAATTGAATTCAAGCTATCATACTCTTGTCCATCTACCTTAGTACTTTTTAATTTTGATGAATACTTAGATTTGCTCACACCTTTTCATGCGACCGTTAATACTTCTTGAGGTACTAACCGACCGATTACTCATGTTCTTGCTGATTCGGTGATAGTATTTTCCTCGTCTTGCACCACTTAAGGCTTAGCAGTGACTCCCAGACCAGTTGGCCTTAGGGCACTAGGTGAAGAGGCACCCTCGCTATATTTTTTTATTGCTGCCTTGGCGATACAAAACCAGTGTTCATTTTTTTCTTTTCACCATTTTTATATTTTCTTCATTTTTTTTTATTTTTTTATACTTTGGCTTTTAGACAAGAGCACTTCAAGTTATCCTCTACTATCCCGAGTTTCAAGACGTGTGTAAGTGCATATAGTAGGGTATCAACATTCAAATGTTTGGCTTCCAGAATAGAAACTATTTTTCAGACTTATTTTTATCCTCAGATTAGTGACTTCCTTCATTTTACTAACCCTTGGGACAACAGCTCATAACTACTTATTACTAGTCCGTTTAAGAAAACTTCTAATTTTCTTGGTTTTCTTAAACTATTTCTATATTTTGGATGTAATTTTTCACTTTCTACTCTTTTGTTATAAAAGAATTTTTTTTTTAATTTTTGAAAATGTTGTGCTTATGCAAAATATGATGCAAATTGATGTGTAAATAAGCACAAACCTCCCCCAAACCTGTTTACAGCAGTGTCCTCACTGATGTCATCCGTTAAGCTCAAAAACCTGTAGACTTGGGAGGAAATTATTATTGGGGGCAAGAATATATGAAAGTGAAAATCCTCCCCCAAACTTATTTTAGGCTCACAATTTTGTAAAAATCATTTTCTTTCAAGAGCCGAAATATACCCTCCCCCCAAACCTGAGTTAAACAATGTTAATCTTTTAAAATCACACGAGGGGGTCAAGGTTATTGGTCAATGCCAAGTTTTGCAAAGACCGAAGGTCAACACCAACCATTCAAAAATTTTATCGATGAAGCACCAAAGTTGGTGGAAGAACATGTCACCTTTTGACGTGAAGAAGTGGGGAGGTGACAAGAGGTGTAATGGAAAAGGATTGCGTCTCAATTTGGAGAGACGACACAATGATAGTAATGATGGATTACTCGCATTATCATGATTGTCCAAAAGAAGGGGTGGAGGTCCAATTTCTTCATCTTGGAGTTGATTCATCTCAACACCCGTGTCTTGTAAAAATGCGAGTTCATCAGTGAAAATTTTCTCAAAGCTTTCATTGATACCCCGAAGAATAATGTCATCAGAAAAAATAAGGTGATCGTCAGACTCTATAAAAATTTCCTCATCAGTGTTAGATGTTGACCCAGACAACTCGGTGGAAGAGTCCGTATCAAGCAACAACATATGAAAAGAGTCAGTATCATGAGGTTGATCAAATTCGCTGCTGTCGACATCCATTAATTCGACAGAACACACATGAGCATAGGGTTCGAAGGGTTCATTTCCCAACTTGTAAATGTTAAGCTCAATTGACTTCTTTCCAAAGGATAGGGTCATAGAGCCGTTTCTACAATTGATTACTGCGTTGGAAGTGGCCAAAAAGGGTCGACCGAGTATCACCGGGATTTGATTGCGTGGGTTTGCTATAGGTTGTGTATCTATAACGATAAAGTCCACAGGGAATATGAACTCCCCGACTTTGATTAACACATCCTCTAGCTCACCCCTAGGTTGGGTGATAGATCGATCGGCCATCTGAAGAGTGCAATGCGCAGGTTTTAACTCTCGGATCCCTAATTGCTTATAAATAGAATACGGAAGCAAGTTAACACTAGCACCTAGATCGAGTAGAGCATGATTGATATTTTTACCCCCAATGGAAATAGAAATTGTAGGACTTCCGGGGTCCTTTCGTTTCTTGGGTAGTTGTTGTGTAAAAGCAGTGCTCACATTACTGGCAAGGAAAACTTTTTTAGGTACTTGAACTTTTCTCTTCCTAGTGCACAAGTCCTTTAGGATTTTCGCATATGACGGAACTTGTTGAATAGCATCTAGGAGAGGAATGTTTATGTTAACTTGCTTAAAAATTTCCACATTCTTCTCCATTTGTGGACTTGGTCTGTTGCCCCTTAACCTGTTTGGATAAGGTGCTTTATCAATAAGGGTTTGGTCCAACATTGGAGAGGTTTGTGGGCACGGATTCGATCCCAAAACTGGAGTGGGAATCGACTTAGATAGATTTGGCGAAATGGGCGAACGGTTCGAGCCTTGGGGAAAACGGAGAATAGGCTCGGGTGAAGGTGGGACACTAGACGAATTAGGGGAAGAAGAAGAAGCTGGGGTATCATTGGTGTCACTATCATCACACTGCTCACCCACTCGGTTATTCAGCTCTTTTCCCGATCCCAACGTGGTAACAGCACTCACATTACAACTTTGTGAGTGGCCAGGATTAGGTATGGGTTGAGATGGGAGTTTCCCTTTCTCTCTCGCACTCATTGCGGCGTTTAACTGTGCGATTTGGTTTTCTATTGATTTAATACTCTCACTATGGGAGGAAGAGTTTTTCGTTAGGGTATCAATAGAAGACCTCATCTCGGCCGAAATTTGCATGGATTGTTTCATGAACATATTCAAAGTTTGTGCAAGTGAGTTGTCAGTACCGGCCACTTGTGGTGTAGAAATGTTGGCCGGATTTTGGAAATTCTGTGACTGAAAGGGGGGCTGATTCTGTAGTTGTGGTTGCTGTGGAGGAGGTCTTCGATAATTGCTTTGTTGGTTTTGATTCCAAGAAAAGTTAGGATGATTCCTCCATCCTTGATTGTACCTGGAAGAATAAGGGTCGTTTCTAGGTCGCTGCTGAAAAGCAACATTAGCTTGAAACGATGCATTCATAGGACATTCTTCCGTTAAGTGTGAAGGATCCGAACAGCAACCACAGACGGTCTTAGGAAGCGTGACCTGATTTAGGGAGAAAGATGAGAACTTGTTTTCAATAGCGTCGAGTTTCTTTTGTATCGCTGCCATTTCGGCTTTTACTGCGATAGAAACATCGAGATGGTGAATACTTCCCTTAGTTGAAAGTGGTCTTACGCTTTCCCATTGCAACGTGTGTTCAGCAAAGTCTTCCAGATATTTCCAAGCTTCACCGTCATCTTTAGACATGAAATTGCATTGACACATTGTTTCAAGCATCTGCTTTGTCGCTGGATTAATGCCTTCATATATAATCCGACATAAATCCCATCTTTGTATTCCGTGATGGGGGCATTGGACAAGCAGATCTTTGAAACGTTCAAAGCACTTCCAAAATGGTTCATTGGGAAGCTGGGTGAACTGGTTGATCTCGCTCCTAATATGGGCAGTCTTATGATTTGGATAAAACTTCTTAAGAAATGCTATGACGAATTCATCCCAATTAGTGATAGAGTGTGCGGCAGTATTGTAAAGCCATTTTTCTACCAAGTCGCACAGTGTGAATGGGAGAATACGTAAGCGCATAGCATCTAAAGTCAATTGTGAAGTACCCATCATTGCGCATACGTTCTCGAATTTGGTGATGAAAACGTACGCGTCTTCCGACTCAAGCCCGTGAAATTTGGGCAGCAGATTGATGTAGTGGGGTTTGATTTCGAAATTATCCCCGTTAGGTGGTGGAAGAGATAGACAAGTAGGAAGGGGACCACGGATAGGATAGCATCTCTCTTGGAGAGAAATGCGCGGTGGATTCTGCGCACCTTCGGGCGGTGGCAGCGTGGTGTTATAATTTGATGGAGTGCCGTCCATCTCGGTGGATGTGGTGTGTGGTGGGGGAAAAGAAGATGAAGAAGTACCGACTTCGGCGTCGATAGCAGGAACGTGGACAAGACGGGCACTAGGATCCCGTGTCCAGCCGAGCATGCACTAAGCGGGTTTAGTGCAAGTGGCAGCGTGTGTGTGATTTAAAATTGGCTTGTTTTGAAAAAGTGGGACTCAAGACAAATCTCCCTAAGATGCACAAGCAACCCTAGAACTAAGGTCACCTAGGTCCAGTCTCTAGACCGCTCCTAGACTTCCAAAGGGCAAGCCGCAGGATAAATCCTCTACCGCCTCCGTACTACCCTTGTAGCCAGATAAGTGCCAGGTAAGTGGGAAGGAACCACGTCGTGGGCCTAATTAAAAACCAGTAGCCTTTGTTACACTTGCCTAGGCACTACAAAAATAATGCGGATAAACGATAGATTACCCACGACCTTCCTCTGTCCTTATTGAGCGCGACAGTCCTTAGAGTCTGGTCTAGATATTTTTTAAATTAATGAAGGGTTGATCTATATGCTCGGTTTGTGATTTGTGTGGCTTAGGAAGGCTGATGAAATCCCCACCTAATTTTGATTTGGTCTTTTCCCCTTAAAGTCCGTATTAAATATGCAAAACAAAACCAATCACAAAACTTTTGCAAAAAGATTTTTGAGCGGCGCTATTTTGCAAAGAATCCTGCAGAAGATAGATTTTATTTGATTTGAAAGGAGAGAGAAGGAGTTAAGAAAGATACCGGAGAAGTGTGAAACCCTAGATCTCCCGTTTCCTCAAGTCCGTGACTCCAGATTCCCTCGCAAAATTCACACACAAATCGTTAAATATGCAATTTGCAGTTTTGTGTTAATAATGATATGAATCGTCTAAGAATTCAACACAAATAGTAAAAATAAAAAATTATGCACGTATCCCCGGCAACGGCGCCATTTGATTTTTTCGAATGAGTGTTTGTAGTTAACCGCAATCAATAACGGTGTCGCGCGTAGCTAGACCGAGATGAGTACGGGTCGTCCTCTGGGAAACGTTGAATCTTTTATTTTTACTTTAGATGTGTTGAGAAAGAGATGAGGGATAAAGAATTTTATAGAATGGTTTCTAGATCTACGTTAAATAAGAATGTAAAATATAGATCTAGATTATTTCAAGGATGTAGTTAATATAATAAGGGGGCTTGTAGGGTTCGTTAGGATTTAGTAGTTATGGACGATTAATTAAAAGTTACCCTTTTTATCCATTAATAGATTTAAAACTAGAACGACGGTGATGCGTGTAGATTAAGGTTTCTGGAGGGAAAAGAAATCCCACTCTTAACCCTTATCTCGACACGGAATTCCGTTCATATCTAGCCTTTACCAAAACAATTATTAATCTAATCTCTAATCGCGGTCGGAACTAGCAAAGAATTGCTAGCGCGCCCGATTAGGATGTTAATGATTCTTTTGATAAAGTTCCTAAACTTTATAGGACTTAAAAAGGGTTTAGTTATTTTCATCGTCCATTAGCCTACCCTAATCCTACGAACCCTAACAAGCGGAGAATTACTCGCGCATGTTGGGAGAAGAAGATGAAAAGACAAAGAGGGAAAACATAATATAAAATGCAAAAACAATTAAATAAAACAACTACCTTTATTAATCGACTTGAACAAACTACACTTTAATCCGTAGAAAATGATTACAAACTAGTTGCTTCTCGATCTTTCCTAAGGAGGTAGTCGAACAGTCGATGATCAGCCTGGATGCGTGAGCGTCTGGAGCTTCGTGATCTCTTCGGCTTGATAACTTTTCCAAGAGCCTCTCGATGCCCTTTTATAGTGCAAATCCAGAATCTTAGGTTGGAAACTTGGTAAAATTCAGCAGTGATTGATCTCCCAAAATTGTAGCAAAAGATCTCTCTAGATTGCCGCGGATCCGCGGCCAACAGGGGGGTTTGGCCACGGTTCCGCGGCCAATTGAGGAGATCAATTGATCATATTTTGGGTGCTCTGTACTTGTGACATTTGGCAATCCTAGGCACCTTCAGATTTCAGAAATCTTCTCTCGGTTGCTTCCAGACTTGGTCTCCAAGTTTTGCTTCTTAATTTGGCAAGTTTTCTCCAACAACTTGATTTGTTTGATAAATTCTGCATAACAACTTGGAAAATTCTGCACAATAATCTCAAATAATATTTAGTAGACTTAGTTCTACTAGGATTTGGTCAATAGATTTATTTGCATACATTTTTCTACCAAATACTAATTAAAATATATTAACACATGGAAAATAATGTTTTTACACATAAACCCTCATATGGATAATATATCATAATAAAGTCTCTTTTTTAATATGAAAATGGTAGGGAAAATGCAATACAAATGTGCAGTTTTATCAACTGAACAATCATCATCTATTGCCAGCGTATTGACGAGTCTTTAGAGTCCTACACAGAGGTTTACTGGATCAGGCGAAACGAAGTAGGAGCACATATGTGATATTATCCAGTATATGCTACGTTCAAGAGCTCAACACTCGTGCACAGTTTAATACTATCCAGTATATGCCACAGTACCTATGGACCAGCCATAGAAGGGCAAACCTAAGCCTCACTAATGGCACCGCGGAACTGCCGCCAACCCTAATGTTCAAAAGCGTTCCCATGGTCATTATGTCGAGTTAGGATTTCATTCTTCTGGAGGGTCCACAGAATTACTTGCATGTTTTTCCGAATACTTTAAACTTGGAAAAAATGGGTTTCTGACATTCGTTCATTTTTGTCAACTCTCAACGTACCTGCATGAAGTCTTCTCTAGCTGGAATCAATCAATTTGATGACCTTGTATCTGGGTATGCAACCAACCACATGTCCTAGTCGTTTTTCCATGGGTGACTAGCGATCTTCTATCATATCTCTACTTGCAACTCGTGCCGCAATAGGTTCAAACATCTGGAGTGATATCTTATCAGTCGCCGCAACAAATGGCTCATTCGTTCGCACGCTAAACAGTGCCCCAATCATCAAGAATAATAGTGCATTGACGGTCATCACATTCTAGCTGGCCTCTAGCGGTAGCATGATCCTCTGGTGCTGATCTGCACATTCGAGAAATTTTGTAAAAGCAATCCATCGAACGCTCATGGAGCGAAAAACATAATAAAACGACACATCTATGCAATCGTGTGTTGCCGGAATTACGCCATGGTCAGTCCTTGTCCATGACGAGCTCATGCTGACCGCAACTCTAGCCGCAACTCTCCATGTCCGTACAACCGTGGTAACAAAACCATAAACTGATATTGATGAGGATGGATCATATGAACGAATAGAATACTGTGTAAGGAAATGTACATCCTAAGGCTTCTTAAGTGGAGTGGCGTATCGTAAGTATGCCGCGGAACATACACACGGTACATCTCTCTGCTTAAGTCACCTACTCCATCAACCAAGGTCAACCTACGCGACGAAATTTTGGGTCTAATACCCCCTCGACCAAGTCTAAGTTCCGTAAGGTCAAGTCTAAGTTCCGAATATATATATATATATATATATATATATATAGATATAAACGCTATAGACTCCGCAAAGTCAAATATAGACTCGAACTAAGGTTAAACCTAGCGCTCTAATACTAACTTTGTCACGACCAGAAATGGCATGTGACTGGCACTTGAATCATATGAAGTCTATAGGACTCCATCTAATTCAAGTAAGTCAAAATCCCAGAAATCTAAACAATTGAAAAGAAGAAAGTGAAGGAAAACTTGTTTAAAAGTTTGCGTATAAATCACTTTGAAAGTCGTAGTAAACATTTTTAGAACATCAAGTCTTTTCCGAAAATTTCGGCAGAGTCTCCTTTATAAATACTGACCCTAAACAGGTACAACATGAATAATATACATAAATGAATAAAGGCATCCCCAAGCGGAAGCTAGCTCTTTGCCAATTGCCGGTCACAACCACGCAAGCAATGTAATATACAACGCCGAAGGGCGAGGATCAAAACTCAAAAGGAAAACCAATATCATCAAGAAAACTATAATAATACAAGCGCGACTCTAAGGTCGAAACAATATACACTGGTCTTCTAAGTCTAACAATAATACAATTCTGGTTGATGGAGTTTACTAGATACAACTGAAATATAAATAAAATACAATGGTGGTCACGATGCGAGTGAACCCACCTAACAAAGCAATCACCCGGAAGGAAGGAGTGTGCCAGCGAAGCCGCCAAGGAAACATGTACGGAAAAACCTGCAAGGAACTGTGGCACAACGTGGGTGAGTTGCCAACTCGTGAGTAGAAAATATCACCGAGAAGAAATCGCATGTATGAATCTATCCTAGGTCATACCATAATATCCATATAATTTATAACCTGAAACATCTGCTAATGGCCAGGGTAAACATCTATACATAAGTGTGATATCAAGTGCTCGTGTCAGTGCCTCAGATAGCAACATATCATTTATATGATGTATGAATGCATGAAAACAGAATACATCTAAATGAGAAAACTGTTTTCTTATCTCAATGAAATTTCTGTATAAAAATCGAGTATCATCAATGAAATCAACAGAGAATCAGTGTCAAGTATCGACACAAAATATATATCTCAATATCTCAATATCTCAGGCTCCGGCTATCCGGAATTGGCTGTATCATCAAATCTCAATATCTCAGGCTCCGGCTATCCGGACTGGCCTGTATCATCAAATCTCAAGACTACGTCGGTATCCTCCGGATATCCGGCGCGTCACAATAACCGGTCGGTAGTGCTCCCCTGCCGGGCTCACCGCCATCATCTGCGACTATCTTGTCCCGGGGTACCGCACCGGGTCTACCATGCACCCACAGACGGTTCATCCTCCTCCTCGAATCGGGTGTATGATACTGCTCAAGAGCCGAGAAAACTCATGGTGGACACCCCTCAAATCATATCAGGAGAAAACCGCAATTTTCTATCTTTAAATGATAATAAGTTTATAAATCTTTGCGATTTCTCCAAATCCAGGAATCTCATGGAAATCCGAAATCCAAATCTCAAGAGTTAATAACAGTAATTTACCAGCATAAAACTCCATAATATTGCATGACAAATGAATATATGAATACATCTGATATCAAGCAAGGAATGCAATAATTAAACTAGCATAATAAAGCTATAACATAATGGAACTATCAATTAGCAAGTTATGTAAATGAAATAATACTTCTAAAGCGTGCGTGTCAAGGCAATTACCGATGATGATGTGTGTGAGCTGGCAAGCGAGTGTACGTGGAGCATACGCATCATCGGTAATGGTGCTGATGTCCTAACAACAGGTTTCATAATAACTTACGAAAATACATATAAGCATGCAATGCGATACGAACATCAAGAATAAATGGCAAATGAATAGTAAATGCAACAATAAAGAAATATACATTCCTATATACGAGTCATACAGTTTTTGGTATCTTAAATCTCACGAATCGTGGTGTTTAGAAAATAGGGGCTACGGTGTTTTTAAGAAAATGTACGTCCTTTGAAATATCCGTAGTATCCCTTGGTCTATCTTAAAATACTCACAATTCGTTAGTTTTGGAAATAAGTATGACTCGCCTAGATCTAACCTCTACTAAGTAAACTACATGACTAAACTAAGAGACTAATCAAAAGGGTAAGGAAATCCACCTAAGTCTGAGTCGATATTTATATCTAGTAGTCGGTGATCCCGCCTCAATAGTATCACGTACGATACAATATATAATATGACATTCCCGGGTCAAGAGTGCGGATCTATCATCATAATTATATCTCGTACGCTAAATCCATCGTACGGCATCCCAAATCTGGGTACAGGTCGAATATCACATTTATCTCATTATTCATCTGGTATCCTTATCATCATATCCTGAATTAGGGGCACTGATCTAAAGTTTAGTACATTCTGATACCATCAACATATATATGCGTGTGTATGAAAACACATCGCATAAATATCCGCTATAATATCATGTCGTATCTCATAATACGAACCAAGTCACATCACCGATCTCGTGGCATCATGCCCAATCACATCGACTCGTCTTCCATGTATCATATACTATCCTCATCATCTATGTATATGTCTATATATATATATATATATATATATATATATATATATATAGACAAACACACACATACTCACATACATATATGTATATATATATATCCCCATATACGCACAAGAAAGTAAAATGTATGCGTGTGTGTGCGCGCGTGTACCTTATTCTAGGGTTTCGCGACTAAAACTAGCTAACGACACTATCATCCAATTACACTAAAATTTAATCCATGATCTCCTAAAACCTTCTTGATAATAAAAAACGTTTCACATAACACATAGTATCGTATATATACATGATATAACATATTCTACACTACGAACTGCGGGGGTGTTATACGCCATCCACCCGACTTCACCCGTAGATATATATCTACTCACCTTGATCCTCGCTTGCCGAAGTCGATGTCGCCATCCTCTTGCTTGTCGTGCCGAAGTTCATGCGGAAGTACCTACATATCATAACATATCGTGCCGCATTAAAATCCAATTCAAAACCAAAACGACACACGAAACGTACATAGGTTAAAACCTACGAACTTCGCATGCAAGAAAGGCCAAACAAATCCTCGATGTCGATGTACAAATGTCAAACCATTGAGTAAAACCCTAAATACCAAAACCAAAGTTAACACGAAGTCGGAAAAACAAGGCAGCAACTCAAGAAAACACCTCCAGATTTTACCCTAGGTGAAATTAGCCAATTTTGCATATGTGGAGGGTCTAATTTACTGCAAATGAAGCCATGTACCAAACACGAAGCATTTCTACCCTACCCAGGCCGCAATTTGCGGCCAAAAGGGTTTAATTTGCTACCACAAGATAGAATTGGGGTCCCGGGTTTCAGTTGTAGCTTCTAGGATGCCTGCTTGTATCACTGTAATCGCTAAATATTTTTCAGGTCTCCCGGGTCATAGCAGATCTCTAAAACACACCAAAATTCTTACACAATTCCGATATCGGCAAATCTAATGTTCGCAAATTGGGGTTTAGTCTCAGGTTTAGCCTATAATACTAAAGCTACAGGGGTTTAAGATCACTATTAAACCTCAATTACACCAAAACAACTCAATTCAAATCCTAACCATAACTAGGAATTTTCAAAGCTCACTAAACCATGCTTAACACTTCTAAACTAAATTAGATGCTAAGGCAAATGAAAAACTATACTAATGGTGAAGGAAATACCTCATTTGGCAACTCAAGAATTTTCTTGAGTTGCCCCAAGTGCTCAAAATCTAAACTTGCTTGATCTCTCATGCTTGTAGTGAGCTTGTGCACATTTTTAATGAAGGGAATGATGTGTTTTGATGTGGGAATGGGGGTGAAGTGATGTGGTGGAGGTGGTGGAAGGAGAAGGCAGCCAAGGTTGAGGAGAAGGGGAGGGAAATAATGAAGATGATGAATGATTAACAAAGAGCCATGGTCAATGAAGACCCCTCACCTCTCTCTCTCTTGCTCATACCTCAATACTTTATTCATTTTTCTTTTCTTTTCTTTATCTTTTCATTTTCCTTTCATTTTCATTTTCAGAAACAAAGCCATGCTTGGAAAAATAAAAAGTCATGGTAGAAAAGAAATGTAACAAGTATTTTTAGAAAATGTGACATGGTGCATGTCATGAAGCCTAATCAAGATTAGTGAAAATTAATCAAGTTTAGAAATAAACTTGTATATAATAAATTATATAATAATTCATAAAATGTCTAAATCTCATAATTTCATTAAAAATCAACATTCAAGGTAATTTTCTAATATTTATCCAATCTATCGGTATATAATTATACCACATCATTAAAACTAATTTCCACACATTAAAATATTCATAATATTTATTATTTAATTATATAAATTCCCAAAATTAATATTTTATTTTTCTGAAATGTTACAGCAAGCTTGTGGATAACCATTGACTTAGTCCACCATTTTTGTTTTTCCTTAGATATTTATAAACCTAACCATTATCTTTAACTAAGGTTATGTCTCTATAAAGGTTATATGAGATATTTCTCACCCAAGGTTGCCATTCACTCTCTCATTTTATTTGCTTTATCTTCTTCAAGCTCAAGAGAGAGCTCTCTAGGTTTTTGAGAGAAGAAGAAAAAGAGTGAGAAAAAGATTTCTAAAGTGAGCAAAATTCCTACTTCATTATCATCTACTACTAGATTAGCCATTTAGTTTAGGGTGTTAGCTTCACTAATCCCTAATTAGGGAAGAGGTAGTTTGAGTTAGTGTCTTCTCGACGTAGATCATCTTCGGCTTTGAAAACTTCAAGCAAGTTTGCAACTTTGACCTTGTGGAGCCTCTCAAGAGTTCAGGAGATCATTACTCGCAGCGAAGGGACTTCTACACGGAGCAATTGAAGTGAAGGACCGGTCTACAAAGGTTGTATTCCGCATTCACTTAGTTGTAAAGTTGTATACATATCGTATCGTCTAAATCTCAAGTTAAGATTCTAGGGTTAGGGTTAAGTAGCATGGCAAAAATTTGAAAATGGTATGGACGAGGCCTCCCGAAACCTTGTTGTTGTGTTAAGTAACCCTACAGTGGTATCAGAGCCAAGCTAAAGATTAAGACGATGTTTGTTAGATTACGAAACTAAAACTACTCCGAAACTTGAAACGCTAAAACCTAGTTTCTGTCAAAATTTTAAAGTCGTCGAATTTTTTTTTTAGCAACTGCAGAATGTTATATGAGATGTAATATGAACACTGAAGAAAAACGAACACATTTGGCCGGATTTGACCCGAGCACATAGCCACAAAAACCGAGCAGGCCGGCCAAACAGTAACTTCTGGGGTTCATTTTTGTTATGTGGTCTGGTCTCTGGGTTTTGGTGTTTCAGGTGTTGCTTGTTTTTTTCTAAAATTGCATGAGATGCTAATTTTCTATAAAGGCAATTCGGAGTGTTTCGTAGTCGTAATTCTAATATGTTTTCGGGTTATTTAAACGGCGTTAAAAAGTTCAAACGGATATCAAATACCTATTTTAACCCTCGCCGGAAAATTTTCCAAGAGTTGGATTTTTTCAAAGTTTGAAACATTCAAATATCATGCAAGTGATTCGATGGACCCTCTAGAAGAACGAAACCCTAACTCAATTCTATGACCGTAAGAACCACCGCCAAACCCTAGGGTTTATGATAGTTCCGCAGCGCCATAGGTGAGGTAAGGGTTGACCCTTCTACGGTTGGTCCATAGGTACTGTGGCATGTGATGGGTACTTTTAAACTACGCTCAAGTGTTGAGCATTTTGGGAATTTTTGGGTGTTTGTTGATTCGATTGGAATGTTTAACATTATCTAACGATTTCTGGAATGTGATACAATATTTGGAATTCATATTGTTAGACATGAAATGCGAAGTATGTGATATTTCGGGTTTATGATGTCTAAGGTGATTGTGGATTCCAAATGTTGTAGTTTGATATATTCTTTTCTGCGACCGTAAGTGTAATATGTGGTGTATCACCGTTTTCGTTGCTATATGTCAAAGACAATTATGATACGCATATTTACTAACGTTGATGACATGTGATGTTATGTATTGTTGTGATATGTTATATTGGATCGTCGTGTTTTGAATAGCCGGGGTTTTATGTGAGATAAGATTTTTTATTTTCATTCATATAAAATTCATTGTATGTAATATTCTTTTATTGGGGCATTTCCGGGTTGAGTATGATGTCACCATTATTGTATATTATTTACTTTTCCGCATTAAGATAGACCCAAGGAGGGGAGCACAAGTAACCGGGTTCTAGAGTCCAGTGGAAGACCATTTCGAGGAGTCGAGTCCGGGTCTCCTAACTCTAGAACTGGTAGGGTTGCTTGCCTCTCTCGTAGGGGTCTAGGGATGTGGGTTTGGCTATTCATCGCGACCGTGGAATCCGTGTTTTATACAGGCTTAAAATAAAACACGGACCTCCTAATATATCCAATATTTCATATGTTTTCTTCTGCTGCTGATATTCTGTAATGTGATCACTTTATATGCGTGAGACGAATGCTTTATTATTATATATATGATATATAATAAACGTTGCTTATGTTTTGCACCCGCGCTAGTCCCGCCCCGCTATGCCGTTAGTTAAGTAACCTAACGGTTCATAATGGGACACTGTGGCGAATGCGGATGGCATAAGCGTACGTTGTATTTTCGTTTCTTCTGTGATGCTTAGGAAGCATAAATGATGGGACTTCATTAATGAAATTAATGAAAGAAAAGAAACCTAAAAGATATTGTAGAATCAAATTTTCAAAAAGGGTAGCTCTAGTTTTCGCTTTGCATAGCGGTATTCCTTGTAGAATATCCAGCACCTTATTCGATAAGGATAAATGATAGGACTTCATTAATGAAATTAATGAAAGAAAAGAAACTTAAAAGATATTGTAGAATCAAATTTTCAAAAAGGGTAGCTCTAGTTTTTGCTTTGCATAGCGGTATTCCTTGTAGAATATCCAGCACCTTATTCGATAAGGAAAGAGCCGAGATCCCTTCATTGGGAGTGACTTCTTTAGCGAAACTAGTAAAAGCCTAAAAAACACTCATTTTCAAAACCACTTGTTTCTACAACGATATCAAGTTCATTACGCAAAAGGTTTTCTTAAAAACTTGTCGTAGCCCTCCGTTATTTCATATAAAGCCTATTTAGTATTCGTGCCGCGTTTGTTGGCCTTTGTCAAGGCGTAGTGTGCGGTAGCTGACTAGTACTTATCTGTATATGCATATGATGCGATTGGATTAGGGTAGTCGTACGACCTTGTTGGCCTTTATGAAGGGTCATACAGGTGGGTTTAATTCAATCAGGAAATGACGGGTTGAACTTGACTAGCATCCTATGGTTTGTTGGCCTTTGTCAAGGTCATAGGAGGTTAGGGGCAAAAGTATTATCGGGAATTTCAAGTGTTGAAATTTGAAATGAGATTGCATACCTTTTATGAGATAGTTGGATCCTGATACCCATTGCGAGTAAGAGTTACTCCTTGGAGAGTTTTACACATCACAATTAGCCGATCAAGTAGGTGTCTAGAAAGGTGTTAACAGGGTTATGCCTCTGGGAAAACAAGGTTTATTTTAGTTAGGTCCGTGCGAAAGCACGGGGAACCTCCCTCAAAGTACCAACACTGGCTTGGCTGAAAGATTGGCAAACTTGTAATGTGTAGTTAATCTCGGCTAGTCTTACTTTTTAGTGTTTGAAGGAAAATTTGATAAAAACAGTGGGAGCCATCCTGATTAGATAGGATAATCTAATTTTGCAAGAGCATACGCTAAAGTGTTTGCTTCTCTCTCTCTCTCTCCAGGTAGCGACCATGTCAGGCCTTAATTAAGATAATAATATGGATGTATTGACCGAACCCGCTTGTTATACTGAGCAGTGGAACGTTAGTTCCGTTCTTTCTTATAATTGTTATAAGATTGAGCAGGGAATAGGGACATATCAGGATTCCCACGCCGCCCAAACGAAGAATAAGCATGTTGATGCATCTTCTTCAGGTGTGTTATGCAGGGTTCCCTAGGAATGCAACAAGGTTTTGGGAGGCATCTCTCATGCCATATTCAAAAATTTGCCATTCTAGCTAACCCTAACCCTAGAATCGTCTAATAGAAATCGACGGAAAAGTAAATACAAACACTTTGCAAGTAAAGTGAGCAAGGAATACAACCTTTGTAGACCGGTCCTCCACTTCAATAGCTCCGTGTAGTAGTCCCTTCACTGCGATCGTAAACTCCGGACTCTAGAGAGACTCCCTTGAAGAAACGAACATGCTTGCTTCGAAGTCTTCGAGGCCGAAGATGATCTACGTCGAGGAGACACTAACCCAAGCTATCTCTTCACTAATTGTGACATTAGTGAAGCAAAACACCCTAAACTAAATGGCAAGTAGTAGAGAATGATGAAGTAGGAATTTTGCTCATTTTAGATTTCATATTCTCACATGTTTTCATCACAAACCAAGAATCTAGTAAGCTTCAATGAGAAAGAGATGAAATCATGAGGTTAGAAATGCAACCATGGTCAAATAATATCATGCCTAACCATTGTAGAGAATAAACCATGCACAAAGGTTAAGGGTTGGGTTAAATAAATATCCTAAACTAGACAAAAGAGTTGACTTTGTCAAAGGTTATCCATAAGCTTTGTCCAAGCTCAACCATGATAAATTCTTACTCTTTTGAATTAGTTTAAAATAAATAAAACCCTAACTTAACCCTAGCATGGTATAAGTCTCATACATACATGTTGCATGTCTAACCTAGCATGAAACAAACATGTACACTTGCATATATCACATATATACAATGTGCACAATCTAGTGAGAAAAGAAATCTTAAGTGAGCTAATACTAGTTAATCTAATGTAATATATCAAATATATAATTATACATTAAATTATTAAATCAACAGTTTATTTAATAATCCGTCTATATCACATATAACCAACTAATATCATATGTAACAACTTATCGAACCAACACTTGATCCGATAACCCGGCTATATCATATATAACCGACCGATGTCATAAATCGCGAGAATAGAATGCGGTATCACATATCATATTAATCTCGGTCCCGCACATATCAAATATGTGCTCCTACTCCGTTTCGCTTGAGCCAGGAAACCCCTGTGTAGGACTCTAAAGACTCGTCAATACGCCGGCAGTAGGTGATGATCGTATCAAACCCCACAAGCCACAAGCAGTATGCTAAACGTAACAGCCATCCGGGTATTGAGCGATCAGAAGATCAAGAAGCAAGCCTGCTCATACTCCTATGAATCCAGTCAGTAACACTACCGTACAGTCCGGTATCTTCGTCTGATATGTCGCATATCTCGTCTAGGGGTGGTAAACATCAGACCCCAGTAACTCGATAAGTCGTGTCGATATGAGGCTCATAACAGGTCGAGAAACTACTGATAACATTTACCAGTATATCTCTAAAGCAGCCCTGGCCAGGGACTTCCTGTTATAGCCAATCGAGCACAGTGCAACATCAACTCCCAATACCGGGAGAGACGAAACCCCTCCTATCGCTCATTGCCTCCATATGACTCGGGACTGTACCTAAAAGCCACCGTTTTGCACATTCTCTTGAACGTGGTAAGGTGGAAATCAAAGCACAGTGGGAATCACACAAGACTCTATGACGATCTCCGGTCTACAGACTAACTTGTATCAGTGTCACCAGAGAACTGCTATCTAACGTGAGGTATAATACCATCTGGGAGTTCTCGGAGAGTCCGTCCAGTGTACCCAGTCTCCACTGAGCACCCGTATACTGTCTGTCTCTGATGTCAAACACCAATGGATATGGGATCATCCATCGCCCATCTACATGGGTTGAGAAGCTATACGCTAGTCTACTCTGGTATCGATGCCCTGTCTCGATACACCTACATCTAGGAACATTTGAAGGATGTACTTAGCGACTACACTGTCCCCACTAGTATGATCTGCATCATAATCCTGGTAGTCAAGTACTCATCCTAAGGGCTTCATCAATATGTAATATAGAGACAATCAGTGTACATGATAAGATAAAGAGCAACCAGATAGCATACTATCATGTCGAGCAAAAAAGCCCTCTATATATATGTCCACGCATCCACTACAACATACTTTGTATGTATAGTAATAGCCTCTAGGGCATACATATCACTAACAATCTCCCACTTGCACTGGGGCCATCTGTTGTAGTATCTCATACTCAATAAGCAGCAGTGGTTGTAGTATCTCATACTCGTCCTCTGTGTCTACTCTCCTAACCTCGATCTTCTTGGAGATCAACCATCTCCATGATCAAGTAATACTGCCTAAGAATATCTCTGGATCACTGATGGGACGGGGGTTCCTAGGCCAAAGCCACAACTCCATTGTCACACAATGGTAGGAACGAAGTTCATCTCATGAACTTTTATACATCCAGACTACCTCTTCGGTAATATCCTTGGTAGCAATGTATCCAGCCTTTATCGTCTAGTTTGTCATGGTATCTAGCTTGGAACTCTTCCAACATACCGTCCCTCCACTGAGGGTAAAGACAATGCCTGTGACTGACATTCAGTCGACCTTACCACCGTGGATCCTATCCAGTGATTCTCCCCAGGATCGATTGATACCATCTCACTACACCTAGTGAGAATCCTAACATCCTCTTAGATCTATCTTATAGATCCAAAACCCAGGATTTAGGAGGTATCACCTTGATCCTATATGGAGAATCCTTATAATAAGAGGAGATTGACCAAAGCGTAGCATAGGAAACTCCTTCCCTATCAAGAGTATGTCTTCCAGGTACAATACGAGGAACGCCACCATACTCCCTACTACCCTTTTGTATATACAAGGTTCATCTACCATTTTGATGAATTCAAACGCTTTGACTATCACATCAAAACAAATGTTCCAACTCCGCGATGCCTGCTTTAACTCATAAAGAAACGTGCACACGTTTCCGCTGCTCCCATTGTCTACGATGCCCTCTGGCTATGTACTTATAGACGCTCTCTTCTAAATCACTATTTAGAAAAGCTGTCATGACACCTAACCGCCAGATATCGTAGTCATGGTATGTAGCAATGGAAAGTAGGATCCGGATGGACTTAAGCATAGCTTCTGGAGAAAAGGTTTCATCATAAACCACATTTGGTCGATGACTAGAAACTTTTTCAACAAGTCTTAGCTTTGAAAGTCTCAACATTTCCATGCACACCAAGTAATCTTCTTAAAATATACTTGCTCCTGATGGCACATGACTGGCACTTGAATCATATGAAGTCTATAGAACCCCATCTAATTCAACTAAGCCAAAAATCCCAGAAATCTAAACCATTTTAAAGAAGAAGTGAGGAAAGCTTATCTTTAAAGCAAGTGGTTTTAAATAACACAAGCCGAAGTATTGCATTTTTAAAATCTCAAGCCTTTTCTGAAAATTTCGGCAGGGTTTCCTTTGTAAATACTGGCCCCAAAAGGGTACAACATGCATAATATGAATAAAGGCATCCCCAAGCGGGAGCTAACTCTTCGTCAATCGACGGTCACAACCACGCAAGCAATATAATATACAACGCCGAAGGGCGAGGATCAAAACTCAAACGGAAACTCAAAATCATCAAGAAAACCATAATACTACAACGCGCGACTCTAAGGTCGAAATAATACACAACTGGTTTTCTATGTCTGAAATAAATATACAAATCTGGTTGATGGAGTTTACAAGATACAACTGAATAAATAAAATACAATAGTGGTCACGATGCAAGTGAACCCACCTACCAAGCAATCACCCGGAAGGAAGCAGTGTGCCAGCAAAACCGCAACGAAACATGTACGGCAAAACCTGCAAGAAGCTGTGGCACAACTTGGGTGAGTTGCCAACTTATGGGTAGAAAACATCACAGAGCAGAAATCATATGTATGACTCAATCGTAGGTCAAAATGATCATAATATATATCCTCAACATGAAAAAGTCTGAAGCATGAAAAGGTGGCAAGGGTAAACATCTATACCAAGTGTAATACCAAGTGCTCATGTCAGTGCCTCAGGTAGCAAAATATCATAAACATGAGGTGTGATCAATGTAATCATCATGAAATCAGTGTCAACTATATCATGAAGTCTATAAGTATGTGGATATCATTAAACTATGTAATCAATACCTGTATGCATGTGGATCTCGTCCACGTGTCAACCAATGACATAACAACATCATGCATGTAAAAGCCATAAAAGCATATGCATGAAAGTATGAGGATATAAATCAACATGTGTTCCTCGCGACACATCAAAATAATGGAACCTGAGTGTCCAGCATCGACACTCAAAACATCATGAAACCCGTGTCCAGCATCGATACGTAAATCCTCATATATCTCAGGCGCCGCACACCCTGGCCGGCCCTCATATCCATCTCACTACTCCGGTCGGTATCCTCCGGATAACCGCCGAGTCCAAATACTATCACCGGTAGGTAGTGCTCCCCTACCAGGCTCACCGTCTAACAATACGAGTCTTCTTGCCCCGGGGTACCTCACCGGGTCCACTATGTACCCGCAGACGGTGCCTATCGCTCCTCGAATTGGGTTTCACATGTCACTCTCAGAACCGAGAAAACACATGGTGGACGCACTGAAATATCATATCAAGAGAAACCAGGTTTTTAAAACAATACATACTCTCTTTTGAAATAACCACGGTTCCCAAATCCAGAAATCTCATGAAAACAACATATCTCAATGCGTATAATCATAAAGCATGATGTATGCGATATCTAATAGAAATGTAAGCATATCCGTATATCATGCAACATGGAACAGTAATATGCACAAATCAAGGGAAAACCGCTCTTTCAAATAAATCTAGTTTTAAAATATATCTTGCAGTTCTCAAATCTCCAAAATCAAGCCAGAATCATCTATGTATGTACAAATAGGTATGTATGAAAGTATGGGTGTACAATATGTATGTACGCAAGTATGGGTGTACAATATGTATGTACGCAAGTGTGAGTGTACAATATGTATGTACGCAAGTATGGCATGCAAGGAGTCATATGCTGATGCAACAATCCTACTGTGTAGTGACATGGCAATTATCGATGATGAAGTGTGTGAGCCGGCAAGCAGGTGTACGTGGAGCATACGCATCATCGGTAATGGTGCTGGTGTCCTAACAGCATGGGTTTAATATAACAGTAAACACATTTAAATATGCAATGCGATGCGAATAGCAAGAATAAGCGGAAAATGAATAATAAACACAACAGTGAAGAATCTACATCAATATATATGAGTCATACAGTTTTGCCATTTGAAATAACATAAATCATGGTGTTTAGAAAAATAAGGACTACGGTGTTTTTAAGAAAAAATGCGTCTTTTGAAAATATCCGAAGAATCCCTTAGCCTATATTTAAAATACTCACGATTCGTTAGTTTTGAAATAGGTATGACTCGAGTCTAGTCTAACATCTATACGTAAACTAACAGGCTAATCGAAAAGGTAAGGAAACCACCTAAATCTGAGTCGATACATATAAATATAATAGTCGGTGATCCCGCCTCAATAGTATCACATACGATACAATATATAACATGACATCCTTGAGTCAAGAGTGCAGATCTAACTTCAATATAAAGCTCGTACGGTAAATCTATCGTACGGCATCCCAATCTGGGTACGGGTCGAATATCATATTTATCTCATCAATTATCTGGTATCACTATCATCATATCTCATGAACTGGTGGTACTGATCTAAGTCTAGTACAAACTGATACCATCTGCAGATATATACGTGGTTTGAAAACACACGCCTAAAGGCCCGCTATAATCTCATGTCGTATCTCATAATACGAATCAAAACATATCACCGATCTCATGGCATCATGCCTAATCTCATCGACTCATCCCCAAGTACCATAAACAATCCTCATCATCCATGTATAAGTATACATATATATATATATATACATATTCCCATACCTATGTGTGTAAATATATATACATATCCCCATATACGCACAAGTAAAACAAAGTAAGCATGTGTGTGCGTGTGGGTGTAAACCTCATTCGAGGGTTTGCGACTAAACCAACTAACGACACTATCATCCAATTACACTAAAATTATCCATGACTCCAAAATGTTGGAGATAGTGCCCTCAGAGTCAATTATTGGATCACAGGCACGTGATTGCAATGATTGAGGGAGGACCTATCCCGGTAGAACAGTCTTACTCGAGATGATAGTATGCTATCTGGTTTACCTTTATCATCGTGTACTGCTTTAGGTGACCTGACAGGTCGCTATTACACGTTGATAGAGCCCCTAGGATTCTTGCTTGACTGCCAGCAGTATGAGGGCGATCATATAAGTGAGAGCTGGAGTCTATAAGCACATCCTTAAAAGGTCCCTAGTCGTGGGAGTTTCGAGACAGGGCATCGATTCTCCAGAGTAGACTAGTGTATACAGTCGAGACCCCGACGAGGGGCAGTGGCCGGTCTCACAGGCCACTGGTGTCAGTTGGTTCACCTAAGATGTATACAGGTGCTCATTGGGTTATGAGTACACCGGACAGGACTCGCCGGGAACATGCTAGTTGGTCTTATACCTGACGTCAGATAACAGTTCCCAGGTGACATGTGTACAGGTTAGTTCATCGACCTGGGGATCGTCATTTGTCTCGTGTGAGTTCCCACTGTGCTTTGATTACTACCCTACCACGGCTCAAAGGAGTCGTGCAAACAGGTTTTAGTTGGGTACAGTCCCGAGCCACATGGAGGCAGTGAGCGGATCTTCAGGGGTTCGTCTCTCCCGGTATTGGGGGTGAGGTCGCGCTGTGTCTAGGAGAGCCATTACACGAAGTCCTTGGCCAAGGCAGGAGATTTACTGGTAGGTATTCCAGTAGTATCTCAGGGTGTTCTGGGCTACACTCCGACACGACTTGTACCGCTTTTGGGGATCTGACTTTTACCAACCCCATAGGCCCGCCATGCGATGCTCGTAGACGAACGGACCGGACTGTACGGATATTGTCACTGACAGGCTCAGTAGGGTGTCAGGATGAGTTCGCTCATCGACGTCCCTTTTGGTCAATAGCTGGTGGCCCGTTACGTATTGGCTTATACCTCTGACGTGCTAGTGGTTAAATCCACAGCATAGTATTGACGAGTCTTTAGAGTCCACCACACTTTCAGTTACTCAGCTTTCGGGCGAAACGCTGTAGAGGCCGTATGGAGATATGGCAGGGTCCGATCAGATACGTGCGGTATTGCACGGGTCAGGATCGAACGGTTAGTACTAGAGGCCGTATAGATATATGGCAAGGTTCGATCGGATACGTGCGGTATTGCACGGATCGGGATCGAACGGATATTACTAGCCGGCTTTGGTTTAAGCCGGATCCTAGTTTAGTACAGTGTAGATTTTGTCTCTTTGCATTTGTATCCGGACGGAATACAGATGCGGGTGTGTATGCACAGTATCAGGGTTTTCCTGTAATTTATTACGGGACCAGTTTTCTGGAGTTGCCAGTTTGCATTCCGTTCCGGCCGGTTTTCCTTTGTTCTTTCCCGGCCGGACTTTTCCGATGGAGGGGGTTATTTGCAATTGTGCAAATAACATTTGTGGATGGGGTTTCTTGCAATTGTTTTGATTATGATAGCATCATATATTTTCCACCATCATTTTGATTCTCTTGCATTAATTGTGATTAATGAGAGGGTATGGGTTTAAAAGTATGAAGCATGGTTGATGTTTCTTTGTCTTTTGATGTGGTCACCTTTTCTTCTCTCCTACACTCACCTCCCTTCATGCTACATATCCATTCCCTCCACCATTTCCCACAAGAGCATGGCCGGCCACAATATTGAGAGGAGAGAATGAGAGAGGTTTTCATTTGGTGTGGGAAAAATTATCATTCATATCATTTTCCATTGCCACAAAAATCCCCAAGTTCATATCATCTTGATTCCTCCATCAAGGCAACATAACCCCAAAGAGACTAAGCACTACACATTCTATAGCACGTCTTGGGCATGTCGACTTGCCAGCTTCATGCCCGAGTTGCCTCGGTATAGAGGCGGGAGCCCGTAAAAGATGCAGGCGACGTGGTGCCCTTCCGGCGAGGAGGCGACGACCGGAGTTTCCGCGGGAGATCGGGACGATGACAAGAAGACCGGAGGACTCGGATCACTCGGTATATCTCTTCCCATCTTGTAGTTAGCTAGAACTAGTTTAATGGCCCGATCCGGGTGTTTAGTGTGCGGTGGTGCCGGTTTGCAAAGTTCGCAAAATTAAAGTTTATCACCGTTTCCGCATTTGGCCGTCGGATTGACGACCGGGGCGCCGCCGTGCACTTACAGTGGTATCAGAGTCTCACCATTAACTTCGTCTAGCTTCGTTTGATGTGTTTTTCAGTTCCGATCGACCAAAATTCCAAAAACCCAATTTTAGTTCACGACAGTTTTCTGTTGAAATTTTTTGGTCTCCTAAAATTTTTTAGGTTGTAGAAAACTGATGTACAAGAAATTCTAAGCATACTGGAAAAGTTCGACACAGTGAGTCGACACCTGGAGCGCGGAACCGCGGCCAAACCCCCCCTTGGGCCGCGGTTCCGCCGCACATTTGTATCCTCACTGCATCGTATTTTTCCAGTGGGCTTCTGGGCTTATTTTAGGGGTTTTGGAATATTAATATTGGGCCCAGATTTTCTGTGAGTGCTACAGTATTGCTTTGGGGCCCACTTGTTAATTTTTGATCAATCGGATATTTTAAACACATTTTTCACAGTATTTACATTATATCTGCGACCGTGAATGTCACTCGATCGGTAAATCCGGTCTAAGTGCTATAGCCCGGTTAGACGGATTTGCGAACGTGACTTTCACGTTGATGTTTTGTGTTTTTGCTGTGATGTTGCGGATCGGTCGTGGGGGTAGCCTGGATGCAATGCTAGTACAGTTTCTGTTGTATTATGTACATTTGATATTGCGGGGCGAGCGTCCGACATGTGGACTGCCGTCACTGCCTGATTGTATTATTCTTTTGGGGCACGACCTGGTTGTGGTCGATGTACCCGTTGTATGTATATTTTACTTTCTGTACTAGGATTGCCACGCGGAGGGGTGCACGGATAGCCGGGTTCTAGAAGGCAACAAGCCCGCATCTCATGGCATTGAGACGGAGGGGGCTTCAGTCTGGAATTGGCGGGCTATTCGCCGCACTCGTAGGGGGTACAGGTTGACCCAGGAGGGGTGCCCAAGTTACCGGATTCCGTGAAGTGCTGGGTGGTCCATTCACGGTGCTGAAGGGGGCTGCCTCGCTTCAGGTTTTGGCGGGTGACTTGCCGCGCCCGTAGGGGTCTAGGATTTCATTGCACAGGCTATCCACACGACCAGGGGAACGTCGGGTTTCAGTAGTGGCTCTGTGAAACCCGGGGATCCCAGATATCTGTATTGTTCTGTGATGCTGTACATTTCTGTGATGTTGCATTTTATTCACGCCTTGAGCGAAATATAATATATTGGTATATATATTAGTAGATATTGTATATGTTTTTCATCCGCGCTAGTCCAGTCCCCGCTCTGCCGTTAGTTAGCTAACCTAACGAGTGATGACGGGACCCAGTGGCGAATGCAGATGGCATATACGTACGTCAGTATATTTTCGTTCTTTGTGGTGTGATCAATTGATGGGACTGCGTTGATTCGGATCAATGCATGTTAAAACAAACCTATTCTGATGTTGTTGGAACACTTTTCAAAAAGCTGTTATTGCAAGGACGTTCACTTTTGTTTTGCATCGTGGTATTCATTTGGAATATCCTGCTCCTCAGTCGACGAGGCAAGGGCCGAGATCCCTTCACCGGGAGTGACCCCTTGGGCAGAAGTTTGCGTCAGGGCATTAACTTCACTATAGCCGATTACTTTTGCTTTGCACAGTGATATTCGGTTATGAATATCCAGCACCCCATTCTACGGGAAAAGAGCCGAGATCCCTTCACCGGGAGTGACCTCTTTAGTAAAGGTTTTCGTCACTATATTTTCTAAAAAGCTATCCGTTCCTTCAACGATATCAAGTTCATTACGTTAAAGGTTTTCGCCAGAAACCATTCGTAGCCCTCCGTCGTTTCAGACGGGTAGCACGTAGTATTCATTCTATGTTTGTTGGCCTTCGTCAAGGCATAGTGTATGGTAGCTGCTTGTTGCCTTTCTGCAGCATAGATAGATGCGTTGGTTTGGGACAGTCGTATAGCCTTGTTGACCTTCGTCAAGGGCTTGTGCGGGTGGGTTCAAATCAACCTGGAGAATGACGGGTAGAACTTGACATGTGACTTATGATTTGTTGGCCTTCATCAAGGTCATAAGAGCATGGGGTAAAAATCCACATCGGGAGTTTCAAAAGAACTGAAACTTGCCAGATATGCGCATACCTTCTGGAGTGTTATAGCGTGAGCGGATTCCGTCACGTTATCATGCGATGATAGTTGGATCCCGATTCCCACTGATGAGTTGGTTTACTCCTCGGGTGACCCCGACTAATTCTTCTTTCAGGTTTGGAGGAGAATTTGAGGTACAGTAGGAGGTTTCCAGATTAGATAAATTGGTAACCATTCTGATCTTGGTTAGAGTGCACGCTGAGTGTTTCTTTTCTCTCTCTCTGGCAGCGACTATTGACCAGACCCTAAGACTATGACTCAGTGACCAAGTTGACCGAACCTTCTTAACACTGGCTTTTGGATTGTCAGAGTTGCAGACCTCATTGCCACTCCTACTTTTACCCTTTCTCCAGGACACCCCGTATTACTACGAACGTCCACTTCCATTGGACAAAACCATCGTATGGTTATATACGAACTCGAAGGAATTCGAGGATGGTTTCCGGTTTTGGAGAAAACGGATAGGATTATTCAGTTGTCTTTTCCCTTTTACCTTCTCTCAAGTTGTGAGTACTCCTTGGTTTAGGAGATAGTACACCTATTACGCAAATTGGATAGTCTTCTTCCAAACCTTAGGCTGGTGCCGACCGGTAGGGAATGAAGAAAACCAATTAGCCTAAACGGTGTGCAGAAGGTATTAAGATTAAGACAAAGCAAGGGATTAGTAAGAGGGCAAAGTAAAATGCGACTACTATTCACAACCAAACCAAGTATTTCTTCGCCAATCCTAAATCACCTTTGTATTTCTCCAGGACACTCCGTATCACTACGAAGATCCACAGTTTATTGGATACTCCATCGTATGGTTATATACGAACTCGAAAGGAACTTGTTCCAGTTCGGGGATGGATTCTGGTCCAGGAGAAATAGGAATAAGGTTTATTCGGTTGTCTTTTATCTTCACCTTCTCTCGCATTGCGAGTGCTCCTAGGACTAGGACAGTACACCCATTATGCTTATTGGATAGTCTTCTTCCAAACCATAGGCTGGTGCCGAACGGTAGGGAAGGAAGAAAACCAATTGGCCTAAAGGGGTGTGCAGAAGGTAATGACTAAAGACATATAAAGGGATTTGGAGAGGTGGCAAAGAATTATACGGTTATAGTTGTGAATCTGGATAATGGTAGAGGCATTACTAGGAATACCAGGATACCCCATCGAAACATTTCAATGTTTCAGTTCAACTGTGTACTGTTAAAAGAAAAAACTGATTTCCCGATTGGATACTTACTCCAGGGTATGTATTTACCAGGTATGATTCTCACATCTGTATGGTTTTACAGATGATGAGTGGGAGTAAGTTATTGGGAATTGGGTGATCATCCTCATTATATCGGGATTCGTTGTAATCGGTGATATTTAAGGAGATCACCTGGGATGTTTGCCGGTCGGCAAATATTTGGTTTTGAATATCCGCTGTTGTGCACCAATTTCAAATTGATATATCTGTACGTCTATTTTCATAGAGTGAGATATACCTTTTGATATTATGTCGATGACATTTACCTATATCAGTGGATGGTTAGGTAAGGAGCATTAAACAGCGGTGTAATTCTTCTTAACCATAAGTACAGTTTTCAACCTACGACACACAGTGAAAGAGTTGTTAGACTCAGCGGACTTATACAGAGTATTGTATGTTGTCCAGTATCCATTAGGACAGAGGGGTTGGTCCTCATACTATATTCTGTTTACTTTTAACTTCTCTAGTTCTTAGACATGTGTTTCGTAGAAACACAGGGTCTAAGTTTTGAGGAGTTATAGGTATTTGAATAGAGTAGAGAACCAGGTGTAGCAAGTATCGGGATTCTTCAAAGTGATCGAAGATGTAGATACTTGTGTATGGTATTCAGTTGATAGTAATGATAAAGAGAAATTGCTTCTCTTTCAGGTTACTCATAATTGGAAGCATTCCTAAGTTGAGTAACGCTGATCGGCCTCTCTCCATTTAGTTGACATGCACTGGAGACAGCTGCATGATTTGAATCTGGTTAAATTAAATCAGTGCCTCTGGTTCTATATTGGATATGGAACAGTTCATATCTTAACGTTGTTAAGGTACGGGGAGTTGTCCGGATTATGCTTAAAACCAGACTCTGGATAACTCAAAGGCACGTTTCTGTAATGGCTGTTTGTGGGTTGACCCAGGCTATGACGAGGGTTAGCTTTTCTACCATCTGGGAGATCAATAGTAATATTGTTCTTGACTCGCCACAGTTTTATTAAAAATGGATATTTTCAAAAACAGTAGTGGGAGTATGGTAGAACTGGAAGTGATTCCAGAACCACAAACGATTACTGAAGATTTGATAAGGAACCTAAAGATTCAATCTGATTTGACATTCCATTGGCCACTCCGCAGATAAGGTGGGTAACTTCAGGCACCCGAGAGGTACTCCGGTAGCCTCAAGGACGGTGACAGGGAAGTTCTTGTTTACCCACACTTGCCATTGTTGTTGTTCCAGGCTGCGAGACCCGGCAGGAGGATGAGTATAGCGTCGTTCTAAACTAGCTTTAGAAGTGCACGTTTATATGACTCTGCCAGAGGGTTGTCGTAGTCAGTGGGAGCAGCGGAAGCATTGGTGGACATCAGGCTTATATCTATTCATAGACTAAAGCAGATATAGCGGAGATAGATCATCTATTTATGATGTGACAGTCATGGGTTTGACGTCATCAGAATAGGGGATGGATCTGTTGAGAAGGTAGTAGGGTGTGATATCCGGGTTTTGGATGACATACACAGAGTAGGAAAAGAAACTCCTATACTACGATCGGTTATACTTTGGTCGTCACACAGTGGTTTCTCCACAAGGGACTTGGACATTATATCAGACATACTGGTTACTGGATCTATGGTTCTAGATCTAGATTTGGGTGGTTTCCCAATCAGGGTACTTTGACAGCATTCTAAGAGTATTTAGAATGGACGACTCCTGGCATGGTAGTGTACCTGCAGGTAATGGAGTCACCCTCTCTAAAGGTGTCTTATAGACTAAAGTAGAGAGGGATGTGCATGTTTGGCAGATCACTTGCTTAGGCAATTGAGTCAATAATGAGATGTCAAGTACCACACCAGATGTTGTTCTTGCACTAGATGCAATAAGTTGACATTGATCCAATCCTGGAGAAACAGTCGGAAGCAGTTTTAGAACATAAGTGGATGTTCTAGGGATATGATAACGACGGCCTCATTTGGGAGACAGTTATCATTCCAGGCTTCCAAGGTGACATGGACGACAAGGAGGTTGTCAGAGTTATAGTTTTCCTTCTGACGAGGGGCAGTATTTTGGACAGGTGGTCCAAGGAAATATTGAGGGTGGCATGGCGCAGGATACTGATTAAGTTCAGTTGACGATACAGTCTAAGAAGTTTGGATTTGGAGTTCATTTATGAGCTCGATCCCATCAGACATCCAGACACTCTAAGACAGGTATTGCTCATTTCGGGAGATGGCTTTCTCCGCGAACTTGAGATATAGAGAGACATAGAAAGAAACTTCAAGGCGGATCCACTCACTGAGGCTATTCCTCGAACGCAATAGTCTCGCAAACGAGCTTTGTGAGACTGACTAGTAGAGGAGTTGGGTGTTCGGTATCACACGGACTGTGAGTATGCGACATCGCAATAATTAGCCTTGAGTGCAAGTGGGAGATTGTTGGAGATAGTGCCCTCAGAGTCAATTATTGGATCACAGGCACGTGATTGCAATGATTGAGGGAGGACCTATCCCGGTAGAACAGTCTTACTCGAGATGATAGTATGCTATCTGGTTTACCTTTATCATCGTGTACTGATTTAGGTGACCTGACAGGTCGCTATTACACGTTGATAGAGCCCCTAGGATTCTTGCTTGACTGCCAGCAGTATGAGGGCGATCATATAAGTGAGAGCTGGAGTCTATAAGCACATCCTTAAAAGGTCCCTAGTCGTGGGAGTTTCGAGAGAGGGCATCGATTCTCCAGAGTAGACTAGTGTATACAGTCGAGACCCCGACGAGGGGTAGTGGCCGGTCTCACAGGCCACTGGTGTCAGTTGGTTCACCTAAGATGTATACAGGTGCTCATTGGGTTATGAGTACACCGGACAGGACTCGCCGGGAACATGCTAGTTGGTCTTATACCTGACGTCAGATAACAGTTCCCAGGTGACATGTGTACAGGTTAGTTCATCGACCTGGGGATCGTCATTTGTCTCGTGTGAGTTTCCACTGTGCTTTGATTACTACCCTACCACGGCTCAAAGGAGTCGTGCAAACAGGTTTTAGTTGGGTACAGTCCCGAGCCACATGGAGGCAGTGAGCGGATCTTCAGGGGTTCGTCTCTCCCGGTATTGGGGGTGAGGTCGCGCTGTGTCTAGGAGAGCCATTACACGAAGTCCTTGGCCAAGGCAGGAGATTTACTGGTAGGTATTCCAGTAGTATCTCAGGGTGTTCTGGGCTACACTCCGACACGACTTGTACCGCTTTTGGGGGTCTGACTTTTACCAACCCCCTAGGCCCGCCATGCGATGCTCGTAGACGAACGGACCGGACTGTACGGATATTGTCACTGACAGGCTCAGTAGGGTGTCAGGATGAGTTCGCTCATCGACGTCCCTTTTGGTCAATAGCTGGTGGCCCGTTACGTATTGGCTTATACCTCTGACGTGCTAGTGGTTAAATCCACAGCCATAGTATTGACGAGTCTTTAGAGTCCACCACACTTTCAGTTACTCAGCTTTCGGGCGAAACGCTGTAGAGGCCGTATGGAGATATGGCAGGGTCCGATCAGATACGTGCGGTATTGCACGGGTCAGGATCGGACGGTTAGTACTAGAGGCCGTATAGATATATGGCAAGGTTCGATCGGATACGTGCGGTATTGCACGGATCGGGATCGAACGGATATTACTAGCCGGCTTTGGTTTAAGCCGGATCCTAGTTTAGTACAGTGTAGATTTTGTCTCTTTGCATTTGTATCCGGACGGAATACAGATGCGGGTGTGTATGCACAGTATCGGGGTTTTCCTGTAATTTATTACGGGACCAGTTTTCTGGAGTTGCCAGTTTGCATTCCGTTCCGGCCGGTTTTCCTTTGTTCTTTCCCGGCCGGACTTTTCCGATGGAGGGGGTTATTTGCAATTGTGCAAATAACATTTGTGGAGGGGGTTTCTTGCAATTGTTTTGATTATGATAGCATCATATATTTTCCACCATCATTTTGATTCTCTTGCATTAATTGTGATTAATGAGAGGGTATGGGTTTAAAAGTATGAAGCATGGTTGATGTTTCTTTGTCTTTTGATGTGGTCACCTTTTCTTCTCTCCTACACTCACCTCCCTTCATGCTACATATCCATTCCCTCCACCATTTCCCACAAGAGCATGGCCGGCCACAATATTGAGAGGAGAGAATGAGAGAGGTTTTCATTTGGTGTGGGAAAAATTATCATTCATATCATTTTCCATTGCCACAAAAATCCCCAAGTTCATATCATCTTGATTCCTCCATCAAGGCAACATAACCCCAAAGAGACTAAGCACTACACATTCTATAGCACGTCTTGGGCATGTCGACTTGCCAGCTTCATGCCCGAGTTGCCTCGGTATAGAGGCGGGAGCCCGTAAAAGATGCAGGCGACGTGGTGCCCTTCCGGCGAGGAGGCGACGACCGGAGTTTCCGCGGGAGATCGGGACGATGACAAGAAGACCGGAGGACTCGGATCACTCGGTATATCTCTTCCCATCTTGTAGTTAGCTAGAACTAGTTTAATGGCCCGATCCGGGTGTTTAGTGTGCGGTGGTGCCGGTTTGCAAAGTTCGCAAAATTAAAGTTTATCACCGTTTCCGCATTTGGCCGTCGGATTGACGACCGGGGCGCCGCCGTGCACTTACAGTGGTATCAGAGCCTCGCCATTAATTTCGTCTAGCTTCGTTTGATGTGTTTTTCAGTTCCGATCGACCAAAATTCCAAAAACCCAATTTTAGTTCACGACAGTTTTCTGTTGAAATTTTTTGGTCTCCTAAAATTTTTTAGGTTGTAGAAAACTGATGTACAAGAAATTCTAAGCATACTGGAAAAGTTCGACACAGTGAGTCGACACCTGGAGCGCGGAACCGCGGCCAAACCCCCCCTTGGGCCGCGGTTCCGCCGCACATTTGTATCCTCACTGCATCGTATTTTTCCAGTGGGCTTCTGGGCTTATTTTAGGGGTTTTGGAATATTAATATTGGGCCCAGATTTTCTGTGAGTGCTACAGTATTGCTTTGGGGCCCACTTGTTAATTTTTGTTCAATCGGATATTTTAAACACATTTTTCACAATATTTACATTATATCTGCGACCGTGAATGTCACTCGATCGGTAAATCCGGTCTAAGTGCTATAGCCCGGTTAGACGGATTTGCGAACGTGACTTTCACGTTGATGTTTTGTGTTTTTGCTGTGATGTTGCGGATCGGTCGTGGGGGTAGCCTGGATGCAATGCTAGTACAGTTTCTGTTGTATTATGTACATTTGATATTGCGGGGCGAGCGTCCGACATGTGGACTGCCGTCACTGCCTGATTGTATTATTCTTTTGGGGCACAACCTGGTTGTGGTCGATGTACCCGTTGTATGTATATTTTACTTTCTGTACTAGGATTGCCCCGCGGAGGGGTGCACGGATAGCCGGGTTCTAGAAGGCAACAAGCCCGCATCTCATGGCATTGAGACGGAGGGGGCTTCAGTCTGGAATTGGCGGGCTATTCGCCGCACTCGTAGGGGGTACAGGTTGACCCAGGAGGGGTGCCCAAGTTACCGGATTCCGTGAAGTGCTGGGTGGTCCATTCACGGTGCTGAAGGGGGCTGCCTCGCTTCAGGTTTTGGCGGGTGACTTGCCGCGCCCGTAGGGGTCTAGGATTTCATTGCACAGGCTATCCACACGACCAGGGGAACGTCGGGTTTCAGTAGTGGCTCTGTGAAACCCGGGGATCCCAGATATCTGTATTGTTCTGTGATGCTGTACATTTCTGTGATGTTGCATTTTATTCACGCCTTGAGCGAAATATAATATATTGGTATATATATTAGTAGATATTGTATATGTTTTTCATCCGCGCTAGTCCAGTCCCCGCTCTGCCGTTAGTTAGCTAACCTAACGGGTGATGACGGGACCCAGTGGCGAATGCAGATGGCATATACGTACGTCAGTATATTTTCGTTCTTTGTGGTGTGATCAATTGATGGGACTGCGTTGATTCGGATCAATGCATGTTAAAACAAACCTATTCTGATGTTGTTGGAACACTTTTCAAAAAGCTGTTATTGCAAGGACGTTCACTTTTGTTTTGCATCGTGGTATTCATTTGGAATATCCTGCTCCTCAGTCGACGAGGCAAGGGCCGAGATCCCTTCACCGGGAGTGACCCCTTGGGCAGAAGTTTGCGTCAGGGCATTAACTTCACTATAGCCGATTACTTTTGCTTTGCACAGTGATATTCGGTTATGAATATCCAGCACCCCATTCTACGGGAAAAGAGCCGAGATCCCTTCACCGGGAGTGACCTCTTTAGTAAAGGTTTTCGTCACTATATTTTCTAAAAAGCTATCCGTTCCTTCAACGATATCAAGTTCATTACGTTAAAGGTTTTCGCCAGAAACCATTCGTAGCCCTCCGTCGTTTCAGACGGGTAGCACGTAGTATTCATGCTATGTTTGTTGGCCTTCGTCAAGGCATAGTGTATGGTAGCTGCTTGTTGCCTTTCTGCAGCATAGATAGATGCGTTGGTTTGGGACAGTCGTATAGCCTTGTTGGCCTTCGTCAAGGGCTTGTGCGGGTGGGTTCAAATCAACCTGGAGAATGACGGGTAGAACTTGACATGTGGCTTATGATTTGTTGGCCTTCGTCAAGGTCATAAGAGCATGGGGTAAAAATCCACATCGGGAGTTTCAAAAGAACTGAAACTTACCAGATATGCGCATACCTTCTGGAGTGTTATAGCGTGAGCGGATTCCGTCACGTTATCATGCGATGATAGTTGGATCCCGATTCCCACTGATGAGTTGGTTTACTCCTCGGGTGACCCCGACTAATTCTTCTTTCAGGTTTGGAGGAGAATTTGAGGTACAGTAGGAGGTTTCCAGATTAGATAAATTGGTAACCATTCTGATCTTGGTTAGAGTGCACGCTGAGTGTTTCTTTTCTCTCTCTCTGGCAGCGACCATTGACCAGACCCTAAGACTATGACTCAGTGACCAAGTTGACCGAACCTTCTTAACACTGGCTTTTGGATTGTCAGAGTTGCAGACCTCATTGCCACTCCTACTTTTACCCTTTCTCCAGGACACCCCGTATTACTACGAACGTCCACTTCCATTGGACAAAACCATCGTATGGTTATATACGAACTCGAAGGAATTCGAGGATGGTTTCCGGTTTTGGAGAAAACGGATAGGATTATTCAGTTGTCTTTTCCCTTTTACCTTCTCTCAAGTTGTGAGTACTCCTTGGTTTAGGAGATAGTACACCTATTACGCAAATTGGATAGTCTTCTTCCAAACCTTAGGCTGGTGCCGACCGGTAGGGAATGAAGAAAACCAATTAGCCTAAACGGTTTGCAGAAGGTATTAAGATTAAGACAAAGCAAGGGATTAGTAAGAGGGCAAAGTAAAATGCGACTACTATTCACAACCAAACCAAGTATTTCTTCGCCAATCCTAAATCACCTTTGTATTTCTCCAGGACACTCCGTATCACTACGAAGATCCACAGTTTATTGGATACTCCATCGTATGGTTATATACGAACTCGAAAGGAACTTGTTCCAGTTCGGGGATGGATTCTGGTCCAGGAGAAATAGGAATAAGGTTTATTCGGTTGTCTTTTATCTTCACCTTCTCTCGCATTGCGAGTGCTCCTAGGACTAGGACAGTACACCCATTATGCTTATTGGATAGTCTTCTTCCAAACCATAGGCTGGTGCCGAACGGTAGGGAAGGAAGAAATCCAATTGGCCTAAAGGGGTGTGCAGAAGGTAATGACTAAAGACATATAAAGGGATTTGGAGAGGTGGCAAAGAATTATACGATTATAGTTGTGAATCTGGATAATGGTAGAGGCATTACTAGGAATACCAGGATACCCCATCGAAACATTTCAATGTTTCAGTTCAACTGTGTACTGTTAAAAGAAAAAACTGATTTCCCGATTGGATACTTACTCCAGGGTATGTATTTACCAGGTATGATTCTCACATCTGTATGGTTTTACAGATGATGAGTGGGAGTAAGTTATTGGGAATTGGGTGATCATCCTCATTATATCGGGATTCGTTGTAATCGGTGATATTTAAGGAGATCACCTGGGATGTTTGCCGGTCGGCAAATATTTGGTTTTGAATATCCGCTGTTGTGCACCAATTTCAAATTGATATATCTGTACGTCTATTTTCATAGAGTGAGATATACCTTTTGATATTATGTCGATGACATTTACCTATATCAGTGGATGGTTAGGTAAGGAGCATTAAACAGCGGTGTAATTCTTCTTAACCATAAGTACAGTTTTCAACCTACGACACACAGTGAAAGAGTTGTTAGACTCAGCGGACTTATACAGAGTATTGTATGTTGTCCAGTGTCCATTAGGACAGAGGGGTTGGTCCTCATACTATATTCTGTTTACTTTTAACTTCTCTAGTTCTTAGACATGTGTTTCGTAGAAACACAGGGTCTAAGTTTTGAGGAGTTATAGGTATTTGAATAGAGTAGAGAACCAGGTGTAGCAAGTATCGGGATTCTTCAAAGTGATCGAAGATGTAGATACTTGTGTATGGTATTCAGTTGATAGTAATGATAAAGAGAAATTGCTTCTCTTTCAGGTTACTCATAATTGGAAGCATTCCTAAGTTGAGTAACGCTGATCGGCCTCTCTCCATTTAGTTGACATGCACTGGAGACAGCTGCATGATTTGAATCTGGTTAAATTAAATCAGTGCCTCTGGTTCTATATTGGATATGGAACAGTTCATATCTTAACGTTGTTAAGGTACGGGGAGTTGTCCGGATTATGCTTAAAACCAGACTCTGGATAACTCAAAGGCACGTTTCTGTAATGGCTGTTTGTGGGTTGACCCAGGCTATGACGAGGGTTAGCTTTTCTACCATCTGGGAGATCAATAGTAATATTGTTCTTGACTCGCCACAGTTTTATTAAAAATGGATATTTTCAAAAACAGTAGTGGGAGTATGGTAGAACTGGAAGTGATTCCAGAACCACAAACGATTACTGAAGATTTGATAAGGAACCTAAAGATTCAATCTGATTTGACATTCCATTGGCCACTCCGCAGATAAGGTGGGTAACTTCAGGCACCCGAGAGGTACTCCGGTAGCCTCAAGGACGGTGACAGGGAAGTTCTTGTTTACCCACACTTGCCATTGTTGTTGTTCCAGGCTGCGAGACCCGGCAGGAGGATGAGTATAGCGTCGTTCTAAACTAGCTTTAGAAGTGCACGTCTATATGACTCTGCCAGAGGGTTGTCGTAGTCAGTGGGAGCAGCGGAAGCATTGGTGGACATCAGGCTTATGTCTATTCATAGACTAAAGCAGATATAGCGGAGATAGATCATCTATTTCTGATGTGACAGTCATGGGTTTGACGTCATCAGAATAGGGGATGGATCTGTTGAGAAGGTAGTAGGGTGTGATATCCGGGTTTTGGATGACATACACAGAGTAGGAAAAGAAACTCCTATACTACGATCGGTTATACTTTGGTCGTCACACAGTGGTTTCTCCACAAGGGACTTGGACATTATATCAGACATACTGGTTACTGGATCTATGGTTCTAGATCTAGATTTGGGTGGTTTCCCAATCAGGGTACTTTGACAGCATTCTAAGAGTATTTAGAATGGACGACTCCTGGCATGGTAGTGTACCTGCAGGTAATGGAGTCACCCTCTCTAAAGGTGTCTTATAGACTAAAGTAGAGAGGGATGTGCATGTTTGGCAGATCACTTGCTTAGGCAATTGAGTCAATAATGAGATGTCAAGTACCACACCAGATGTTGTTCTTGCACTAGATGCAATAAGTTGACATTGATCCAATCCTGGAGAAACAGTCGGAAGCAGTTTTAGAACATAAGTGGATGTTCTAGGGATATGATAACGACGGCCTCATTTGGGAGACAGTTATCATTCCAGGCTTCCAAGGTGACATGGACGACAAGGAGGTTGTCAGAGTTATAGTTTTCCTTCTGACGAGGGGCAGTATTTTGGACAGGTGGTCCAAGGAAATACTGAGGGTGGCATGGCGCAGGATACTGATTAAGTTCAGTTGACGATACAGTCTAAGAAGTTTGGATTTGGAGTTCATTTATGAGCTCGATCCCATCAGACATCCAGACACTCTAAGACAGGTATTGCTCATTTCGGGAGATGGCTTTCTCCGCGAACTTGAGATATAGAGAGACATAGAAAGAAACTTCAAGGCGGATCCACTCACTGAGGCTATTCCTCGAACGCAATAGTCTCGCAAACGAGCTTTGTGAGACTGACTAGTAGAGGAGTTGGGTGTTCGGTATCACACGGACTGTGAGTATGCGACATCGCAATAATTAGCCTTGAGTGCAAGTGGGAGATTGTTGGAGATAGTGCCCTCAGAGTCAATTATTGGATCACAGGCACGTGATTGCAATGATTGAGGGAGGACCTATCCCGGTAGAACAGTCTTACTCGAGATGATAGTATGCTATTTGGTTTACCTTTATCATCGTGTACTGCTTTAGGTGACCTGACAGGTCGCTATTACACGTTGATAGAGCCCCTAGGATTCTTGCTTGACTGCCAGCAGTATGAGGGCGATCATATAAGTGAGAGCTGGAGTCTATAAGCACATCCTTAAAAGGTCCCTAGTCGTGGGAGTTTCGAGACAGGGCATCGATTCTCCAGAGTAAACTAGTGTATACAGTCGAGACCCCGACGAGGGGCAGTGGCCGGTCTCACAGGCCACTGGTGTCAGTTGGTTCACCTAAGATGTATACAGGTGCTCATTGGGTTATGAGTACACCGGACAGGACTCGCCGGGAACATGCTAGTTGGTCTTATACCTGACGTCAGATAACAGTTCCCAGGTGACATGTGTACAGGTTAGTTCATCGACCTGGGGATCGTCATTTGTCTCGTGTGAGTTCCTACTGTGCTTTGATTACTACCCTACCACGGCTCAAAGGAGTCGTGCAAACAGGTTTTAGTTGGGTACAGTCCCGAGCCACATGGAGGCAGTGAGCGGATCTTCAGGGGTTCGTCTCTCCCGGTATTGGGGGTGAGGTCGCGCTGTGTCTAGGAGAGCCATAACACGAAGTCCTTGGCCAAGGCAGGAGATTTATTGGTAGGTATTCCAGTAGTATCTCAGGGTGTTCTGGGCTACACTCCGACACGACTTGTACCGCTTTTAGGGGTCTGACTTTTACCAACCCCCTAGGCCCGCCATGCGATGCTCGTAGACGAACGGACCGGACTGTACGGATATTGTCACTGACAGGCTCAGTAGGGTGTCAGGATGAGTTCGCTCATCGACGTCCCTTTTGGTCAATAGCTGGTGGCCCGTTACGTATTGGCTTATACCTCTGACGTGCTAGTGGTTAAATCCACAGCCATAGTATTGACGAGTCTTTAGAGTCCACCACACTTTCAGTTACTCAGCTTTCGGGCGAAACGCTGTAGAGGACGTATGGAGATATGGCAGGGTCCGATCAGATACGTGCGGTATTGCACGGGTCAGGATCGGACGGTTAGTACTAGAGGCCGTATAGATATATGGCAAGGTTCGATCGGATACGTGCGGTATTGCACGGATCGGGATCGAACGGATATTACTAGCCGGCTTTGGTTTAAGCCGGATCCTAGTTTAGTACAGTGTAGATTTTGTCTCTTTGCATTTGTATCCGGACGGAATACAGATGTGGGTGTGTATGCACAGTATCGGGGTTTTCCTGTAATTTATTACGGGACCAGTTTTCTGGAGTTGCCAGTTTGCATTCCGTTCCGGCCGGTTTTCCTTTGTTCTTTCCCGGCCGGACTTTTCCGATGGAGGGGTTTATTTGCAATTGTGCAAATAACATTTGGGGAGGGGGTTTCTTGCAATTGTTTTGATTATGATAGCATCATATATTTTCCACCATCATTTTGATTCTCTTGCATTAATTGTGATTAATGAGAGGGTATGGGTTTAAAAGTATGAAGCATGGTTGATGTTTCTTTGTCTTTTGATGTGGTCACCTTTTCTTCTCTCCTACACTCACCTCCCTTCATGCTACATATCCATTCCCTCCACCATTTCCCACAAGAGCATGGCCGGCCACAATATTAAGAGGAGAGAATGAGAGAGGTTTTCATTTGGTGTGGGAAAAATTATCATTCATATCATTTTCCATTGCCACAAAAATCCCCAAGTTCATATCATCGTGATTCCTCCATCAAGGCAACATAACCCCAAAGAGACTAAGCACTACACATTCTATAGCACGTCTTGGGCATGTCGACTTGCCAGCTTCATGCCCGAGTTGCCTCGGTATAGAGGCGGGAGCCCGTAAAAGATGCAGGCGACGTGGTGCCCTTCCGGCGAGGAGGCGACGACCGGAGTTTCCGCGGGAGATCGGGACGATGACAAGAAGACCGGAGGACTCGGATCACTCGGTATATCTCTTCCCATCTTGTAGTTAGCTAGAACTAGTTTAATGGCCCGATCCGGGTGTTTAGTGTGCGGTGGTGCCGGTTTGCAAAGTTCGCAAAATTAAAGTTTATCACCGTTTCCGCATTTGGCCGTCGGATTGACGACCGGGGCGCCGCCGTGCACTTACACAAAAGTCTATCTAGATAATCATAATCTCACAATAAACATATAAATATATCCATATAATATATACCGTACACTACACTATGAACTGCGGGGGTGCTATACGCCATCCACCCGACTTCCCCCATAGATATATATCTACTCACCTTGATTTTTGCTTGCTGGAGTTGATGACACCATGCTCATCCTCGTCATCTCGAAGTCCACGTGAGGGTACTTACAATTTTCATTGCGTCATATAGTATCAAGAATCGAACTTGAAAGCCAAAACGGCATGCGAATCGCTTAATAGGTTAGAACCTATAACCTACGCCTGCAAAACCATCAAACAACCCCCATCGCTGATGTACAAACATCAGACGACGGAACACAAAATCAAATACCAAATCCTAAATTAAAACAAATTCGCGAAACAATGCAGCAACTCAAGAAAATGGTCCCAGATTTTACCCTAGGTGAAATTAGCCAATTTTGCATATATGGAGGGTCTAATTTACTGAATATAAAGCCATGAACCAAACACGGATCATTTCAGAAGTGCCAAGGCCACAAAATGCGGCCATGGGGATTAAGTTTGCAGCCATGATGAAAGGGTTTGGTCTCGGGTCTTCAGGATAGCATCTAGGTCACCTGCACTACTCACTGTGTTTGCTAAATAATTTTTCAGGTCCCCGAGTTGTAGCAGATTCCGATTTACCATCACAAAGTCTACAAAAATACGATATCGGGGTTTTCTAAGTTTGCGAATTGGGGTTCAAGTCTCTGTTTTAGTTCAATTTTCCATCACTACAGGGGTTGTAGTCCCTAATTACACCTCAATTGCACCTTTGGAATCAATTCAAACATTAATCCCTAACTTTGAATTTTCAATGTTCGCCAAACTACACAATATCGATACTAAACACGTATGGATGCTTAAGGAATTGAAATACTATTCTAATGGTGCAGAAATTACCTCATTTGGCAATTCAAGAAAATTCTTGAGTTGCCCCAGGTCTTCAAAATCCGATTTTTCTTGGTCCAAAGTGTTTGTATTGAGCTTGTGCATGTCTTTTGTGAAGTGGGGATGGACTTTTGAAGAATTTTTCATGGAGTTGTGAGGGTTTAGAGATGGAGGAGGAAGACGGCAGCCATGGGGGAATGAGGGAGAGGAAAATAATGAAGGGATGAAGAAAGAATGGGAGCTTGGTCAAAGGAAGACCCCTCACCTCTCACTCGCTTCTCTCTCTTGCCCATGCTTCACTTGTTTATTCATTTTTCTTTTCTTTTTCTTTTCTTTTCTTTTCCTTGAATTAAAACTATGCATGAAAAGAAGAAAGAAACCATCGAAGAAAAATGTAAGAAACGTGAAAAATGACATGTTGCATGTCATGTGCACAAATCCGGCTTAATACACGATTAGTGATATCTAATCGCGATTAGCAATAAAATGGAATATGATAAATCATGAAAACTTATAATTTGCTTAAATCACATAAAACACCTTCATTTCAGTAATTCCTATAATTTTCCAAATTTTTCCCGATTTATCGGTATTTAATTATACCGCACTAATAAAATATTCATAATATTTATTATTTAATTATAAAAATTCCCAAAAATAATATTTTATTTTTCTGAAATGTTACAATCTTCCCCCCTTAAAGAAATTTGGTCCCCGAATTTAAATTTAAACCCCTCAAATACTAAAACATTTCAGTAAAATGATCACGTCGTCGGGGCTCCGAAATCATAAATACATAGAACACATTGTAGCGTAATGCATGCGCATAAAAAATGGGTATATAAACCAAAATCAAAACTCTGTCAAGCATCCCGCAATCATCAGAGTTATGGTGAAGACACCAATGTCAAATCCAATACGAAAACCAACTTGATATACATCAAACTATACATGTAAATATCATTAAAATATCTGAAAGAAATGCATGCCAAACATTTTCATGTTGCTGTGCGATGCGCGTATCACTGCACAGTGGCAGACGTCTATTGTAAGAAAATAACTATATATATATATATATCCTTTGTTTAACATACATGTCCCGCCGTTTTGAAAACAATGTTAGAAGGATTTCCTTTATAAAATGTTTCGTGTCATCTCGGACACGTAGGTAAATTCTGAGACTATAGCTCCTTTTTGGAAATCCCTTCGATAGCTATCAATGCATGCAAAAACATATTCAAGTACTGTCCTCTGACTAGTCCTGCTCAGCTACTATACCAAATAGTAAATATCATAAAACATACTGCTCAAAGGAAATCAATCACAAAAGGTATATAAGAATCAGCGTGCGTCTGATGCGCACGGAAATTGAAATCAATGAATCTACCATACATGTGCACAGAAACAAAATCTAAGTGCAACGGGTGTGCACGAAAACACCTGCCAAGGGCAACGTGTGTGCCTGACAGCAATATCAGGTGCATCTAATATGCACGAAGAATCTCGATTTAGTGCATCTGGTGTGCACTAAAATCGCATCAGGCGCCCAAGTATGCGTAAGAATCCAAGTCAAGTGCACAAGGTGCATGAAAACAAATATCGAATATCACAATCGAAATCGACGGTATACAACACATTTCAATTCAAATCCAAATCAGGTATACCGTGGTATATAATCTCACAACCATGTGCATCGGCGTGCACAAAATGGAATCAAAATACTGAAAGCTCCTGAAAACTAAGCCGAAGCATAAGTCAAATCACATGATTACTATAGGTATGAAATCAAAATCACATCTCGAATGACATCACATCGAGGTCAAGTGCAACTGTGGTGCATAAAATCTCAATCATGCAAACAAATCGTCCAAAATATTAGGCATGAAATCAAAATCAACATCTCGAATGATATCAAATCGAAGTCAAAGATAGCGGAAATAGTCCCGCTCTGGCATATCCTCTAAATATCTCTGGCCAACTGTCATGGTCACTCATAACATGTCGCGTCGACAATGCCGAACTCTGGCCTGCTGGGTGTGCGTAATATGACCGATCCTGGGTCCAAGTCTTCTTGTATTGTATTCCAAAAAGGTGCTGTCGAGGTGTCTCCCGATCTCGTTTCTACTGAAATGCCCGAAAGCTATCATCTTTTACTAGATCTATTTTTTGTTCCGGAACAGCTGTATACGCATCATGACTCCTTCTGGAAGATACATCCATATACAACGCCTCTGCATGCGTATCACATCTCTGATGTCGGCGGAGTGGAACGTTATCTCATCAAGATCTCGTACGAACCTCTTACTCCACTTTTCTCTAATGTCGACTGCTTCGGACTCGTCTCTTCATGGCTGTATGGACTGTGCTCTAACGGCTATACTCGTATCTGGAGTCTCCCAAGCAATGCATCCCATCACATGATATCCGAATGACGTTGAACCCTTCAATCGATTTGTCAAAGATCCATAATCCCCCAAGAGCTCAATGATTGAATGTATTTCTCGGTTTGTGTTTGTAAAAGCAAGTATTGAATCAATTGTTTCCCGATAACGGTTTCATTTGATCGATAACAGTATCTTGTATCGGTATTTAGAAAATTGTATAAAGAAATCACAACCAAAGAATTATATTTGACCGCAATCAATTACGGTGTCGGTTGTAGATCGTAAGCGTGTGCGGATCGTCCACAGGGATTGTGCGATTCGTTTCAATGTTCGATTTGTTTGAATTGAAAAGTTAATCGAAAAGAAAAGAAAGTATGATTCAAGATTTATCAATTGTTTCAAGTGTCACTATTCTATTCAAGAATCAAGAAAATGATAAACAATCAAGAATCAGGGTTTCGATGATATTTCCAACCAAACGTCAAGAATCTAAATGAGGCTCGTAGGAATCGATCGGATCTATAGACGTGATGTAATCTCAAGATATCGTGTTCTTGTCCTTCGAAGAATTGATACTAGATCGATGATGATTGACGAGAGTTAGGGCTTTCTCGTGAAACTAAGGTTTCAACATTTAACCCTTGTTCTTTCGTCGATATCATTCACATTCTAGCCTCTAGCAATATCAAGAAACGATCGTAAATCCCCAATCTCGAGCGATATCATTCAAGAAAGCATCGCAACGAATTGGGTTGTCGGTTCTTGAACTTGCTAGGGTTTACAAAACTCGTAGGATTCAAGAATCGATTTAAGATATGTTACATCATCATTCTATTGATCGTCTCGACTCCTCGACGAGCGGAGTATTACTCAAACATCACAACGAGAATTACAACTAGAAATTTAGATCGAATCATGATGCAAGAATTTAAAGAAAACAAGATAAAAGAATATCACCTTTTATTTATATCAACAATTTGATTACAGTCGCTCAAGAACTACAAGAGGAAGAACTAAATTGTAGATCTGGCGTCGCTCAGCTCCGTGAGTCGCGGATCGGCTTGGACCACTTGCTCTGTTGAAGATCGGCTCCGCTCATAAAAGGTTGCAAGGCTTCTTGCTTGATGGGGTACTCGAGATCTTGGCTTTTGATTGGAATTAGGGTTAGGGTTTCACACAAGCCTTCTCACTAGACTTGTGGAAGATAAAGAATGAGAGTGGATCTAGATTGATACTAAAATTGGGGATAATGGAGGATCCTCTCACAAGTGAGCCTAGGGTCTTATTTATAGATCTCCCAAACCCTAGGTCTAGGTTTGAAATCACAATTCCCTCCAAAAGTTTGTTGAGGCTTCTAGAAGATAGTTTGTTAGGAGTTTAGCTTAAGCTTTAAGCTAGGATTAATTAAGCTTAGAAACCCTAGTTTGCTGATCTGGCAGAAGTCTCTGGAGTATTCTGGAATTTGTCATGTCTTGATGTAGTGTTGACCCTGAGAGAGAAATAATGCACTGAATTTGAGGATGTGACGTGGCAAGACGGCCGCGGAACCGCGGCTCAAACCGGCTCCGGCCGCGGTTCCGCGGCCATGTTGGCTCCTTAGGACTTGGGCTCTTTGCAGTGGTCTTGGTTTGACATTTAGGGCTTTATCTGATGTGTTGATTTGTGTTTGTCCCTTTGGATTGATACCAGAACTAAAATCATTGTGTTGGCGTATCTTTTAGCGGTGTAGATTTGAGCAAGCTTCTGATTTTCCTGCACAGACTTCGAAACACGGGTTGCGATATATAGGAATGATGCCATGTTATGAAATGCAGTCAATTTCCTTTATAATGCCGGTTCTAGAGTCTAACACATGCAATCTGATATTTAACGGCCGATTTGCTAATATGTGAAATATGAATGCCGAACACTTCTATATGAATACAAATGATAGGGAAATTGCCGTGTTAAAAATACAATATTTTCGACTAATCAAATTCCCCCAAACTTAATTTCGATCGTCTCGAGCGAACTGTTTTATTGAAAAGAGAAGGAGAAAATAAAGAAAGAGAAAAACTAACTAGCACACTTTCGTAGGCAACACGATTGCACTGAGCACATGCAACAAGCCTTTAAACCTCTAGGTGTCCCTAGTAGGAGGAGTGTTGTCTCCTGAGGGTTTTCAGCGGATTGCACCCACAAAATCCAATAATAAAAGGAAGATCATGAATATTACATTTAAAGAAAAGAATTGTGAAAGAAAAGCCTTGAAAATTAGGGTTTCCAACTAAGCTAGCTTTTCGGTTGTCATGAGCCCTATCTTAATGGTCATGAAAAGATGTTAGAAATCACGTCCTCCCTCAATAAAACATCGTCTTATTCTTCATTCCTATCTTTCTTCCAAACATCGATCATATCACCCTGCGTGTGTGTAAAGGACATCCCTACACCCGGAGAATTCAATTCAAGCTATCATACTCTTGCCCGTCAGCCTCAGTACTTTTTAATTAATGAATATTTAGATGAGATTGCTCACACACTTTCATGCGACCGTTAATACTTCTTAAGGTACTAACCGACCGATTACTCCTGTGCTTGCTTACTTGGTGTATTTTCCTCGTCTTGCACCACCTTAGGCATAGCAGTGACTCCCAGACCAGTTGGCCTTAGGGCACTAGGTGAAGAGGCACCCTCGCTATACATTTTTATTTCCCTCGGCGATAACAAAACCAGTGTCCATTTTTCTCACCACTTTATATATTTTTTTTATTCACTTTTCTTTTTCTTTTTATTTCCTTCATACATTGGCTTTAAGACAAGAGCATTTCAAGGTATCCTCTACTATCCCAGGCTTCAAGACGTGTGTAAGTGCGAATAGCAGGGTAGCAACGTTCAAAATGTTTGGCTTCCAGAATAGAAACTATTTTTCAGACTTAGTTTTATCCTCAGATTAGTGACGTCCTTCATCTTACTAACCCTTGGGACAACGGCTCATAACTACTTATTACTAGTTCGTATAAGAAAACTTCTAATTTTCTTAGTTTTCTAAATTTTTTCTAATCTCATGGATGTAATTGTTCATTATCTAAACTTTTATTATCTTATTTATGTACAAAAAAGTGTAACTATTAAAATATTTTTATATTTGAAAATTTTTAAATTTTTGTGGGTTTTGAAAATTTTTAAATTTTTATAGATTTTTAAAAGAAATGTTTTGTGCTTATGCAAATGATATGCAAATGATGCAAAAATAAGCACAAACCTCCCCCAAACTTGATTTCAACAGTGTCCTCACTGTTGCCAATCGCTATACCTACAAAAAACTGTAAGCCTGGGGGGAATTATTAGTGGGGGGAAAATATATAAGTGAAGAACTTCCCCCAAACTTATTCTTTTCACTCACCTCAATCCAAAAGATGATGCAATGATATACAGGACATGAAGGTGAGACGGAGGAATTTTAATCCAAATAAACTGGCTCTTGTAAGAACAAGAGCTCCTCCGTGGGGTCAGTGGAAAAATACGGCTTTGGTCTATGTCCATTTACTTTGAAAAATGTGCCGTTTTTAACATTTTCTACTTCTACTGCCCCGTGCGGGTATACAGACCGCACAACAAAAGGTCCCTTCCACCGAGATCGGAGCTTACCCGCGTGAAGGTGTAATCGTGAATCGTAAAGAAGGACTTGTTGACCAAGTGAAAATGTTTTGCTCAAAATGTTTTTATCGTGAAAAACCTTAGTCCTCTTCTTTACAATTACAGCGTTATCATAAGCTTCATCGCAGAGTTCGCTTAGCTCATTTAGTTGCAGCTTCCGAAAGTTGCAGGCTTCTTTTAGATCAAAGTTTATTTCCTTTATAGCCCATAATGCTTTATGCTCTATCTCGACGGGTAAATGACATGCCTTCCCGAATACTATCCTATATGGAGACATCCCTATGTCGGTTTTATATGCAGTCCTGAATGCCCAAAGAGCATCCGTCAGTTTGGTCGACCAGTCTTTTCTATTCTTAGCAACGGTTTTCTCCAGGATAAGTTTGATCTGTCTATTTGAAATTTCAGCCTGCCCGCTCGTTTGGGGATGATAGGGTGTAGAAAGTCGGTGGTTGATTGCGTATTTTCGCATCAGAGTCTCGAAAGATCTGTTGCAGAAATGTGTCCCATTATCGCTAATAATAGCGCGTGGGTGTCCAAATCGCGAAAAGATATTCTCTTTTAAGAACTTAATGACAACTTTCTTGTCATTAGTGCGACATGGAATGGCTTCTACCCACTTGGAGACGTAATCAACCGCCAGCAGTATGTACAAATTTCCAAAGGAGTTGGGAAAAGGACCCATAAAATCAATGCCCCAAACATCGAATATTTCAATAACCAGAATGGGTTGCTGAGGCATTTCATTCCTCCGGGAGATTCTACACGTGTACTGACACTGTGTACAGGTTTTGCAATGCTCAAATGCGTCCTTGAATAAGGTCGGCCAATAAAAACCACATTGCAAAACCTTTTCCACCGTCTTTTTAGGACCGAAGTGACCCCCACAGGCCTGATCATGACAAAAAGAAAGAACACACTTGAACTCTTCTTTCGGGACACATCGGCGAATGATTTGATCAGGACAATACTTAAACAAGTATGGGTCATCCCAGTAAAAGTGTTTTACTTGGGATAGAAAGCGGTATTTGTCCTGTTTAGACCAATCGCTGGGTATAAGTCCCGTGACAAGATAGTTCACAATATCCCTGAACCATGGTTCAGCTGATACGTTCAAGAGTTGTTCATCAGAGAACGAATCATTGATCGGCAGGGTCACATGGGAAGAAATGATGCGTGAAAGTTGGTCGGCTACTACGTTTTCACATCCTTTCTTATCTTTGATAACAAGATCAAATTCTTGTAATAGAAGGATCCAACGTATTAGTCGACCTTTTGCATCTTTCTTCGCCAAAAGATGTTTTAGGGCAGAATGGTCAGTGTACACAACTATAGATGAGCCAATTAAGTAAGGCCTGAATTTTTCTAATGCAAATACAACCGCTAAAATTTCTTTCTCAGTGGTTGTATAGTTGATTTGTGCATCGTTCAGGGTCTTACTTGATCACGTGTGGCATCTTTTCAATGTGTTGTCCTAAGACTGCACCTACTGCAAAGTCAGATGCATCACACATCAGCTCAAAAGGGTAGTCCCGGTTTGGTGATGATAAAACGGGGGCTGAAGTGAGTGAGTGTTTAAGTGAGTCGAAAGCTGTCTCGCAGTCCGAGTCAAAGTGGAAGGTCGTATCCTTGGCCAGGAGAAGAGTTAAAGGTCTAGCAATTTTGCTAAAGTCCTTAATGAATCTCCTATAAAAGCCCGCATGGCTAAGGAAAGATCGAATATCTTTGACGCTTTTGGGATGTGGGAGGTTTTGAATGACATCTATCTTAGCTCTGTCAACCTCAATGCCTTTCTGTGAAATAACATGTCCAAGTACAATCCCTTCTTGGACCATGAAATGGCATTTTTCCCAGTTCAAAGTTAAGTTCTTCTCTTTGCAACGAGTAAGAACTGCGTCAAGATTCGATAGGCAATCAGAAAAAGAGTCTCCAAAAATCGAGAAATCATCCATAAAGATCTCCAGAAAATTCTCTACCATATCAGAGAATATCCCCATCATACATCGCTGAAAGGTAGCGGGAGCATTGCATAACCCAAAGGGCATGCGACTGTAAGCAAAGGTCCCAAAAGGACAAGTAAAAGTGGTTTTATCTTGATCCTTTTTGGCGATGGGGACCTAATTATAGCCTGAGTATCTGTCCATAAAGCAATAATACTCTCGTCCCGCTAAGCGTTCCAGCATTTGATCAATGAATGGTAGAGGAAAGTGGTCTTTCCTCGTGGCAGCATTGAGTTTTCTATAATCAATACATACACGCCACCCAGTTTGAGCGCGTGTCTGAATCAACTCATTTGCCTCATTGGTTATAACAGTGATGCCGGATTTCTTAGGAACGACATGTATAGGACTCACCCATTGGCTATCGAAGATGGGGTATATAATACCATTATCTAGGCATTTGACGATCTCTTTCATCACCGCTTCCTTCATGACGGGATTTAACCGTCTCTGTGGTTCTCGGGTCGGTCTGGCATCATCCATCACATGTATATGATGTTCAACAATCAAGGGACTAATCCCTTTGATGTCCGCCATGGTCCAACCAAACGCCTCTTTGTTAGATCTCAATACCGCTAAAAGTGCATTCTCTTGCTCTGATGCTAGAGAAGCTGATATGATAACCGGTAAGGACTCATTTTCACCTAAATATGCATATTTAAGATGAGAAGGTAAAATTTTGAGATCTAATTCAGGCGGAGAAATAATAGAAGGTGGGATCATCGAATGATTTTTGGAGTTACAAAGAAGCTCAGAGCCTGTGAAAGATACAGACTCGGTGGAGAAAAGTCAGGAGTGCAGGACTCGAGTGTAGGAAAAGTGTCCTCACTAAGATCATATGTAAGATCAAGCAGAGATGTGGTAATTTCGTCGAGATCTAGAAAGCAAAGATCCTCAGATCCACAACTATCGAGAGCGATCTCGTGGACAGAGCACACATCTAGAATCTGAGCAGAGGGTTCTGATGGCTGACTTCCAACTTTGTAGATGTTTAGTTCAATGGTCATATTTCCAAATGATAAGTTCATTGAACCATTTCTACAGTTTATAACAGCGTTGGAAGCGGCAAGGAAAGGACGATCCAGAATCACCGGAATTTGGCCCCGGGGGTTTGCTACAGGCTGTGTGTCGAGCACAATGAAGTCTACAGGGAAAACAAATTCCCCGACCTTTATCAACACATCCTCTAGTTCACCCCTTGGTTTGGTGATTGAACGGTCTGCCATTTGGAGAGTGCAGTGAGCAGGTTTCAACTCTCCAATCCCTAATTGCTCATATACAGAATATGGAAGTAGGTCAACACTTGCGCCAAGGTCTAAAAGAGCACGATTTATGTTTTTACCCCCAATGGAAATCGATATCGTAGGACATCCTGGGTCCTTACGTTTCTTTGGTAGCTGGGGAATAAAAGCAGTGCTAATATTATTAGACATAAAGACCTTCTTCGGCACTTGAGTCTTCCTCTTCCTAGTGCACAAGTCCTTAAGAATTTTCGCATAAGCGGGGACTTGTTGAATCGCATCTAGGAGAGGGATGTTGATGTTAACCTGTTTGAACATTTCTATAATTTTCTCCATATGTGGACTCATTTTATTACCCATTAACCGATTCGGGTAAGGTGCTTTTGCAATGAGCGTCGGGTCCATCATAGGAGAAGGAAGAGGGGGTAGACGAGATCCCAAAAGAGGTGTGGGGATCGTCTGTGGAGAACTAGAAGGGCTATACTGAGGTGTCGAGCCTAGTGGGAAATGGAGAATAGGCTCGCTAGAAGGTGGTGTGGTAGAAGAAGAAGGATCAGAAGGAGAAGTGTGTGTGTGTGGAAAGGTCTCAGCCGGGGTGTTAATATGATTTTCAGTATCATCAACTTCTTCCCCAACATGGTTGTTCAGCACTCTTCCCGATCTCAACGTTGTGACGGCATTTACATTGTAATGCCCAGGATTCTATAGGGGTTGAGAGGGAAGTTTCCCTTTTTCTCTCGCACTCATTTCGGCTTTAAGTCGTGCGATTTCAGCTTCCATCGTTCTGATACTCTCAGCTTGGGACGCTGAGTTTTTCTTTATCTCACCGATGGAAGATCTAACCTCAGCCGAAACCTCTATGAAATTTGACAAAAGTGATTTCATGGTTTGAGTGAATTGAGAGAACTCGTCAGAACAGGTCATAGGATTAGACTGTGCAGGAGTGTTGACCTGATTTTGGAAGTTTTGTGACTGGTAGGGGTGCTGAGTGAGTTGAAGGGGTTGCTGTGGTGGAGGAAGAGCCCTTTGAAATTGATTCGTGTTTGGAACCGTGTTTTGAGATTGTTGTTGGTTCCAAGCAAAATTCGGGTGATTCCTCCAACCCTGATTGTACATGGGAGAATATGGATCGTTTCTAGGTCTTTGAAATGCGGCATTTGAATGCTCGTGACCTTGAAACGCAGAGTTTAATGGACATTCTTCCGTTAAATAAGACGGATCAGAACAGCACCCACAAACAGTTTTGGGGAGCGACACTGGGTTTAGGGAGGCTGCTGCAAATTTGTGTTCCATAGCGTCGAGCTTCTTTTGTATTGCTGCCATCTCAGCTCGAACACCTATGGACACATCTATTTGGTGTATGCCATCCTTATTCAATGGTTGGGTTCCACTCTCCCACTGCAGTGATTTTTCAGCGAACTCTTCTAAATACTTCCAAGCTTCCCCATCATCTTTGGTCATAAAAGTACCTTGACACATGTTTTCAAGGCTCTGTTTAGTGTTTGGGTTAATACCCTCATAAATGATTCGGCACAATTCCCATCTCGGGATGCCGTGATGAGGACACTGAACCAATAGATCCTTGAAACGTTCAAAGCATTTAGAGAACGGTTCAGTAGGGAGCTGGGCAAATTGATTCAGTTCGCTATGGATTCGAGCTGTCTTTTGTATTGGGTAAAATTTCTTAAGGAATGCCGCTACGAATTCTTCCCAATTCGTAATAGAGTGTGCGGTAGTCTTATATAGCCACTTCTCGGCTATATCGCACAAAGTAAATGGAAGAAGTCATAGACCCATAGCATCCACTGAAAGTTGTGACGTACCCATCATTGCGCATACGTTTTCAAATTTGGTAATGAAAACATAAGCGTCCTCAGTCTCGAGTCCGTGGAATTTAGGTAAAAGATTGATATACTGGGGCTTAACCTCAAAGTTAGCCCCGTTGGCTGGTGGTGTGGATAAGCAGGTCGAAAGAGGACCTCGAATAGGGTAGCACCTCTCCTGGAGAGAGATGCGGGATGGATTCTGCGCACCAACGGACGGCGGCAGATTAGGGTTAAATAAGTTTGATGGATTCGGATCCATCGAAGTGGGTGTGGTAGTGGGTAAAGGAAAGGTAAATGGAGAAATATCGACTTCGGAGTCGATAAAAGGTACGCGGACTAAACGGGCACTAGAATCCCGTGTCCAGCCTATCTTGCACTAAAAATGGGTTAGTACAAGTGGCAGCGTTGGCTTATAATTAAGGGTAAATGAATGCTGTGTTTGCTTTGAAAAAGGGACGGATTTTTGAAAAAATGATGCGACACAACAAATGCAGCAACAAAACCCTAGAATCTAGTGGTCACCTAGGTCCGGCTCTAGACCGCTCGTAACTGCCAAAAGACAAGTCGCAGGATAGAATCCTCCACTACCTCTTTGTCCCCCTGTGGCCGGATAAGTGCCAGGTAAGTGGGAAGGTACTCCATTAAGTAGTGGGCCTAATTAAAAACCACTAGCCTTAGACACACTTGCCTAGGCACCACAAGAAAACGCGGATAAGCAATGAATTACCCACGGCCTTCTTCTGTCCTAATTGAGCGCGACGGTCTTTAGAGTTATCTCTAGATATTTTTTAGTTAATGTGGGTCAATGCGGATGCAAGTTTTGCGATTTTCGGGGCCTAGGAAGGGTAATGAAATCCCCACCTAATTTGGATTTGGCCATGCCCCTTAATATCCGTATTTAGAATGCAAACAACCAAGAAACAAAAACACGCACAAATTTAATTTTGCTTTTTGCGAGCTGCGATTATTTGCAAAGTATCCTGCAGAAAATTATTAGTTGGAGCTAAAAAGAGGAGAGAGGAGAAGGTAAGAAGTCACCTGAGACAAAACTTTCACAGAGAACCCTCAATCTTGCCGCGGTTCCGCCGCAATTGGAGCCTAATGTCGCGGAAACGCGGTTGAATGGTGAGATCACTCCACCAAAATTCACCAGGGAGCTTCTGTAGACTCCCTCTGCTCTCTGGTATATCCTAAATTTTTTTTCAAATTTCCAGCAATCTCCAGATCTCCTTGTAATGAACCACAACAAATCGTTTAGGGTTTGCATGAATTTGGATCTCAAAAATCACAATGGAATAAATCTTTCAATTCAAACTTTAATATGAAACGAATTAGCGCTTGATCCCCGGCAACGACGCCATTTGATTGAATGTATTTCTCGGTTTGTGTTTATAAAAGCAAGTATCAAATCAATTGTTTCCCGATAACGGTTTCATTTGATCGATAACAGTATCTTGTATCGGTATTTAGAAAATTGTATAAAGAAATCACAACCAAAGAATTATATTTGACCGCAATCAATTACGGTGTCGGTTGTAGATCGTAAGCGAGTGCGGATCGTCCACAGGGATTGTGCGATTCGTTTCAATGTTCGATTTGTTTGAATTGAAAAGTTAATCGAAAAGAAAAGAAAGCATGATTCAAGATTTATCAATTGTTTCAAGTGTCACTATTCTATTCAAGAATCAAGAAAATGATAAACAATCAAGAATCAGGGTTTCGATGATATTTCCAACCAAACGTCAAGAATCTAAATGAGGCTAGTAGGAATCGATCGGATCTATAGATGTGATGTAATCTCAAGATATCGTGTTCTTGTCCTTCGAAGAATTGATACTAGATCGATGATGATTGACGAGAGTTAGGGCTTTCTCGTGAAACTAAGGTTTCAGCATTTAACCCTTGTTCTTTCGTCGATATGATTCACATTCTAGCCTCTAGCAATTTCAAGAAACGATCGTATATCCCCAATCTCGAACGATATCATTCAAGAAAGCATCGCAACGAATTGGGTTGTCGGTTCTTGAACTTGCTAGGGTTTACAAAACTCGTAGGATTCAAGAATCGATTTAAGATATGTTACATCATCATTCTATTGATCGTCTCGACTCCTCGACGAGCGGAGTATTACTCAAACATCACAACGAGAATTACAACTAGAAATTTAGATCGAATCATGATGCAAGAATTTAAAGAAAACAAGATAAAAGAATATCACCTTTTATTTATATCAACAATTTGATTACAGTCGAATGGGGTATTACTGTAACAATATTATGAATTAATACGACATGGCATGCAGCTGGATATAAAGAATTAATGGTATGGGTACACAATAAAACATGGATGCATGAATAACTATTAGGGATTGCAACTATAGCTCCATTACTATGTAGGATGCACATTTTCTAGCATGGGGTGTTAATGTAGCAGTAATATGAAATAACGTGACATAGCATGAAACTAGATATATAATTAATGGTATGGATGCACAAATATCGATCAGGAGTTACATTTACAGCTCCAAGACTAAGTGGGATGCACATTATTAAGCATGGGGTGTTACTACAATAATAATATGAATTAATGAGATCTATAGATGCAGTTATATATATTTTAAATGATATGGATGCAAACGGATATCTGAAAACCGTAAAATTGTAATATGGATGCATAACTAAATAATATGTAATACTATTATTCAAATGGGTGTAGTATATTATAGTATATCATGTAGCAAGATTAACTTGCCTCGATCGGATCACACGACGGATATGCACGACACGTCCGGCGTCGGTAAATCGTCGCAACGTACACGCGGGTCTAAGCAAGGCGAGAGGGTGTTCACATGAGCAAGGTACTGTCACGACCCAATGTTTGGCCCGTGACCGGCACTTAACCACGTAACGTCTACAGGCGTAACGCGACTAAGTGAACCGAAAACCCAGAAATCAAACCAGTAAAATTATAGAGTGTTATAAGTTTAAAATGAAAGCACTTACTAACATGTTAAGAAATCTAAGTAACAATCACCAAGATAGCAATATACGACGCCGTAGCAAAGATCAAGATCCACAAGTGGGAACATCACAGATAGAATAAACTGCAAGTACAGTCGGCTCACAACGAGCACGACCCCAGAATACAAATAATATACATCATCGTCTTCACACTATCTCTAAGTCAAATACATACATGGTAGATAGAGAATACTAGATACAACAATGTACATAACTGAAAGATAAACAGATACCGCACAAAACCCACCTATCAGCGAAAGAGCTAGTACACCAACTATGGGGGTATCTGTGTCAAAAGATGCAAAACGCAGCCTGCCGCGACTACTCCGAAGGGCAACCTGCAAACACTGTGGCACAACGAGAGTGAGTTGCCAACTCGTGAATAGAGATAACATATAAAGGTAATTGCGAGCATGCACGTACTGCGCTACTCTATCATATGCCAACAGATGATATCAATGTGTGATAAGCAGTATGTGCAATAATCATGCAAGTGCTCTATCTGGTAATATGACTACAGGATGAGGTACAATAATAAATGCTGAGCATGGGCAAGATAACATCTACACGGAATGTCAACGTGGAATATATAATCGGTGTCCATCAATGCACCCAGATCCCCCAAATAGCTCAGGCGCCGGCACTCTCATCGGTCCTCAAATCCTGTAAATCTCTAAAAATCCTGAGTGCCCAACATCGGCACCCAAATATCATAAATACTCGTGTCCAGCATCGACACGCAAATCCTCATCCATCGGGCCCGTCAGTCCGGGTCAGTCCACGGGCTCCATCTGCGGTATCGGCCCTCGGCCCCGGCAGTACGGATCACCCCGCATCCATCTATCGACTCTGATCAGTATCCTCCGGATAACTGTCAGGTCTAACCAATCACCGGTAGGTAGTGGTCCCTCTTCCAGTCTCACCGTCTACTACACAGCGAAACCGTTCTCGCCCCGGGGTACCATACCTGGTCCACCATGTACCCGTAATCGGCCTCAACCAGCTCCTCGATTCGGGTTCACATATATCACTCTAGCACCGAGGAAACACATGGTGGACGCACCGAAATATCATATCAAGGGAACCGGATTTTTAGATGATTACATATTTGAAATAGCCACGGTTCCCAAATCCAGAAATCACATGTAATCCAAACCAATATGCAAGTCAATGATCCGATATGATATGTGCATCAAATATGAATATCATGTCAAGTCACATAAAGATGAGCTACAATATAATGATCCGATGTGATATATGCATCAAGTATGAATATCATGTCAAGTCACATATAGATGAGCTATAATATAATGATCCGATGTAATATATGCATCAAGTATGAATATCATGTCAAGTCACACATAGATGAGCTACAATATAATGATCTGATGGAAATTCTACAGTGTGAGTGTCATGACAATTACTAACGGTGTGTGTGTAACATGCAGGATAGTGCTCGTGCAACATGGACCGTTAGTAATGGTGCGGTGTTCTATCAATTCTAGTTTATATCCATATAGCAGGGAATGCAGTATGCATTAAATAGTAGCTATGCACAGTCAATGTATGTAAATGTAGCTATAAGGTCCTATCAGCCCTGACGTAGAACGCCATGCGGGCGATATCCCCGTAGATGTTAAATCTACTCACCGTAGTCTCTCGCTAAGTTTAGCCAACAACTTGTTTCCCCTTCTGCGCGGCGTCCGTCGTACTCGCCTGCGAACCTAGAATTACACAATACATCATACATAAGTTTGAAGTCACACAAACACGACATTAAAGCCGAACTAGTAACTCGTGTCGTGAACCAAGCGCGCGTGTGCGCGATACGCTAAAACGTGTGATTACGCGCCTGAAGCCACTCCGACGCGTCGCGATACGCAGAAACCCAAAACCTATACATACGTATCACGCGTGTCGCGAAAGATTAAAAATACGGGAAATAGGGTATTCTACTCCAGATTTTGATACAGAAATGATAATGTAAAACTATATATACCAAAATAACCCACATAGCAGCAGACTCCAGTGGCCCAAACCCCAAATCCCAACTCACCCATCTGGCCGCAAATTGCGGCCAGAATGAATATTCCGGCGGCCTGGGTAGGGGGGTGGGCTTCCAGATTTGGTGTGTGCACTCTATACCCCCCATACATGCTACAGTAACATCTAGTTTCACTCTGAAATATCTCGGGTAGCAGCAGATTCTACAGAGCCTTATTTCTAGTTAAAATCCACACTTTTGCACTAAAATGGAAATATAGGGTATTTTTGTGGAACTTGAAGCAAACCCAAGTCTAAACCCACACTAATAACTCATTAACAAGCTAATCAAGCCACAACAACATAAATTTTAACATATCAACACTAAATCCCTTCAATAGCACTAAAATTGCACAAAAAGGTGATATTTTGAAACTAAACATGCAAGTTATGGAGATAAGGTGCTAGGAGTGAGATTTATACCTTCAAATGACCTTAGAAAAACCAAAAGTTCCAGCTTTAACCTCAAGTGGGCAGATTTGCCTCTAAACAGCTCAAAAAGCTCACTTTTCCAAGGTTTTGTGATGGAAATGTGTTGATTGTGTAGGGATCAAAGAGAAGTGAAAAGGAGAGGAAAAGATGGAGAAAAGCTAGGGTTTTCTGCTGAAATCTCCAGAATTTTCTGAAGTGAGGAGAAGAGAGAGAGAAGAGAAGGAAATGGGGTCAAAAGTCAAATTCTCACCTAACCACCATGCCTCATTTGTTTATTTGGATTTTAGAATTCTAAAAAGGGTTATGATATGATTAAAATGGTGGGGAATAAGTTAGCAACCATGCAACACAAGAATGGTTAACATGTTATACCAAAAACCCTAAGTCACAAAAATGGCTAAGTGTGCAAGTGTACACTACAAAGGAAAATTTCCCAATTTGCCAACACGACTAAATATAACTAATAATCCTATGTACACATATACAATAACACGTACAATTACTAATTATCACGAAAAACATTCTAACGGAAATTCAAAGTGTTACAATGTACCCTCCTTAAAGAAATTCGGTCCCCGAATTTAAAAATCTAACTATACGCACCTTCAAAAAGATGGGGATACCTCTTCCTCATCTCGCTCTCGGTCTCCCAAGTGACCTCCTCGCCGCTCTGGCCACGCCAAAGTAACTTGACGGACGGTATCTCTTTCGACCTCAATTTCTTCACTTGTCGATCCAAGATCATCACCGGCTGCTTTGCATAGGAAAGGTCGCGCTCAAGCTGGATCGTCGGGTGCTGAATGTTAGTTATATGTATGCCCTAGAGGCCAATACTATACATAGGATGTATATTGTAGTGGATGCTTGGACATATATAGGGAGGACTTTCTTGCTCGACATGATAGTATGCTATCTGGTTGATCTTTACCTTAACGTGTATACTGATTGTCTCTCTGTTACATGTTGGTAAAGCCCTTAGGATGTGTACTTGACTACCTGGACTATGATGCGGATCATACTAGTGGGGACATGGTAGTCCATAAGTACATCCTTCAAGGCCCCTAATAGGAGCGTATATGAGATATGTGCGGGACCAAGAATGATACCAGTATGTGATACTGTATTCGATTCTCGCGATTTGTGACATTGATCGGTTATATGCGATATAGCCGGGTTATCGGATCAAATGTTGATTCGATAAGTTGTTACTATTGATATTAGTCGGTTATATGCAGTATGACCGGATCATTAAATCAAGCGTTGATTTAATGATTTAATGCATAATTATATATTTGATATATTACTTTGCATTAACTAGTATTGGTTCACTTAAAATGGATTTTCTCACTTGATGTGCACATTGTATATATGATATAGTTTTGTGCACTTGTTTGTATCATGTTTGATGATATATGCAAAATTGGATTTGTGTAAAGTCTTAAACCATGTTTAGTGAATGGTTAGGGTTTCATTTCACTCATTTATTTATCTTTTCATTTTTGGTTAAAAGATAAAAGAAAAAAAAATGGTTGCTTTCAAACATGAAGCTTGTTGAAGCTTTGACCAAGTGACCATTTTGTCTTCTTCTCCTTACCCCAACCATTCATCTAAACTCTAGTTAGTTCTCTACACAAAACCATGGTTAAAAATATGATAAGTATTATTTTGTTTTCTATTTTAAATGAGCTTATCATATTATCTTCTTCTTCTTCTTCTTCTTAAAAGATGAAGAAAAACCTTGTTAACAACAATGGCAACTTGAGAAAAAGAGTGAGAAATCCAATTCTAAAGTGAATCCACTTCCTATTTCTTCATCCTCTACCACTTGCCAAGTAGTATAGGGTGTTTTCTTCACAAGTTTCATGGCTTGGTGAAGTTGGAGCTTGATCTTGTGTTGCCTCGACGTAGATCATCTTCGGCATCGAAGTCGACGACCTAGCCCTCCCATTTCTCCGATGAAGCCGACGCTAGAGTCCGGGATCCGATGATCGCAGCGAGGGTACACCGTCACGGAGCTATGGAGGTGGAGGACCGGATCTACAAAGGTTGTATTTCCGTTTACCCTTTAGTTAAGTTGTTAACTAGCTTCTAGTTTCGCCTAAACTCTAGTCAACGATCGCATTAGGGTTTCTCGGCACCGTAAATTTTTGAAATTGGCATGGTTGATGCCTTGTGAGACCTCATTAGTGTGCCTAGAAACCCTACAGTGGTATCAGAGCCTAGCTAGAGCCTTAGGCGATGCGTAGACGATGTTAGAAACACGATCGAATCCGAAACCCCGATTTTTCAACCTCTCTGGACATTTTTTCAAAACTGGGGTATTTCCAGATTAAAATTCTTAAAAAATTCAGCAGGAAATTCTATGAATTACGGTGCAAAATTGACCAAAAGATATGATTAAAGCGCGGCAGAAGCATGGCTTCTGCGGCGGTTCCGCGGCCAAAATATCTCTTCTTGAAACACTGTTTGCACAGTAATATCTTATTTTTTTTGCTGTATTTTCTTGGAATTTTTAATATTTATTCAAGAGTTGAATATTCTGTGTTGTATTGGGAGTTCGTAGATTTGATCGGATTGTCAAACTTTGTCTATGTGTTTTTCCGGATAAATTTTAGCAAAATGTTAAAAAAGTTCGACCGGATATAAATACCCACTTTTTCCCCTGCCGGGAAATTTCCAATTGTTGGATTTTTCCGTGGTTTAATAACGTTCTAAGTAGTGCAAGTAACGCGATGGACCCTCTAGAAGACAACAAACCTTAACTCGATTATGTGACCGTCTTGAACTGCCCTTTGAACCTTCGGGTTTGGGGCAGTACGGCGTGCCACATGTGAGGCGTTGGCTTGACCCTTCTACGGCTGGACCGTTGGTACTGAGGCATGAACTGGATGTTTTTAAACTTGTTTCATGTGTTGATCTGTTTCGGGAAAACTTGGGTGTTTGATTGTTCGATCGGAAAGTTTAACATTTTCTATTTATCTGGAATGTGATACAATATTTGGAATTCACAAGTAGTTATGAGATAACTGAATGAATATTATAAACATAGCAGTTTAGTCTCACTTGATCGGTTGCCACGGAATTTTGATGCGATCAAAAGTCCGTCGCAATCACGTAGTGTACGCGGATACTCGCCGGGTAAACTTAATAGACAGCCTCGCCCCATAGCCCCGACCAAGTGACTGTAGGAGAACCCCGTCGCCGAAAGCATCCGTTCGGGTGCTCGCGGCAGCGGTGTTCCGCCTTGGTGCACTTCGTCGACGGCGTCGGGGGTGCGGACACCTACTAAAGTTTGTGACGAGCATTCGATCAGGATGTCGGGAATCTTGTTGAATTGCCCGACTTGATATTGAAAAGTGTTTTCGATAATGAGACTAAAATGCGGGGTTTATAATTGTTAGGCATGCGATGTCTAAGGAATTCATTTGGTTAGGCATGCGATGTCTATGCAGGTTGCGGATTCCAACTGTTGTAGTTTTACACTTTCTTTTCTGTGACCGTAAGTGTAATATGTGATATCGCCGGTTTCGTTGCTATATGTCAACGACAATTGAGATGGGCATATTTACTTACGTTGATGACATGTGATGTTATGCGTTGCTGGATATGTTATATTGGATCGTCGTGTTTGAATAGCCGGGGGTTTTTATGTGAGATGAGTGTTTTTCATTTTCATTCATGTAAAAACCTTGTTATGTAATATTCTTTTATTGGGGCACTTCCAGGTTGCGGTTGTTGTCACCTTTTGTATATTATTTACTTTTCCGCACTAGGATAGACCCAAGGAGGGGAGCACAAGTAACCGGGTTCTGGAGTCCAGTGGGAGACCAACTCGAGGAGTCGAGTCCGGGTCTCCTAACTCTAGAATTGGTAGGGTTGCTTTCCGCTCTCGTAGGGGTCTAGGGGTATGGGTTTGGCTATTCATCACGACCGTGGAATCCGTGTTTTATACTGGCTCGTATTGAAAACACGGACGTCCTAGTATATCCAATGTTTCATATGATTCTTCTGCTGCGATATCTGTGATGTGATCATGTGATATGTTCTGTGATAGATACTGTATATAGTATATATGATATATTATATAGATGTTACTTATGTTTTACACCCGCGCTAGCCCTGCCCTGCTCTGTCGTTAGTTACCTAACCTAACAGTGCACGAGGGGACATCGAGGCGAACACGGATGGCATAAGTGTACGTCGTATTTATCTGTGATGTTTAGGTACTTTAAATGATGGGACTTCATTAAAGAGATTAATGAAATAAAAGAAACCTAAAGATGTTGTAGAATCGAATTTCAAAAATAAAACAGGTAGCTACAGTTCTTGCTTTGCACAGCGATTTATATGATATATCCTGCACCTTGTTCGATGAGGAAAGGACCGAGATCCCTTCACCGGGAGTGACTCCTTTAGCAATAACTGGCAGATGCTACACATTCGGTTTGTTTTTTGATAGCTTCTATAGTTTCTGCTTTGCACAGTGATATATATGATATATCCCGCACCTCATTCGACGAGGAAAGGACCGACGATCCCTTCACCGGGACTCCTTTAGCAAAACTAGAAAATCCTCAAAGACACTCCATTTCAAAATTCATTTGATTCTACAACGATATCAAGTTCATTACGCAATAGGTTTTCAGAAAAACTTGTCGTAGCCCTCCGTCATTTCAGATAAGTGGTAGTTAGTATTCGTGCTACGTTTGTTGGCCTGCGTCAAGGTGTAGTGTGCGGTAGCTAACTAGTATTTATCTGCTTATGCATATGATGCAGATTGGATTAGGGTAGTCGTGCGACTTTGTTGGCATGCGTCAAGGGTCGTGCGGGTGGGTTTAATTCAATCAGGAAATGACGGGTTGAACTTGACTAGCGCACTATGGTTTGTTGGCCTGCGTCAAGGTCATAGGACGCTAGGGGTAAAACTATCGGGAATTTCAAGTGTTGAAATTTGCAATGAGATTGCATACCTTCTATGAGATAGTTGGATCCCGATACCCGCTGCGAGTAATTGTTACTCCTGGGAGAGTTTTACACATTACAATTAGCCGATCAAGTAGGTTTCTAGAAAGGTGTCAACGAGGTTACGCCTCTGGGAAAACGAGGTTTACATTATTTAGGTTCGTGCGAAAGCACGGGGGACTTCCCTCAAAGTACCGACACTGGCCTGGCTGAAAGATTGGCGAACTTGTAGTGTGTAATTAATCCCGGCTAGTCTTTCCTTTTAGGGTTTGAAGGAAGATTTGATAAAAACAGTGGGAGCCATCCTGATTAGAAAAAATAATAACCAATCTGATCTTGTAAGAGCGCATGCTGAATGTTTTCTTCTCTCTCTCTCCAGGTAGCGACCATATCACGCCTTAATCAAGATAATAATACGGAATTTTGACCGAACCCGCTTGTTATACTGAGCTGGGGAACGTTGGTCCCGCTCCAACTTATAATTGTTATAAGACAGAGCAGAAAATTGGGGATTACCAGAATTCCCGTGCCGCCCAAACGAAGAGAGTGCATGCTAATGCATCATCTTCGGGTGTGTTCATTACAAAGAACTGTTTCTCTATATCCTCTACGTCCTGGGTATGTGATACCATATCAGGATCCCAGATATGTAATCTGTTACAGAGGGCTACAGAAAGATAGAGAACTGAGAACGGGTGATAAGTTTCATGAGGCAGAAAATGGGGAAAGTGTTGCAGCCAAGTATGTTGGTCACTGTTACCCTGTATTCTAAATACATTGATTCTGAATGTTATTAGATACCGAACCTGATATACAAAATCATATCAGTCTCTTTATTAGTAAAGAAATGATAAAATTTTGTATAATGTTTTGAACATTTCCTATATCAGAAGTTGATCGGTTCAGGCACGTTATCTAAAACATTGATGTTCTAAATCAAACTACAGTTCTGAGTATACAGAACACACACAAGAGGAAGAGTTCAGAAATGAACGGATCCTTCTTGAGGTATTGTAGACTAGGTCATATCAATGCGACCTGACTAGCTTAAGTTACATAGTAGATGCATATTTAAATCAGTTTGAATTTACATCTTATGAAACTTGCAAGTCATGTCACAAAGATGTAATGACCTCAGCTCTGTTTATTGGAAACAGAGAAAGAGTTAGTGAACTCTTGGGATGATACATGTTGATGTAAAAAGGTCCCCTGTCTACACATGCCAAGACCGGTTCTTTGTACTTCATTACATTCTCTGATGATCTCTCAAGATTCAGACATATGTTTGAAAGGTTCTTAGGCACCCCAAGGAGGTCTCACAAGGCATCAACCATGCCAATTTGAAATTTTTAGGGTGCCGAGAAACCCTAACAAGATCATTGGCTAGAATTTTAGGCGACTAAACGAGCTAGTTAACAACTTAACTAAAAGTAAACGAACATACAACCTTTGTAGATCCGTTTCTCCACCTCCATAGCTCCGCAATGAAGTCTCCTCGCTGTCCATATCAAATCCCGGGCTCTAGCGTCGGCTTCACCGGAGAAAGAGCGGGCTAGGTCATCAACGACGTGCCGAAGATGATCTACGTCGAGGCATCGCTAGATCAAGCTCCAACTTCACCAAGTCTAGAAAACTTGTGAAGGAAACACACTCTACTACTTGGCAAGAGGTAGAGGATGAAGAAATAGGAAGTGGGTTCACTTTAGAATTGGATTTCTCTCACTTTTTCATCAATCACCATTGATGAAGTAAGCTTTCTTCAAGTGATCAAGAAGAAGAAGAAGATGATATTATCATTAGTTATTTTCTAAAAAGAAAATAATAAGAATACTTATCATGTCTCAACCATGGTCAAGTGTAGAGAATAAATCATGGTTAGTGGGATGGTTAGGGTTAAGCATGAAGACAAAATGGTCACTTAGTCAAAGCTTCATGAACTTTCAATGTAAAACAAAACTAGCAACCATTTTCTTTTCTTTTGCCATTTCTTTCCTAAAATAAAATAAATGAAATAAATAAATAAATGAAAAAGAAAACCCTAACCATTACACAACCATGGTTTAATCTTTACACAAACCCTAGAGAGCATGTATCATCAAACATGATACAATCAAGTGCACAAAAAGTATATCACATATACAATGTGCACATCCGAGTGAGAATATCCATTTAAAGTGAACCGATACTAGTTAATGCAAAGTAATATATCAAATATATAATTATACATTAAATCATTAAATCAACACTTGATTTAACGATCCGGTCATATCACATATAACCGACTAATATCCAATGTATCGGCTTATCGAATCAATCCATGATTCGATAACTAGGTTATATCGCATACAACCTTCCGATACATTCATCGCGAGAATAGAATGCGGTATCACATACACGTATTATTCTCGGTCCCGCACATATCTCATATGCGCTCCTATTTTGTTTCGCTTGAGCCAGGAAACCTCTGTGTAGGACTCTAAAGACTCGTCAATACGCCGGCAGCGGATGATGATCATATCAAACATCCACAAGCCGCAAACGGTCTGCTAAACGTAACGGCCACCCGGGTATTGAGAGATCAGAAGATCGACGAGCAAGCCCGCTCACACTCCAGTGAATCCAACCAGTAACACTACCGTACAGTCCGGTCTGATCGTCTGATATGTCGCATATCTCGTCTAGGGGTGGTAAACGTCAGACCCCAATAGCTCGATAAGTCGTGTTGATATGAGGTTTATAACAATTCGAGAAACTACTGGTAACACTTACCAGTAAATCCCAGCAACCCTGGCCAGGGATTTCCTGTTATAGCCAATCGAACACAGCGCAACATCAACCCCCTATACCGGGAGAGACGAATCCCCTCCTATCGCTCATTGCCTCCATGTGACTCGGGACTGTACCCAAAAACCACCGTTTTGCACGCCCTCTTGGACATGGTAAGGTGGAAATCAAAGCACAGTGGGAACCACACAAGACTCTATGATGATCTCGGGTCAACAGACTACTCTGTACCAGTGTCACCAGAGAACTGCCATCTGACGTAAGGTATAATACCATCTGGGAGTTCTCGGCGAGTCCGTCCAGTGTACCCAGTCTCCACTGAGCACTCGTATATCATCTTTGATGTCAAACACAAATGGATATGGGATCATCCATCGCCCATCTGTATGGGTCGAGAAGGTATACGCTAGTCTACTCTGGTATATCGATGCCCCGTCTCGATACACCCACGATTAGGGACTTTGAAGGATGCACTTATGGACTACCCTGTCCCTACTAGTATGATCCGCATCATAGTCCAGGTAGTCAAGTACACATCCTAAGGGCTTTACCAATATGTAACAGAGAGACAAACAGTATACACGTTAAGGTAAAGAGTAACCAGATAGCGTACTATCATGTCAAGCAAGAAAGTCCTCCCTATATATGTCCCAGCATCCACTACAATATACATCCTATGTATAGTAATGGCCTTTAGGGCATACATATAACTAACAATCTCCCATTTGCACTAGGGCCATCTGTAGCAGTGGTTGTAGTATCTCATACTCAACCATCCCATAAAAGTCTCTCTCTGGGAATAGGCCTTCGTGAGTGGATCCGCCGTGTTGTCCTCTGAGTCTACTCTCCTAATCTCGATCACCCTAGAGATCAACTATCTCCATGATCAGGTGATACTGCCTTAGAATATGTCTGGATCACTGATGGGACCTGCGTTCCTTGGCATAAGCCACGACTCCATTTTCACACAATGGGAGGAACATAGTTCATCTCATGAACTAATATACACCCAAACAGCCTCTTTGGTAGCATCTTAAGTAGCGATGTATCCTTCCTTTATCGTCTAGTATGTCACGGTATTTAGCTTGGAACTCTTCCAACATACCGTCCCTCCACTGAGGGTAAAGACAATGCATGTGACTGACATTCAGTCATCTTTATCACCCTGGAACCCTTCCAGTGATTCTCCCCAGGATCGATTGATACCATCTCACTATAACTAGTGAGTATCCTAATATCCATTTAGATCTATCTCATAGATCCAAAACCCAGGATTTAGTAGGTATCAGTTTAATCCTATATGGAGAATCATAGTGATATGCGGAGATTGATCGAGCGTGGCATAGGAAACTCCTTCCCTATCATGAGTATGTCATCCACGTACTCTACGAGGATTACCTCCATACTCCCTACTACCTTTTTGTTTATACAAGGTTCATCTACCATTTTGATGATGTCAACTTCTTGGACTAATCTATCAAAACAGATGTTCCAACTCCGCGATGCCTGCTTTATCCTATAAAGCATCTTGTACACGTTTCCTCTACTCCCACTGTCTACGAAGTCCTCTGGCTGTGTACTTATAGACGCTCTCTTCTAAAACATCATTTAGAAAAGCTGTCATGACACCCAACCACCAGATATCGTAGTCATGGTATGTAGCCGTGGCAAGTAGGATCTGGATGGACTTAAGCATAGATACTGGAAAAAGGTTTCATCATTATCCACGCCTGGTCAATGACGAAAACCTTTAACAAGTCTAGCTTTGAAAGTCTCAACTTTTCCATCTACACCAAGTAATCTTCTCAAGATATACTTGCTCCTGATGGGGATTTAACCCTTCAGATATAGCAACTAAAGTCCATACTTTGTTGGTGTATAAGGATTCCATCTCAGATCATTAAGCATCCAGCCATTCTTACAGAGTCTTACTCCTGATGGCCAGCTCGAAACTAGTTGGGTCATCATCTCATGATGCAATCCTCGCTCCCACTGTCATCGAGAAACCGAAATATCTCTCAGGTGGGTGAGGAACCCTACTAGATCGGCGGAGAGGCTGAGGTTCGTTGGAATCTACTGAATCCTTTGGTTCTTTCAAATCATCAGCTGCAGTTTGCATAGCTGGAACCTTTCCAGTTCTACATAACAGACCTTGCCTCGAGCTTGTCCAGATTTTGCTTTTAGACATAGGCCGGACAACCCCAAATCTTAACTAACTTAAGACATGGGCTCTTCCCATTCCATATCACATATGAAGCGGTAGGCAACTGATTTGATTGGAACCCTATTCAATAGGTATGCAACTTCTCAAGTGCATAACCCCCTGAGGAAAAAGGTAACTCAGTAGTACTCATCATAGAGCACACCATATCAAATAGGGTGTATCTGCTCCGCCCCGACATACCATCGTGCAATGGTGCATACGGAGGAGTAATGCTGAGAGAGAATCTCATTCTCCTTTAGAATAGTCCAGTATTTCCGTGCTTAAGTATTCTCCTCCTTGATCTCATCAAAGGACATAATACTTATACTCGTTTTGGTTCTCTACTTCTAAATCATATTCTGTGAATATCTCAAAAGGTTCGGACTTGTGTTTCAAAAGGAACATATGTCTGAATCTTGAGAGATTATCAGAGAATGTAATGAAGTACAAAGAACCGGTCTTGGCATATGTAGACAGGGGACCTACATACATCAACATGTATCATCCCAAGAGTTTACTTAACTCTTTCTCTGCTTCCAATAAACAGAGCCGGTGTCATTATATCTTTGTGACATGACTGGCAAGTTTCACAAGATGTAGATTCAAACTGATTTAAATATGCATCTACATGTAACTTCAGCTAGTCGGGTCACATTGATATGACCTAGTCTACAATGCCTCAAGAAGGATTCGTTCATTTCTGAACTCTTCCTCTTGTGTGTGTTCCGTATACTAAAGAACTATAGTTTGATTTAGAACATCAATGCTTTTAGATAACGTGCCTGAACCGATCAACTTTTGATATAGGAAATGTTCAAAACATTATCCAACAATACAAAATTTTATCATTTCTTTACTAATAAAGAGACTGATATGATTTTGTATATCAGGTTCGGTATCTAATAACATTTGTTCAGAATCAATGTATTGGTAATACAGGGTGACAGTGACCAACAGACTTGGCTGCAACTCTTGCCCCGTTTTCTGCCTCATGAAACTTATCACCCGTTCTCAGTCCTCTACCTTTCTGTAGCCCTATGTAACAGATTACATATCTGGGATCCTGATCTGGTATCACATACCCAGGACGTAAAGGATACTGAGAAACAGTTCTCTGTAATGAACACACCCGAAGATGATGCATCAGCATGCACTCTCTTCGTTTGGGCTGCACGGGAAATCTGGTATTCCCCAATTTCCTGCTCTGTCTTATAACATTTATAAGTTGGAGCGGGACCAACGTTCCCCAGCTCAGTATAACAAGCGGGTTCGGTCAAATAATCCGTATTATTATCTTGATTAAGGCGTGATATGGTCGCTACCTGGAGAGAGAGAGAAGAAAACACTCAGCGTGCGCTCTTGCAAGAATAGATTGGTTTTTATTTTATCTAATCAGGATGGCTCCCACTGCTTTTTATCAAATCTTCCTTCAAACCTAAAAAGGAAAGACTAGCCGGGATTAATTACACACTACAAGTTCGCCAATCTTTCAGCCAGGCCAGTGTCGGTACTTTGAGGGAGGTCCCCCGTGCTTTCGCACGAACCTAATTAATGTAAACCTCGTTTTCCCAGAGGCGTAACCTCGTTAACACCTTTCTATACACCTACTTGATAGGCTAATTGTAATATGTAAAACTCTCCCAGGAGTAACAATTACTCGCAGCGGGTATCGGGATCCAACTATCTCATAGAAGGTATGCAATCTCATTGCAAATTTCAACACTTGAAATTCCCGATAATTTTGCCCCTAGCACCCTATGACCTTAACGGAGGTCAACAAACCATAGGCTACTAGTCAAGTTCAACCCGTCATTTCTTGATCGAATTAAACCCACCCGCACGACTCTTGACGGAGGTCAACAAGGCCGCACGACTACCTTAATCCAATCTGTATCATATGCATAAGCAGATAAATACTAGTTAGCTACCGCACACTACGCCTTGACGGAGGTCAACAAATGTAGCACGAATACTAAATAGGACTTATCTGAAATGACGGAGGGCTACGACAGGTTTTTCTGAAAACCTATTGCGTAATGAACTTGATATCGTTGTAGAATCAAATGATTTTTGAAATGGAGTGCTTTCGAGGCTTTTCTAGTTTTGCTAAAGGAGTCACTCCCGGTGAAGGGATCGTCGGTCCTTTCCTCTTCGAATGAGGTGCGGGATATATCATATATATCACTGTGCAAAGCCAAAACTCTTAAAAGCAATCAAAAGACAAACCGTGTGTGTAGCATCTGCCAGTTATTGCTAAAGGAGTCACTCCCGGTGAAGGGATCTCGGTCCTTTCCTCATCGAATAAGGTGCAGGATATATCACATATACCTCTGTGCAAAGCAAGAACTGTAGCTACCTGTTTTATTTTGAAATTCGATTCTACAACATCATTAGGTTTCTTTTATTTCATTAATCTCATTAATGAAGTCCCATCATTTAAATTACCTAAACATCACAGATAAATACGACGTACACTTATGCCATCCGCATTCACCTCGATGTCCCCTCGTGCACCGTTAGGTTAGGTAACTAACGGCAGAGCGGGGCAGGGCTAGCGTGGGTGTAAAACATAAGTAACGCCTATATAATATATCATATATACTATATACTGTATTTATCACAGAACATCACATGATCACATCACAGATATCTCAGCAGAAGAAACATATGAAATATTGGATATACTAGGACGTCCGTGTTTTCAATACGAGCCAGTATAAAACACGGATTCCACGGTCATGATGAATAGCCAAACCCACACCCCAAGACCCCTATGAGAGCGGCAAGCAACCCTACCAATTCTAGGGTTAGGAGACCCGGACTCGACTCCTCGAGTTGGTCTCCCACTGGACCCTAGAACCCGGTTACTTGTGCTCCCCTCCTTGGGTCTATCCTAGTGCGGAAAAGTAAATAATATACAAAAGGTGACAACATCCGCAACCTGGAAGTGCCCCAATAAAAGAATATTACATACAAGTTTTTACATGAATGAAAATGAAAAACACTCATCTCACATAAAAAACCCCGGGCTATTCAAACACGACGATCCATTATAACATATCCAGCAACACATAACATCACATGTCATCAACGTAAGTAAATATGCGCATCCCAATTGTCGTTGACATATAGCAACGAAACCGGGGACATCACATATTACACTTACGATCACAGAAAAGAAAGTGTAAAACTACAACAGTTGGAATCCGCAATCTCTTTAGACATCGCATGCCTAACCAAATGAATTCCTTAGACATCACATGCCTAACAATTATAAACCCCGCATTTTAGTCTCAAAATCGAAAACACTTTTCAATACCAAGTCGGGCAATTCAACAAGATTCCCGACATCCTGATCGAATGCTCGTCGCAAAATTCAGTAGACGGCCGCACCCCCGATACCGTCGACGAAGTGCACCAAGGCGGAACACCGCTACCGCGAGCACCCGAACGGATGCTTTCGGCGACGGGGTTCTCCTACAGTCACTTGGTCGGGGCTATGGGGCGAGGCTGTCTATTAAGTTTACCCGGCGAGTATCCGCGTACGCTACGTGATTGCGACGGACTTTTGATCACATCAAAATTCCGTGGCAACCGATCAAGTGAGACTAAACTGCTATGTTTATAACATTCATTTAGTTATCTCATAACTACTTGTGAATTCCAATTATTGTATCACATTCCGGATAAATAGAAAATGTTAAACTTTCCGATCGAACATTCAAACACCCAAGTTTTCCCGATACAGATCAACACATGAAACAAGTCTAAAAACATTCAGTTCGTGCCTCAGTACCAACGGTCCAGCCGTAGAAGGGTCAAGCCAACGCCTCACATGTGGCACGCCGTACTGCCCCAAACCCTAAGGTTCAAAGGGCAGTTCAAGACGGTCATATAATCGAGTTAAGGTTTGTTGTCTTCTAGAGGGTCCATCGCGTTACTTGCACTACTTAGAACGTCTTTAAACCATGGAAAAATCCAACACTTGGAAATTTCCCGACAGGGGAAAAATTGGGTATTTATATCCGGTCGAACTTTTTAACATATTCTAAAATATCCGGAAAGCCACATAGACAAAATCTGATAATCCGATCAAACATACGAATCCCCAAAACAACCCAGAAAATTCAACTCTTGAATAAATATTAAAAATTCCCAGAAAATCCAGAACTGAAAACTAAGAATTAAGGTGCAAAATTCAATGCACAAAAAGGCAAAGTGGCCGCGGAACCGCCGCATGAGCATGCTCATGCCGCGGATCCGCGGCGATATTAAGGAATTAGGCTCTCGAATTTTGCAGTAACCCTTAGATCTTCCTGCTGATTTTTCTGAATATTTTTATTTTCGAAAAACTCCAGATTTTAGAAAAAGTCCAGAGAGCATGTTTGGTTTAGGGTTTCGGGTTCGTTCGGGTTTCAAATTGCGTCTACGCATCGCCTAAGGCTCTAGCTAGGCTCTGATACCAATGAAAGGTTCCTAGGCACCCCAAGGAGGTCTCACAAGGCATCAACCATGCCAATTTGAAATTTTTAGGGTGCCGAGAAACCCTAACAAGATCGTTGGCTAGAATTTTAGGCGACTAAACGAGCTAGTTAACAACTTAACTAAAAGTAAACGAACATACAACCTTTGTAGATCCGTTTCTCCACCTCCATAGCTCCGCAATGAAGTCTCCTCACTGTCCATATCAAATCCCGGGCTCTAGCGTCGGCTTCACCGGAGAAAGAGCGGGCTAGGTCATCGACGACGTGCCGAAGATGATCTACGTCGAGGCATCGCTAGATTAAGCTCCAACTTCACCAAGTCTAGAAAAATTTTGAAGGAAACACACTCTACTACTTGGCAAGAGGTAGAGGATGAAGAAATAGGAAGTGGGTTCACTTTAGAATTGGATTTCTCTCACTTTTTCATCAATCACCATTGATGAAGTAAGCTTTCTTCAAGTGATCAAGAAGAAGAAGAAGATGATATTATCATTAGTTATTTTCTAAAAAGAAAATAATAAGCATACTTATCATGTCTCAACCATGGTCAAGTGTAGAGAATAAATCATGGTTAGTGGAATGGTTAGGGTTAAGCATGAAGACAAAATGGTCACTTAGTCAAAGCTTCATGAACTTTCAATGTTAAACAAAACTAGCAACCATTTTCTTTTCTTTTGCCATTTCTTTCCCAAAATAAAATAAATGAAATAAATAAATAAATGAAAAAGAAAACCCTAACCATTACACAACCATGGTTTAATCTTTACACGAACCCTAGAGAGCATGTATCATTAAACATGATACAATCAAGTGCACAAAAAGTATATCACATATACAATGTGCACATCCGAGTGAGAATATCCATTTAAAGTGAACCGATACTAGTTAATGCAAAGTAATATATCAAATATATAATTATACATTAAATCATTAAATCAACACTTGATTTAACGATCCGGTCATATCACATATAACCGACTAATATCCAATGTATCGGCTTATCGAATCAATCCATGATTCGATAACTAGGTTATATCGCATACAACCTTCCGATACATTCATCGCGAGAATGGAATGCGGTATCACATACACGTATTATTCTCGGTCCCGCACATATCTCATATGCGCTCCTATTTCGTTTCGCTTGAGCCAGGAAACCTCTGTGTAGGACTCTAAAGACTCGTCAATACGCCGGCAGCGGATGATGATCATATCAAACATCCACAAGCCGCAAGCGGTCTGCTAAACGTAACGGCCACCCGGGTATTGAGCGATCAGAAGATCGACGAGCAAGCCCGCTCACACTCCAGTGAATCCAACCAGTAACACTACCGTACAGTCCGGTCTGATCGTCTGATATGTCGCATATCTCGCCTAGGGGTGGTAAACGTCAGACCCCAATAGCTCGATAAGTCGTGTTGATATGAGGTCTATAACAATTCGAGAAACTACTGGTAACACTTACCAGTAAATCTCAGCAACCCTGGCCCGGGATTTCCTGTTATAGCCAATCGAACACAGCGCAACATCAACCCCCTATACCGGGAGAGACGAATCCCCTCCTATCGCTCATTGCCTCCATGTGACTCGGGACTGTACCCAAAAACCACCGTTTTGCACACCCTCTTGGACGTGGTAAGGTGGAAATCAAAGCACAGTGGGAACCATACAAGACTCTATGACGATCTCGGGTCAACAGACTACTCTGTACCAGTGTCACCAGAGAACTGCCATCTGACGTAAGGTATAATACCATCTTGGAGTTCTCGGCGAGTCCGTCCAGTGTACCCAGTCTCCACTGAGCACTCGTAAATCATCTTTGATGTCAAACACAAATGGATATGGGATCATCCATCGCCCATCTGTATGGGTCGAGAAGGTATACGCTAGTCTACTCTGGTATATCGATGCCCCGTCTCGAAACACCCACGACTAGGGACTTTGAAGGATGTACTTATGGACTACCCTGTCCCCACTAGTATGATCCGCATCATAGTCCAGGTAGTCAAGTACACATCCTAAGGGCTTTACCAACATGTAACAGAGAGACAAACAGTATACACGTTAAGGTAAAGAGTAACCAGATAGCGTACTATCATGTCGAGCAAGAAAGTCCTCCCTATATATGTCCCAGCATCCACTACAATATACATCCTATGTATAGTAATGGCCTCTAGGGCATACATATAACTAACAATGTTCCTGTTGAAACATAAGTCCGAACCTTTTGAGATATTCACGGAATATAAGTTAGAAGTAGAAAACCAAAATGAGGGTATAAGTATTATGTCCTTTGATGTGATCAGGGAGGAGAATACTTGAGCACGGAATTCCTGGACTATTCTAAAGAAGAATGAGATTCTCTCTCAGCATTACTCCTCCGTATACACCATAGCACGATGGTATATCGGGACGGAGCAATTGCACCCTATTCGATATGGTGCGCTCTATGATGAGTACTACTGAGTTACCTATTTCCTTTTTGGGAGTTATGCAATTGAGAAGCTGCATACCTATTGAATAGGGTTCGAATCAGATCACTGCCTACCACTCCATATGAGATATGGTATAGGAAGAGCCCATGTCTTAAGCTAGTTAAGATTTGGGGTTGTCCGGCCTATGTCTAAAAGCAAAATCTGGACAAGCTCGAGGCAAGGTCAGTTATGTAGAACTGGAAAGGTTTCAGCTATGCAAACTGCAGCTGATGATTTGGTAGAACCAAAGGATTCAATAGTAACCAACGAACCTCAGCCTCTCCGCCGATCTAGTAGGATTCCTCACCCACCTAAGAGCTATTTCGGTTTCTCTATGACAGTGGGAGTGAGGATTGCATCATGAGATGATGACCCAACTAGTTTCGAGCTGGCCATCAGGAATGAGACTCTGTAAGAATGGCTGGATGTTTATCGATCTGAGATGGAATCCTTATACACCAACAAAGTATGGACTTTGGTTGCTATATCTGAAGGGTTAAATCCCTTTCAGGAGCAAGTATATCTTGAGAAGATTACTTGGTGTACATGGAAAAGTTGAGACTTTCAAAGCTAGACTTGTTAAAGGTTTTCGTCATCAACCAGGCGTGGATAATGATGAAACCTTTTCTAGTGGCTATGCTTAAGTCCATCTGGATCCTACTTGCCACGGCTACATACCATGACTACGATATCTGGTGGTTAGGTGTCATGACTGCTTTTCTAAATGATGTTTTAAAAGAGAGCGTCTATAAGTACACAGCCAGAGGGCCTCGTAGACGGTGGGAGCAGCGGAAACGTTAGCAAAATGTTTTATATGATAAAGCAGGCATCGCGGAGTTGGAACATCTGTTTTGATGTAGTAGTCAAATAGTTTGACTTCACCAAAATGGTAGATGAACCTTGTATATACAAAAAGGTAGTAGGGAGTATGGTGGCGATCCTCGTAGAGTACGTGGATGACATACTCTTGATAGGGAAGGAGTTTCCTATGCTACGCTCGATCAATCTCCGCTTATCACAATGATTCTCCACAAAGGATCAAAGTGATACCTACTAAATCCTGGGTTTTGGATCTATGAGATAGATCTAAATGGATGTTAGGATTCTCACTAGATGTAGTGAGATAGTATCAATTGATCCTGGGGAGAATCACTGGAAGTGTTCCAGGGTGATAAGGACGACTGAATGCTAGTCATAGGCATTGTCTTTACCCTCAGTAAAGGGACGGTATGTTGGAAAAGTTCCAAGCTAGATACCGTGGCATACTAGACGATAAAGGCTGGATGCATCGCTATTTGAGATGCTATCAAAGAGGAAGTTTGGGTGTATATTAGTTCATGAGATGAACATCGTTCCTACCGTTGTGAGACAATGGAGTTGTGGCTTATGCCTAGGAACGCCCGTCCCATCAGTGATCCAGACATATTCTAAGGCAGTATCACCTGAGCATGGAGATGGTTGATCTCCAGGGTGATCGAGGTTAGGAGAGTAGACTCAGAGGACAACACGGCGGATCCACTCACAAAGGCCTTTTCCCAGAGAGAGACTTTTTTGGGATGGTTGAGTATGAGATACTACAACCACTGCTATCAGATGACCCTAGTGCAAGTGGGAGATTGTTAGTTATATGTATGCCCTAGAGGCCATTACTATACATAGGATGTATATTGTAGTGGATGCTTGGACATATATAGGGAGGACTTTCTTGCTCGACATGATAGTATGCTATCTGGTTGATCTTTACCTTAACGTGTATAATGATTGTCTCTCTGTTACATGTTGGTAAAGCCCTTAGGATGTGTACTTGACTACCTGGACTATGATGCGGATCATACTAGTGGGGACATGGTAGTCCATAAGTACATCCTTCAAGGTCCCTAGTCGTGGGTGTATCGAGACGGGGCATCGATATACCGGAGTAGACTAGCGTATACCTTCTCGACCCATACAGATGGGCGATGGATGATCCCATATCCATTGGTGTTTGACATCGGAGATGATATACGGGTGCTCAGTGGAGACTGGGTACACTGGACGGACACGCCGAGAACTCCCAGATGGTATTATACCTTACGTCAGATGGCAGTTCTCTGGTGACACTGGTACAGGTTAGTCTGTTGACCCGAGATCGTCATAGAGTCTTGTGTGGTTCCCACTGTGCTTTGATTTCCACCTTACCACGTCCAAGAGGGCATGCAAAATGGTGGTTTTTGGGTACAGTCCCGAATCACATGGAGGCAATGAGCGATAGGAGGGGATTCGTCTCTCCTGGTATAGGGAGTTGATGTTGCGCTGTGTTCGATTGGCTATAACCGGAAATCCCTGGCCAGGGTTGCTGAGATTTACTGGTAAATGTTACCAGTAGTTTCTCGAACCGTTATAGACCTCATATCGACATGACTTATCGAGCTATTGGGGTCTGACGTTTACCACCCCTAGGCAAGATATGCGACATATCAGACGACGAGACCGGACTGTACGGTAAGTGTTACTAGTTGGATTCACAGGAGTGTGAGGGAGCTTGCTCGTCGATCTTCTGATCGCTCAATACCCGGGTGGCCGTTACGTTTAGCAGACCGCTTGCGGCTTGTGGGTGTTTGATATGATCATCACCTGCTGCCGGCGTATTGACGAGTCTTTAGAGTCCTACACAGAGGTTTCCTGGCTCAAGCGAAACGAAATAGGAGCGCATATGAGATATGTGCGGGACCAAGAATGATACCAGTATGTGATACTGTATTCGATTCTCGCGATTTGTGACATTGATCGGTTATATGCGATATAGCCGGGTTATCGGATCAAGTGTTGATTTGATAAGTTGTTACTATTGATATTAGTCGGTTATATGCAGTATGACCGGATCATTAAATCAAGCGTTGATTTAATGATTTAATGCATAATTATATATTTGATATATTACTTTGCATTAACTAGTATTGGTTCACTTAAAATGGATTTTCTCACTTGATGTGCACATTGTATGTATGATATAGTTTTGTGCACTTGTTTGTATCATGTTTGATGATACATGCAAACTTGGATTTGTGTAAAGACTTAAACCATGTTTAGTGAATGGTTAGGGTTTCATTTCACTCATTTATTTATATTTTCATTTTTGGTTAAAAGATAAAAGAAAAACAAAATGGTTGCTTTCAAACATGAAGCTTGTTGAAGCTTCATGAAGCTTTGACCAAGTGACCATTTTGTCTTCATCTCCTAACCCTAACCATTCATCTAAACTCTAGTTAGTTCTCTACACAAAACCATGGTTAAAAATATGATAAGTATCATTTTGTTTTCTATTTTAAATGAGCATATCATATTATCTTCTTCTTCTTCTTTTTCTTAAAAGATGAAGAAAAACCTTGTTACCAACAATGGCAACTTGAGAAAAAGAGTGAGAAATCCAATTCTAAAGTGAACCCACTTCCTATTTCTTCATCCTTTACCACTTGCCAAGTAGTATAGGGTGTTTTCTTCACAAGTTTCATGGCTTGGTGAAGTTGGAGCTTGATCTTGTGTTGCCTCGACGTAGATCATCTTCGGCATCGAAGTCGACGACCTAGCCTGCCCATTTCTCCGATGAAGGCGACGCTAGAGTCCGGGATCCGATGATCGCAGCGAGGGTACACCGTCACGGAGCTATGGAGGTGGAGGACCGGATCTACAAAGGTTGTATTTCCATTTACCCTTTAGTTAAGTTGTTAACTAGCTTCTAGTTTCGCCTAAACTCTAGTCAACGATCGCATTAGGGTTTCTCGGCACCGTAAATTTTTGAAATTGGCATGGTTGATGCCTTGTGAGACCTCATTAGTGTGCCTAGGAACCCTACACTAAATCACATGCCAAGGATCATGAAGATATCTTCGGATCATCAAAACGTGAAATACGGGGTGCACGTCTGGAAAACTGGGCGGAAGGGCTAATCGATACGCAACCGCACCAACATGCTCGAGGATCTCGAAGGGGCCCACATATCTGGGACTAAGCTTCCCCTTCTTCCCAAACCTCATCACGCCTTTCATTGGGGAGACCCTCAAGAAAACATGAACACCAACAGAAAACTCAAGTCTGCGCCGACGACGGTCCGCATAAGACCTCTGCCTACTCTGGGCTGCTCTCATCCTATCGCGAATCAACTGGATCTTCGCGGTCGTCACCTCCACAATCTACGGCCTTAAGATACTGCTCTCACTGAGCTCCGTCCAACAGGTGGGCGATCTGCATCTCCTCCCACAAAGAGCCTCAAACGGTGCCATCTGAATGGTCTCCTGGTAGCTGTTGTTGTAGGAGAACTCTACTAAGGGCAAATGATGATCCCAGCTACCTCCGAAGTCTAATACGCATGCTCTGAGCATGTCCTCGAGAGTCTGAATAGTCCGCTCTGACTGTCCGTCGGTCTGCAGATGAAATGCTGTGCTGAAACTCAAGCGAGTGCCCAAAGCCTCCTGAAGCCTCTGCCATAACCGGCTGGTAAACTGGGTACCTCTATCGGACACGATACATGTCGGAACTCCGTGCAGTCGTACAATCTCGTCAATGTAAATCTGGGCATACTGAGAAAATCCGAAAGTCGTCTTCACCGGCAGGAAGTGAGCCGCTTTCGTCAAACGATCCACGATCACCCAGATGGAGTCATACCCTCGACTAGTCCTGGGTAGACCCACAATGAAGTCCATAGATATCTGTTCCCATTTCCACTCCGGAATGGGTAACGGCTGTAGCTCTCCCGCGGGCCTCTGGTGCTCAGCCTTGACTTGCTGACAAGTCAGACATCTCGACACAAAATCTGCAATGTCTCTCTTCATTCCGTCCCACCAGTAAACACCTCTCAAGTCATGGTACATCTTGGTGGGACCGGGATGAACACTATATACCGACCGATGCACCGAAATCCCTCAGCATCTGGTACGCACAGTCTAGCTCCAAATCGTAGTATCCCCTGATCATCGATCACGAACTCGAAAAATCTGCCCTGTCCCATCTGTGTCCTGATCTCTGAACAGCGGTCATCACTGTGCTGTGCCTCATGTATACGGTCAAGCAACTGTGGGCGTGCACGAACATGCGCAATCTGTCCTCCGATCGGCGTAAACTCGAACTGTACCCGGCTGTCACATAAGATCTGCCAATCTGCCGACGACTGCCTCTGCACTGCGCTCAAACAAGATAGACTACCCCCGGGCCTCCTGCTCAAAGCATCCGCCACTACATTCGCCCTTCCCGGGTGATATAAGATCTCACAATCGTAGTCCTTCACTAATTCCATCCATCGGCGCTGTCTAAGGTTCAGGTCTCGCTGCTGAAATATATACTTTAAGCTCTTGTGGTCAGTGAATATCTGGCACGACTCTCCATACAGATAATGTCGCCAGATCTTAAGTGTAAAGACCACTGCAGCCATCTCCAGATCATGAGTGGGGTAATTCTGTTCATGTTTCTTTAATTGCTGCGAAGCATACGCGATCACTCTATCATGCTGCATCAAAACGCACCCTTGCCCCACTCGTGAAGCATCACAGTAGACCACAAATCCGCCTGATCCTGAAGGCAATGATAGCACTGGTGTCGTAGTCAGTAGAGCCCGTAGCTGCTGGAAACTGTGCTCACACTCCTCCGTCCAATCGAAGCGAACTCCTTTCCGGGTCAACCCGGTCAAAGGTGTAGCAATGCGAGAGAAATCCTGCACAAATCTCCTGTAATAGCCTGCCAGCCCTAGAAAGCTGCGAACCTCCGTCACTGACGTGGGTCTAGGCCAACTCCGAACTGCCTCGATCTTCCTCGGGTTTACACATATACCATCTCGTGTAATCACGTGCCCTAAGAAGTCTACGCTGTCTAGCCAGAAAGCACACTTTGAAAATTTGGCGAAAAGCTGATGCTCCCTCAAGGTCTGCAGTGTAATCCGCAGGTGCTGCTCGTGCTCCTCTCTACTCCGAGAATACACCAAGATATCGTCAATGAACACTATGATAAACAGATCAAGATACGGCCGGAAAATACGTTTCATCAAGTCCATGAATGCTGCTGGCGTGTTGGTGAGTCCGAACGACATCACCAAAAACTCATAATGGCCGTAGCGCGTGAGGAAAGCTGTCCTAGAAATGTCCTCCTGTCGAACCCACAGCCGATGGTAGCCAGATCGCAAATCGATCCTCGAAAAGTATCCTGCCCCCTGAAGCTGGTCGAACAAATCATCGATGCATGGCAAAGGATACCTGTTCCGCACTGTCACCCTGTTCAGTTGGCGGTAGTCGATACACAAACGCATACTGCAGTCCTTCTTTTTAACAAACAGGACTGGAGCACCCCAAGGAGAAACACTGGGTCGAATAAGTCCCTTATCCAGCAAATCTTGCAACTGACCCTTCAATTCTCTAAGTTCCGCCGGGGCCATCCGATAAGGCGGTACAGAAATAGGCCCCGCGTCAGGAACCAAATCAATACAGAAAGAAATATCACGCTCGGGCGGTAGCCCAGGAAGCTAGTCAGGGAACACATCAGGGAACTCGCTAACAACCGGAACCTGATCCATCGGAACTTCTATAGCTCTAGTATCGCAAACGTAGGCGAGAAATCCCTGACATCCCTTCCGCAAAAGCTGTCCAGCGTGAACAGAAGAAATCACACTGTGAGGGGTGGCACCACGGTCCCCCAACACAACAACAACCGACTCGCCGGAAAACAAAATCGAACTGTCTTCTCGCGGCAGTCAACAGAAGCATAGCACGTGGCTAACCAATTCATGCCCAAAAGAACGTCGAAGTCCAACATCTCAAGAAAGATCAAATCGACAGGCAACTCTCTCTCACCAATACGGACGGTACAGGATCGGAACACGTGCCTAGCAACAAACAACTCTCCCACAGGAGTAGTCACAACAAGCGGCTGGTCAAGCAAACCAGACTCTCTACCCAAACTCGGCACAAAGTGTGTGGATACGTACGAGTGCGTGGATCCGGGATCGAATAACACGTGTGTATCAACCGAACATACAGGAAGGATACCTGAGACCACCGCATTGGACGCCTGCGCGTCCTGATGCGTCAAAGCAAAAACTCGCGCCTGTCCTCCACCTGCAACTAACTGTCCCCTGCCGGCCGCTGGCTGCCCTCTGCCTCGGTCACCTCGTCCTCTATGAACAAATCCTCCGTGACCACGACCTCTCTGTGCATGCGTCTGACGCGGAGTAACAGTAGGTACTATCGGCAATGCCGTCTGGGGTGGTGAAGGTCGTAATGTAACATGCGGTGCTGCCGCCCCACTCCGGGGTACCTCCGGACAATTTCGCACACGATGATAAGAGCTCCCGCAACGGTAACATCCCAATGATGGTCGCTGACTCTCCTGGGGATAGGAGCTAAACAATCAGCCTCGCCTCGAATCTCTGCCACCTGCAAGGTGCCTGTCACGACGCCGAAAAGGTCGTCTCTGCACTGACCTATCTGCACGAACTCTCTTCGGCTCTGGGACTGCCGAAGTCTCAGCAAGGCGCTCCTCAACCAATAAGGATGCATCTACAGCTGCTGCATAGGTCTCATAGTGCTGCGCGCTAATCGCAAGGAACAGTGGTGTGAGCAAGCCTCAGACAAATCTCTTAACTCGCAACTCCTCCGTAGCTACTAGGTACGGAGCATAAACGGATAGCTCGATGAACAACACATTGTACTCTGCCACTGACATCTCCGGAGTCTGGCGTAAGGACTCGAACCTGCGTGCTCTAGCATCTCTGACACTCAGGGGAAGAAAGCGGGCAAGGAATAGGGCCACGAACTCTGTCCAGGTCATAGAAGGAAGACCTGCTGCTCTACCCTTCTCGACTGATTCACACCATTTCTGCGCAAGACCTTCCAGGCGAAAGCTCGTGAACTCAACCCATCTCGCATATGCGCATCTAAGTGAACGACATATCCGCGCCATCCTATCAATGAAAGACTGTGGGTTCTCGGCCACATCGGTGCCTGTGAAGACCGGAGGCTTCAGCCTCATAAACTCTGACAGCGATACTGTAATAACCTCTGTAGTTGCAGGTGCAACTTCCTGAACTGTGGGTACCACCACGGTCTCTGCAACGGATGGAAGTACCTCTGGTCGCTGCGCTCGAAGTGTCTCAACTAGAGATCCCATCATCTGGCGCATCTCCTGCATACTGGATCCCATCGTCTGGCGCATCTCCTGCACACCAGCTCCTAACATAGCAATCTGATCTGTCACGGCAGGAATAGCCTGCTTGGGCACAACCGGTGTACTACCCGGATCGGTCCTCGTCTCGGACGAGTCAACTCGAATCTCGACCCTCGCGGCCACTCTCTGCGCCCTCGTAGTCTTTGGCGGCATAATGGCTGAAAGGAACAATAGGATTCGATAAGGATACGGAAATCGAATCGCAAGAATGCATAGACTCAAGAAGGAATTTAAATCAATAAGTCTTAAGGTCGTGTAGGCGGAGTACCGTGTCGTGAGTATGCCGCGTAACATACACACGCTACGCTACCCTGCTGCAGCTACCTACTCCATCATACCAGGGTCATCCTACACTTCGAAAGGTAAAACCTACGCTCTGATGCCAACTTTATCATGACCCAAAGTTTGGCCCGTGACCAGCACTTAACCACGTAGCGTCTACAGGAGTAACGCGACTAAGTGAACCGAAAACCCAGAAATCAAACCAGTAAAATTATAGAGTGTTATAAGTTTAAAATGAAAGCACTTAATAACATGTTAAGAAATCTAAGTAACAATCACCAAGATAGCAATATACGACGCCGTAGCGATGATCAAGATCCACAAGTGGGAACATCACAGATAGAATAAACTGCAAGTACAGTCGGCTCACAACGAGCCCGACACCAGAATACAAATAATATACATCATCGTCCTCACACTGCCTCTAAGTCAAATACATACATGGTAGATGGAGAATACTAGATACAACAATGTACATAACTGAAAGATAAACAGATACCGCACAAAACCCACCTATCAGCTAAAGAGCTAGTACACCAACTATGGGGGTATCTGTGTCAAAAGATGCAAAACGCAACCAGCCGCGACTACTCCGAAGGGCAACCTGCAAACACTGTGGCACAACGGGGGTCAGTTGCCAACTCGAGAATAGAGATAACATATAAAGGTAATCGCGAGCATGCACGTACTGCGCTACTCTATCATATGCCAACAGATGATATCAATGTGTGATAAGCAGTATGTACAATAATCATGCAAGTGCTCTATTAGGTAATATGACTACAGGATGATGTACAATAATAAATGCTGAGCATGGGCAAGATAATATCTATACGGAATGTCAACGTGGAATATATAATCGGTGTCCATCAATGCACCCAGATCCCCCAAATAGCTCAGGCCCCGGCACTCTCATCGGCCCTCAAATCCTGTAAATCTCTGAAAATCCCGAGTGCCCAATATCGTCACCCAGATATCATAAATACTCGTGTCCAGCATCGACATGCAAATCCTCATCCATCGGGCCCCGTCAGTCCGGGTCAGCCCATGGGCTCCGTCTGTGGTATCAGCCCTCGGCCCCGGCAGTACGGATCACCCAGCATCCATCTATCGACTCTGATCAGTATCCTCCGGATAACTGTCAGGTCCAACCAATCACCGGTAGGTAGTAGTCCCTCTACCAGGCTCACCGTCTACTACACAGCGAAACCGTTCTCGCCCCGGGGTACCCTACCGGGTCCACCATGTACCCGTAATCGGCCTCAACCAGCTCCTCGATTCGGGTTCACATATATCACTTTAGCACCGAGGAAACATATGGTGGACGCACCGAAATATCATATCAAGGGAACCGGGTTTTTAAATGATTACATATTTGAAATAGCCACGGTTCCCAAATCCAGAAATCACATGTAATCCAAACCAATATGCAAGTCAATGATCCGATATGATATGTGTATCAAATATGAATATCATGTCAAGTCACATAAAGATGAGCTACAATATAATGATCCGATGTGATATATGCATCAAGTATGAATATCATGTCAAGTCGCATATAGATGAGCTACAATATAATGATCCGATGTAATATATGTATCAAGTATGAATATCATGTCAAGTCACATATAGATGAGCTACAATATAATGATCCGATGGAAATTCTACAGTGTGAGTGTCATGGCAATTACTAACGGTGTGTGTGTAACATGCAGGATAGTGCTCGTGCAACATGGACCGTTAGTAATGGTGCGGTGTTCTATCAATTCTAGTTTATATCCATATAGCAGGGAATGCAGTATGCATTAAATAGTAGCTATGCACAGTCAATGTATGTAAATGTAGCTATAAGGTCCTATCAGCCCTGACGTAGAACGCCATGCGGGCGATATCCCCGTAGATGTTAAATCTACTCACCGTAGTCTCTCGCTAGGTATAGCCAACAACTTGTTTCCCCTTGTGCGCGGCGTCCGCCGTACTCGCCTGCGAACCTAGAATTACACAATACATCATACATAAGCTTGAAGTGACACAAACACGACATTAAAGCCGAACTAGTAACTCGTGTCGTGAACCAAGCGCGCGTGTGCGCGATACGCTAAAACGTGTGATTACGCGCCTGAAGCCACTCCGACGCGTCGCGATACGCAGAAACCCAAAACCCATACATACGTATCACGCGTGTCGCGAAAGATTAAAAATACGGGAAATAGGGTATTCTACTCCAGATTTTGATACAGAAATGATAATGTAAAACTATATATACCAAAATAACCCACATAGCAGCAGACTCCAGTGGCCCAAACCCTAAATCCCAACTCACCCATCTGGCCACAAATTGCGGTCAGAATGAATATTCTGGCGGCCTGGGTAGGGGGTGGGCTCCCAGGTTTGGTGTGTGCACTCTATACCCCCCATATATGCTACAGTAATATCTAGTTTCACTCTGAAATATCTCGGGTAGCAGCAGATCCTACAGAGCCTTATTTCTAGTTAAAATCCACACTTTTGCACTAAAATGGAACTTTAGGGTATTTTTGTGGAACCTGAAGCAAACCCAGGTCTAAACCCACACTAATAACTCATTAACAAGCTAATCAAGCCACACAACATAAATTTTAACATATCAACACTAAATCCCTTCAATAGCACTAAAATTGCACAAAAAGGTGATATTTTGAAACTAAACATGCAAGTTATGGAGATAGGGTGTTAGGAGTGAGATTTATACCTTCAAATGACCTTAGAAAAACCAAAAGTTCCAGCCTTAACCTCAAGTGGGCAGATTTGCCTCTAAACAGCTCAAAAAGCTCACTTTTCCAAGGTTTTGTGATGGAAATGTGTTGATTGTGTAGGGATCAAAGAGAAGTGAAAAGGAGAGGAAAAGATGGAGAAAAGCTAGGGTTTTCTGCTGAAATCTCCAGAATTTTCTGAAGTGAGGAGAAGAGAGAGAGAAGAGAAGGAAATGGGGTCAAAAGTCAAATTCTCACCTAACCACCATGCCTCATTTGTTTATTTGGATTTTAGAATTCTAAAAAGGGTTATGATATGATTAAAATGGTGGGGAATAAGTTAGCAACCATGCAACACAAGAATGGTTAACATGTTATACCAAAAACCCTAAGTCACAAAAATGGCTAAGTGTGCAAGTGTACACTACAAAGGAAAATTTCCCAATTTGCCAACACGACTAAATATAACTAATAATCCTATGTACACATATACAATAACACGTACAATTACTAATTATCACGAAAAACATTCTAACAGAAATTCAAAGTGTTACAGGTACGTTCACTGGATCATCGGATCGGCAGCATCGACGCAACTTCGGCGATCGGTAAAAACAAGATTCAAGAAAAATAAAGAAAAAGAAAAGAAGAAGAGGAAGAAGAAGGGAGAAGGGGTTGTGCTTAATGGGGTTATGGTGCTCTGTGGTTTCTGGGGACAGAAAGGAGGTGATGGTGTCGAGGAGAGAAAGTCATCGACCGTGGAGGGGAGTTTGAGGAGCTAGGGTTAGGTTAGGGTTTGGGCTCGGGTGTTGGTGCGGGCTCGGGGAAGGAGAAAAAAGAAGAAGGAGATGACGAGGAGGAGGAGGAGAAGATGGAGGCTCGGTAGAGGTTGAGGGTGGTGAGGAGTTAGGGTTAGGGTTTGAGGAGGCAGGGAGCTTGATGGGTTTCCTTGTAGGGTGCTAGGGGTTTTAAAGAAGAGAAGAGGAGAGAAAATAAGAGGGAGGTGACGCTAGCGCTCAGGGAGGTGACCACACTCGAGGAGTGAACAGTGCCTCCGAGAAGAGAGAGAGAGAGAGGCGCGAGAGGAGAGAGAGACTCTGCGAGGGGGGAGAGAGAAAGAGTGAAAGAAAGAGAAAGAGAGAAGAGAGAGAGCTGGGTTGTTAAAAGTTTAGGATTTTAATTTAAAATGATTTTGTTAGTTTTATAAATTTTAAACTGTCGATATAATTTAATAAAGATATTATATTAAATAAAATTGGATTTTCTGGTAAATACAAATTTAGTCCAAAACACGCCCGGGTCGGGTCTAAAAATGCAGTTTTAAAATACAAAAAATATATGTGTGAACCAAAATCAAAGCAGGATATCCGGGTAACGAAAATGCATACCCCAAAGAATGGATGCACGTACGTGCGCGTAGCCATCCAAACAAGTCCGTTTCACTGAACGGGACGAGAACAAGATGCGCGAATGCTACCACAGGGTTAGGGGTATGATGCATGCCATGCTAGATATTTTAAAAATATTTTATTTGACTTTATTTTTTATACTAAAAAATGCAGATGCCAGATAAAATGCCAATATGCATTATATGAAAAAATGAAAGTGCACGGATCCACATAAGAAGCCGGGATAAATCATAAACATGAATCAAGATGGGTTTTCAGCAAGCGGGTCAGGTTGGATGCAAATACAGATGTCAAATACACTATTCGCACCCAAAACACAGTAAATCAAGAAAATACCATAAATAAAGAAATACTCAAAATAGAATTGGTATAAATGAACTAGGGTTTTACAGCTGAACTGCTGCAAACCCTAAGGTTCAAAAGCGTTCCTATGGTCATTATGACGAGTTAGGGTTTCATTCTTCTAGACGGTCCACGAAATTACTTGCATGTTTTTCCGAATACTTAAACTTGGAAAAATGGGATTTTGACATTCGATCGTTTCTTTCGACTCCCAACGTACCTGCATGAAGTCGTCTCTAGCTGGAATCAATCCATCTGATGACCTCGCATCGGGGTAGGCAACGAATCACATGTCCTAGTCATTCCTCCTTGGGTGACTAGCGATCTTCTGTCACATCTCTAAGTACAACTCGTGCGGAAATAGCTCCAAGCACTTGGGCGATATCTCATCATTCACAGCAACCACTGGCTCATTCGTCCGCACGCTGAATAGTGCCTCAATCATCAAAATAATCGGTGCATCGACTGTCATCACATTCTGGCTTGCCTCTAGCCATGGCCCAATCCTCTGGTGCTGATCTACACGTCCGAGAAATCTTGTAAAAGCGATCCATCAAACGCTCATGGCGCGAAAGCACAAAAAAACGATGCATCTATGCAAATCGTATGTCCCTAGAATCACGCCCTGATCAGTCCTCGTCTGTGACGAGCTCATGCTGACGCAACTCTAGCCGTAGCTCTCTCTGCCCGTGTAATCGTGGAAGCAAAACCATAAAGCAATATCGATGAGGGTAGATCATAGGAATGAATATAATACTGTGCAAGGAAATGTACATCCTAAGGCTCCCTAAGCGGAGTAGCGTATCGTAAGTATGCCGCTGAACATACACACGATACGTCACTCTCCTTAAGTCACCTACTCCATCAACCAAAGTCAACCTACGCGATGAAAGTTTGGGTCTAATACCCCCTCGACTAAGTCTAAGTTCCGTAAGGTCAAGCCTAAGTTCCGAATATATACAAACACTCTAGGCTCTGCATAGTCAAACTTAGACTCGAATCAAGGTTAACCTAGCGCTCTGATACCAACTTTGTCACAACCCGAAATGGCACGTGACTGGAACTTAAATCATATAAAGTCTATAGGACCTCATCTAATTCAAGTAAGCCAAAAATCCCAGAAATCTAAACCATTTTAAAGAAGAAGTGAGGAAAGCTTATCTTTAAAGCAAGTGGTTTTAAATAACATAAGCCGAAGTATTGCATTTTTAAAATCTCAAGTCTTTTCTGAAAATTTTGGCTGAGTTTCCTTTGTAAATACTGGCCCCAAAAGGGTACAATATGCATAATATGAATAAAGGCATCCCCAAGCAGGAGCTAGCTCTTCGTTAATTGACGGCCACAGCCACAAAAGCAATATAATATACAACGCCGAAGGGCGAGAATCGAAACTCAAAAGGAAACTCAAAATCATCAAGAAAACCATAATACTACAACGCGCGACTCTAAGGTCGAAATAATACCCAACCGGTTTTCTAAGTCTGAAATAAATTTACAAGTCTGGTTGATGGAGTTTACTAGATACAACTAAATAAATGAAATACAATGGTGGTCACGATGCAAGTGAACCCACCTACCAAGCAATCACCCGGAAGGAAGCAGTGTGCCAGCAAAGCCGCAACGAAACCTGTACGGCAAAACTTGCAAGAAGCTGTGGCACAACGGGGGTGAGTTGCCAACTTATGAGTAGAAAACATCACAGAGCAGAAATCGTATGTATCACTCAATCCTATGTCAAAACGATCATAATATATATCCTCAACATGATAAAGTTTGAAGCATGAAAACGTGGCAAGGGTAAACATCTATACCAAGTGTAATACCAAGTGCTCGTGTCAGTACCTCAGGTAGCAACATATCATAAACATGAGGTGTGATCAATGTAATCATCATGAAATCAGTGTCAACTATATCATGAAGTCTATAAGTATGTGGATATCATCAAACTATGTAATCAATACCAGTATGCAAGTGGATCTCGTCCACGTGTCAACCAATGACATAACAACATCATGCATGCAAAAGCCATAAAAGCATATGCATGAAAGTATGGGGATATAAATCAACATGTGTCCCTCGCGACATATCAAAGTCATGGAACCTGAGTGTCCAGCATCGACACTTAAAACATCATGAAACCCGTGTCCAGTATCGACACGTAAATCCTCATATATCTCAGGCGCCGCACACCCTGGTCGGCCCTCATATCCATCTCACTACTCCGGTCGGTATCCTCCGGATAACCGCCGAGTCCAAATACTATCACCGGTAGGTAGTGCTCCCCTGCCAGGCTCACCGTCTAACAATACGAGTCTTCTTGCCCCGGGGTACCTCACCGGGTCCACCATGTACCCACAGACGGTGCCTACCGCTCCTCGAATCGGGTTTCACATGCCACTTTCAGAACTGAGAAAACACATGGTGGACGCATTGAAATATCATATCAAGAGAAACCGGGTTTTTAAAATAATACATACTCTCTTTTGAAATAACCACGGTTCCCAAATCCAGAAATCTCATGAAAACAACATATCTCAATGCGTCTAATCATAAAGCATGATGTATGCGATATCTAACAGAAATGTAAGTATATCCGTATATCATGCAACATGGAACAGTAATATGCACAAATCAAGGGAAAACCGCTCTTTCAAATAAATCCAGTTTTAAAATATATCTTGCGGTTCCCAAATCTCCAAAATCAAGCCAGAATCATCTATGTATGTACAAATAGGTATGTATGAAAGTATGGGTGTACAATATGTATGTACGCAAGTATGGGTATACAATATGTATGTACGCAAGTGTGAGTGTACAATATGTATGTATGCAAGTATGGCATGCAAGGAGTCATATGCTGATGCAACAATCCTACTGTGTAGTGACATGGTAATTATCGATGATGAAGTGTGTGAGCCGGCAAGTAGGTGTACGTGGAGCATACGCATCATCGGTAATGGTGCTGGTGTCCTAACAGCATGGGTTTAATATAACAATAAACACATTTAAACATGCAATGCGATGCGAATAGCAAGAATAAGCGGAAAATGAATAATAAATGCAACAGTGAAGAATCTACATCAATATATATGATTCATACAGTTTTTCCATTTGAAATAACACAAATCGCGGTGTTTAGAAAAATAAGGGCTACGGTGTTTTGAAGAAAAGATGCGTCTTTTGAAAATATCCGAAGAATCTCTTGGCCTGTCTTTAAAATACTCACAAATCGTTAGTTTTGAAATAGGTATGACTCGAGTCTAGTCTAACATCTATACGTAAACTACAGGACTAAACTAACAGGCTAATCGAAAAGGTATGGAAACCACCTAAATCTGAGTCGATACATATAAATATAATAGTCGGTGATCCCGCCTCAATAGTATCACATACGATACAATATATAACATGACATCCTCGAGTCAAGAGTGTGGATCTAACTTCATAAAGCTCGTACGGTAAATCCATCATACGGCATCCCAATCCAGGTACGGGTCGAATATCATATTTATCTCATCAATTATTTGGTATCCCTTTCATTATATCTCATGAACTAGGGTACTGATCTAAGTCTAATACAAACTGAAACCATCTGTAGATATATACGTGGTATGAAAACACACGCCTAAAGGCCCGCTATAATCTCATGGCGTATCTCGTAATACGAATCAAAACATATCACCGATCTCATGGCATCATGCCTAATCTCATCGACTCATCCCCAAGTACCATAAACAATCCTCATCATCCATGTATAAGTATACATACATACACACACACACACACACACACATATTCCCATACCTATGTGTGTAAATATATATACATATCCCTATATACGCACAAGTAAAACAAAGTAAGCATGTGTGTGCATGTGGGTGTAAACCCCATTCTAGGGTTCGCAACTAAACTAACTAAGGACACTGTCATCCAATTACACTAAAGTTATCCATAACTCCCAAAGTCTATCTATATAATCATAATCTCATAATAAAAATATAAATATATCCATATAACATATACCATACACTACACTACGAATTGCGGGGGTGCTATACGCCATCCACCCGACTTCCCCCGTAGATATATATCTTCTCATCTTGATCTTCGCTTGCTGGAGTCGATGACGCCATGCTCATCCTCGTTGTATCGAAGTCCACGTGAGGGTACCTACAATTTCCAATGCGTCATACAGTCTCAAGAATCGAACATGAAAGCCAAAACGGCATGCGAATCGCTTAATAGGTTAGAACCTATAGCCTATGCCTGCAAAACCATCAAACAACCCCCGTCGCTGACGTACAAATATCAGACGACGGAACACAAAATCAAATACCAAATCCCAAATTAAAACAAAGTCGCGAAACAATGCAGCAACTCAAGAAAATGGTCCCAGATTTTACCCTAGGTGAAATTAGCCAATTTTGCACATATGGAGGGTCTAATTTACTGAATATAAAGCCATGAACCAAACACGGATCGTTTCAGAAGTTCTAAGGCCGCAAATTGCGGCCATGGGGATTAAATTTGCATCCATGATGAAAGGGTTTTGTCTCGGGTCTTCAGGGCAGCATCTAGGTCACCTGCACTACTCACTGTATTTGCTAAATAATTTTCCAGGTCTCCGAGTTGTAGAAAATTCCGATTTACCATCACAAAGTCTACAAAAATACGATATCGGGGTTTTCTAAGTTTGCGAATTGGGGTTCAAGTGTCTGTTTAGTTTAATTTACCATCAATACATGGGTTGTAGTCCCTAATTACACCTCAATTACACCTTTGGAATCAATTCAAACCTTAATCCCTAACTTGGAATTTTCAAAGTTCACCAAACTACACAATATCGATACTAAACATGCATGGATGCTTAAGGAATTGAAATACTATTCTAATGGAGCAGAAATTACCTCATTTAGCAACTTAAGAAAATTCTTGAGTTGCCTCCGGTCTTCAAAATCCGATTTTTCTTGCTCTAAAGTGTTTGTATTGAGCTTGTTCATGTCTTTTGTGAAGTGGGGATGAACTTTTGAAGAATTTTTCATGGAGTTGTGAGGGTTTAGAGATGGGGGAGGAAGAGGGAAGCCATGGGGGAATGAGGGAGAGGAAAATAATGAAGGGATGAAGAAAGAATGGGAGCTTGGTCAAAGGAAGACCCCTCACCTCTCACTCTCTTCTCTCTCTTGCCCATGCTTCACTTGTTTATTCATTTTTCTTTTCTTTTTCTTTTCTTTTGTTATCTTTTCTTTTCTTTGAATTAAAACCATGGATGAAGAGAAGAAAGAAACCATGGACGAAAAATGTAACAAATGTGAAAAATGACATGGTGCATGTCATGTGCACAAATCCGGCTTAATATACGATTAGTGATATCTAATCGCGATTAGCATTAAAATGGAATATGATAAATCATGAAAACTTATAATTTGGTTAAATCACATAAAACACCTTCATTTCCGTAATTCCTATAATTTTCCAAATTTTTCCTGATTTATCGGTATTTAATTATACCGCACTAATAAAATATTCATAATATTTATTATTTAATTATAAAAATTCCAAAAAATAATATTTTATTTTTTTGAAATGTTACACTTGACTTTTGTCAAGATCATAGGAGGTTAGGGGCAAAAGTATTATCGGGAATTTCAAGTGTTGAAATTTGCAATGAGATTGCATACCTTCTATGAGATAGTTGGATCCTGATACCCATTGCGAGTAAGAGTTACTCCTGGGAGAGTTTTACACATCACAATTAGCCGATCAAGTAGGTGTATAGAAAGGTGTTAACAGGGTTATGCTTATGGGAAAACAAGGTTTATTTTAATTAGGTCCGTGCGAAAGCACGGGGAACCTCCCTCAAAATACCAACACTGGCCTGGCTGAAAGATTGGCGAACTTGTAACGTGTAGTTAATCTCGGCTAGTCTTACCTTTTAGGGTTTGAAGAAAAATTTGATAAAAACAGTGGAAGCCATCCTGATTAGATAAGATAATCTAATCTTGCAAGAGTATACGCTAAAGTGCTTGCTTCTCTCTCTCTCTCTCCAGGTAGCGACCATGTCAGGCCTTAATCAAGATAATAATATGGATGTATTGACCGAACCCGCTTGTTATACTGAGCAGCGGAACGTTAGTTCCGTTCTTTCTTATAATTGTTATAAGATTGAGCACGGAATAGGGACATATCCGGATTCCCACGCCGCCCAAACGAAGAATAAGCATATTGATGCTTCTTCTTCAGGTGTGTTATGCAGGGTTCCCTAGGACGGCAGCAAGGTTTCGGGAGGCATCTCTCATGCCATATTCAAAAATTTGCCATTCTAGCTAACCCTAACCCTAGAATCGTCTACTAGAAATCGATGGAAAAGTAAATACAAACACTTTGCAAGTAAAGTGAGCAAGAAATACAACCTTTGTAGACCGGTCCTTCACTTCAATAGCTCCGTGTAGTAGTCCCTTCACTGCGATCGTAAACTCCGGACTCTAGAGGGGCTCCCTTGAAGAAACGAACATGATTGCTTCGAAGTCTTCGAGTCCGAAGATGATCTACGTCGAGGAGACACTAACCCAAGTTATCTCTTCACTAATTGTGACATTAGTTAAGCAAAACACCCTAAACTAAATGACAAGTAGTAGAGGATGATGAAGTAGGAATTTTTGCTCATTTTAGATTTCATATTCTCATATGTTTTCATTACAAACCAAGAAGCTAGTAAGCTTCAATGAGAGGAAGAAGAAGATGAAGTTGTGATGAATGAAAGAGATGAACTCATGAGGTTAGAAATGCAACCATGGTCAAATAATATCATGCATAACCATTGTAGAGAATAAACCATGCACTAAGGTTAAGAGTTGGGTTAAATAAATATTCTAAACTAGACAAAAGAGTTGACTTTGTCAAAGGTTATCCATAAGCTTTGTCCAAACTCAACCATGATAAATTCTCACTCTTTTGAATTAGCTTAAAATAAATAAAACCCTAACTTAACCCTAACATGGTATAAGTCTCATACATACATGTTGCATGTGTAACCTAGTATGAAACAAACATGTACACTTGCATATATCACATATATACAATGTGCACAATCTAGTAAGAAAAGAAATCTTAAGTGAGCTAATACTAGTTAATGTAACTTAATATATCAAATATATAATTATACATTAAATTATTAAATCAACACTTGATTTAATAATCCGGCTATATCACATATAACCGACTAATATCATATGTAACAACTTATCGAATCAACACTTGATCCGATAATATGTATGTATGCAAGTATGGGTGTACAATATGTGTGTACGCAAGTATGGGTGTATAATATGTATGTATGCAAGTATGTCATGCAAGGAGTTATATCCTAATGCAACAATCATACTGTGTAGTGGCATGGCAATTATCGATGATGAAGTGTGTGAGCCGGCAAGCAGGTGTACCTGGAACATACGCATCATCGATAATTGTGCTGGTGTCCTGACAGCATGGGTTTAAAATAACAATAAACACATTTAAACATGCAACGCGATGCGAATAGCAAGTATATGCGGAAAATGAATAATAAACACAACAGTGAAGAATCTACATCAATATATATGTCATACAGTTTAACCATTTGAAATAAGACGAATCGTGGTGTTTAGAAAAATAAGGGCTACGGTGTTTTTAAGAAAAGATGCATCTTTTGAAAATATCCGTAGAATCCCTTGGCCTGTCTTTAAAATACTCACGATTCGTTAGTTTTGAAATAGGTATGACTCGAGTCTAGTCTAACATTTATAAGTACTACAGGACTAAACGAACAGTCTAATCGAAAGGGTAAGAGAAACCACCTAAATCTGAGTCGATATATATATAAATATAATAGTCGGTGATCCCGCCTCAATAGTATCACATACGATACAATATACAATATAACATCCTCGAGTCAAGAGTGTGGATCTATCATCAATATATAGCTCGTACGTAAATCCGTCGTACGGCATCCCAAATCCGGGTATGGGTCGAAATATCACATTCATCTCATCATTTATCTGGTATCCTTATTATCATATCTCATGAACTGGATTACTGATCTAAGTCTAATACCAACTGATACCATATATATATATATATATATATATATATATATATATATATATATATATATGCATGTATGAAAACGCATGCCTAAAGGCCCGCTATAATCTCATGTCGTATCTCCTAATACGAATCAAACATATCACCGATCTTATGGCATCATGCCCAATCTCATCGAATCATCTCCAAATACCAAATACAATCCTCATCATCTATGTGTAGGTATACGTATATATATATATATATATATATATATTTTCCTAGTCCTATACCGATGTGTGTGTGTACACACACACACGTATCCCGATATACGCACAAGTAATAACAATAATGCATGCAAGGGTGTGTGCAAACCTATTCTATGGTTCGCGACTAAGAAATCAAACACGACACTATCATCCAAATTCACAACACATATGTAAATATATAACATATCATCAACTACACTATGAACTGCGGGGGTGCTATACGCCATCCACCCGACTTCCCCCATAGATGTGTATCTACTCACTTTGCTCTTCGCTTTCCATTGCCGACGTCGCCACGCGCTGGCTTGTCGTCTTGGAATTCTCGTGGGGGTACCTATATGTCACAACGTAACGTATCGCATTAAAATCCAAATCAAAAACAAAACGACACGCTAAAAACCTATAGGTTAGAACCTACGGACTACGCATTTCAAACCACCAAACAACCCTCGATATCGTCGTACAAACGTCAAGTGATCGAGGTAAAACTCAAATACTAAAATCCAGAATCCAAAATACGAAAAATATAACCCCGAATCAAAACAGCAACTCATGAATTTAGTCCCAGATTTTACCCTAGGTCAAATCAGCCAATTTTGCATATGTGGAGGGTCTAGATTACAAATACTGGAGCCATGAAACAAACACGAGCCAAATTGCCCCAGGTCTGGCCCCAAATTGCAGCCAGAATGAATATAATTGCGGCTTTGGAGAGGGGGTTGGGGCTAGGGTTTCAGTGGGGGGTCCTAGGTTGCCTGCATGTACCTTAGTGTTTGCTAAATAATTTTTTAGGTCTCCGAGTGTTAGAAGATTTCAAATACCCTACAGAATTCCAAAAAAAACGACATCGGCAGAATTTCAAAGTTCGTCAATTGGGGTTTGTCTCTGGTTTTGTGTCCAAAATACAATCATTACAGGGGTTTAAGGTCACTATAAGCCTTAATTACACATCACCACTCAAGAATTCCTCAAACCCTAACTAAAAATTTCTAAACCTCACTAAACGACACTAAATTGGTTCTAATCAAACATGGATGTAAAAGAAATGGAAATATTATGCTAATGGTTAAGAGAATACCTCATTTGTCAACTTAAGAAAATTCTTGAGTTGCCCCAAGTGTCCAAAATCCTTGTTTTCTTGGTCAAAAGTGAAGCTTGTGAGCTTGTGCACATTTTTTGTGAAATGGAGATGATGTTTTGAAGTTGTTTTGAGGGTGTTTGTGAGGATGAAGTGGAGGGGAATGGAGGAGGCAACAGCTCTTGAGAGAATGAGGGGAGGAAATGATGAAGGAATGAAGAAGGAATGGGAGCCTTGGTCCAAGGTTTGACCCCCCACCCTCTCTCTCTTGCCCATACCTCATTATTCTATCATTTTCTTTTCTTTTCTCTTCTCACATAAAACCCAAAACCATGAATGAAAATGAAGAGAAATAGATTTAGTAAAAGGTGATAACTTCCGGGCAGTTCGGCAGAAACAAGAATGGGAGAGACCCCGACAGAATCTTTCTGGAGTACTAAACGAGAAGACTTGGACCCAGGATCGGTCGTATTATGCACACCCGGTAGGCCAGAGTTCGGCATCATCGACGAGACATATTGTGAGTGACCATGATAGTTGGCCAGAGATCTTTAGAGGATGTGCCAGAGCGGAACTGTTTCCGTCATCATTTCCATATTGGGCCATTGAGCCGAGAAGTTATGTAACTGGCAATCCATAGTGAGAGACGAGAGCCTAAGGGCACAAGGCGCCACTATGAATAAGAGGCAAGTGGATATCTTTCTCTGCTAGCTTTGGATGCACCGGCATCTTCTCGACTTTGAAGGAATGACACATCGACGACAGTGTTTACGATTCGCAATTTGGTGATTTGAATATCCTGTGTCTCATTTTGGATTTCCGTGTTTTAGGCATTTTATTTGCATGATTGAGTTTTCGTGCACCACAGTTGCACTCGATTTCGATTTAATGTCGTTCGAGATATTTGATTTTGATTTCATGCCTATGGTATGTATGTGATTTGACTTGTACCTTCGGTGTAGTTTTCATGTACTTTTAGTACTTTGATTCGATTTTGTGCACGCTGATGCACGTGGTTGTGAGATTATATACCACAGTATACCTGATTTAGATTGAGGTGTGTAGTATACCATCGATTTTCGATTGTAATATTCGATATTTGTTTTCGTGCACCTGGTGCACTTGATTTGGATTCTTGCGCATACGTGGCGTGCATGATGCGATTTCGGTGTGCACGAGATGCACTAAATCGGGATTCTTCATGCATATCAGATGCACCTGGTATTGTTGTCAGGCACACTCGTTGCTTTTAACAGGTGTTTTCGTGCACACCCGTTGCACTTAGATTTTGTTTCTGTGCATATGTATCGCACATTCATGTAAGGTTCTTAGGCACTAGGACAAGGTTCTACAAGGCATCAAACATGTCGTATTTAAAATTTTCAAGTGCCATACAACCTAAGCAAGGATCTTTACTAGAGAATTAGAGTTCGAAAAACATCAAGTAAACATATTTACTTGTAAGAGTTAGGGATTACAACCTTTGTAGTCCGTTCCTTCGCTTCATATGCTCCGAGTTGAGGTCCTTTCGCTGCGATAATCAAGTTCTCGGACTCTCAAGAGGCTCCATGAGTTGAATGATACATCTTGCTTGAAGTCTTCGAAATCCAAGACGATCTACCTTAAGGAAACACAAACCCAAGCTCTTGCCTCACTAATGAAGTATTAGTAAAGCAAACACCCTAATCTAAGTGACTAGAATAGATGAGGATGATGAACTAGGAATTTTGCTCTCTTTAGTTTTCTATTTCTCACATTCATTCATCATAAAAGAAAAATCCAGAAAGCTTTTCAAGAGCAAGAAGAAGATGAAGTTTTGTTGTGATGAAAATGAATTATTATTGAGGTTAGAAATACAACCAAGGGTTATGTCATGCTTAACCCTTGTGGAGACTTGACCATGGGTTAGGGTTTGGGTTGGGTTAATAAATATCAAGAAAATATCTAAAGAGTGGACTTTAGTCAATAAAGATAAATATCCACACAATTTAGAATTAACCCAAAACAAAACATTAACCCTAATCCAAACCCTAGCATGATTTAATCTCAAAACCCTAGTTGCATTTGAAACCCTAACATGTTACAATATCATATATCACATATATAATATATAATGTAACAAAAGAAAATAATACAATTAACATATATCACATATATATCAATGTATTATCAAGTAAGAAAAAGAATCATTTAAGTGAGCTTATATTAGTTAATGTAATGTAATATATCACATATATACTTATACATTAAATTATCGAACCAACTCTTGATCCGATAATCCGGCTATATAACATATAACTGACTAATATAACATGTATCATCTTATCGAATCAACACTTGATTCGATATCCCGGCTATATCACATATACCCGGCCGATATCACATATCGCGAGAATAGAATACGGTATCTCATATCGTATTAATCTCAGTCCCGCACATATCACATATGTGCTCCTACTCCGTTTTTCCTGAACCAGGAAACCTCTGTGTAGGACTCTAAAGAATCGTCAATACGCTGGCAGTAGGTGATGATCATATCAAACACCCACAAGCTGCAAGCGGTCAGCTAAACGTAATAGCCACCCGGGTATTGAGCGATCAGAAGATCAATAAGCAAGCCTGCACACACTCCCATGAATCCAATCAGTAATACTACCGTACAGTCCGGTCTCTTCGTCTGATATGTCGCATATCCAGTCTACGGGTGGTAAACGTCAGACCCTAGTAACCGATAAGTTGTGTTGATGTGAGGCTCATAACGGGTTGAGAAACTACTGATAACACTTACCAGTAGATCTCCATATCAGCCCTGGCCAGGGACTTCCAATTATGGCCAATTGAACACAGCGCAACATCAACCCCCAATACCGGGAGAGACGAAACCCCTCCTATCGCTCATTGCCTCCATGTGATTAGGGACTGTACCCAAAAGCCACCGTTTTGCATATTCTCATGAACGTGGTAAGGTGGAAATCAAAGCACAGTGGGAATCACACAAGACTCTATGACGATCTCGGGTCTACAGACTAACCTGTACCAGGTCACCAGAGAACAGCTATCTGACGATAGGTATAATACCATCTAGGAGTTCTCGGAGAGTTCGTTCAGTGTACCCAGTCTCCACTGAGCACCTGTACACCATCTTTGATGTTAAACACCGATGGATATGGGATCATCCATCGCCCATCATATGGGTCAAGATGCGTATACGCTAGTCTACTCTGGAGTATCGATGCCCTGTCTCGATACACTCTTAACTAGGAACAATTATAGGATGTACTCTTGGACTACCGTGGCCCCACTATTATGATCTGCATCATAGTCTTAGTAGTCGAGTACATATCCTAACGGCTTTATCAACATGTTAGAGCAAGACAGTAAACCAATATAAGTCAATATGTTTAGACAAAGTGAAACCAGATAGCATACGATCATATCGAGTAAGAAAGTCTTCTCTATATATATCCAAGTATCCACTATAATATACATCATATGTACAACAATGGCCTCTAGGGCATATACATTGTATGTTAGTTGTATGTATGCCCTAGAGGCTAGTATTGTACAGATGATGTATATTATATTGGATGCTTGGACATATATATGGAGGACTTTCTTGCTCGATATGATAGTATGCTATCTGGTTGCCCTTTACTTTAACATGTATACTTGTCTCTTTATAATGTCTTATAGTTGCATGTTGGTAAAACTCTTAGGATGTGTACTTGACTACCTGGACTATGATGCAGATCATACTAGTGGGGACATAGTAGTCCATAAGTACATCCTTCAAGGTCCCTAGTCATGGGTGTATCGAGACGGGGCATCGATGTACCAGTGTAGACTAGCGTATACGCTTCTCGACCCATGAGATGGGCGATGGATGATCCCATATCCATTGGTGTTTGACATCAGAGATGGTATACGGGTGCTCAGTGGAGACTGGGTACACTGGACGGACTCGCCGAGAACTCCCAGATGGTATTATACCTCACGTCAGATGGCAGTTCTCTAGTGACACTTGTGCAGGTTAGTCTGTAGACCCGAGATCGTCATAGAGTCTTGTATGATTCCCACTATGCTTTGATTTCCACCTTACCACGTCCATAAGGGTGTGCAAAACGGTGGTTTTTGGGTACAGTCCCGAGTCGCATGGAGGCAATGAGCAATAGAAGGGTTTTTGTCTCTACCGGTATTGGGGGTTGATGTTGCGCTGTGCTCGATTGGCCGTGACAGGGAAGTCCTTGGCCACGGCTAATTTAGAGATTTACTGGTAAGTGTTACCAGTAGTTTCTCGACCCGTTATAAGCCTCACATCGGCACGACTTATCGGTTATTGGGGTCTGACGTTTACCACCCCTAGACTTGATATGCGACATATCAGACGAGGAGACCGGACTATACGGGAAGTGTTACCGGCAGGCTTTTACAGGAGTTGGAGCGGGCTTTCTTGCTGATCTTCTGATCGCTCAATACCCGGGTAGTCGTTACGTCCATCTAGTACCGCTGACGGCTTGTGGGTGCTTGATGTGATCATCACCTACTGTCGGCGTATTGACGAGTCTTTAGAGTCCTATATAGAGATTTTACTGGCTCAGGCAAAACGAAATAGGAGCGCATATGTGATATGTGCGGGACCGAGAATAATGCGTGTATGTGATACCGTATTCTATTCTCGTGACTTTTTTTGTATCGGTCGGTTATATATGATATGACCGGGTTATCGAATCAAGTGTTGATTCGATAAGTCGATACGATGAATGTTAGTCGGTTATATGAGAAATGACCAGATTATTAAGTCAAGTGTTGATTTAATAATTAAGTGTATAATTGTATATTAGATATACTAGTTTACATTACTAACACTTGTTCACTTTAGGATTTTTCTCACATGAGCACAACTTTAATGTATATATGATATATATTAAAATTGTGTTTTCTTTTATTGTATCATGGTTGATGATACACTTGACTTGGGTATATGAGACATACACCATGCTATTTGTTATGTTGGGTTTTAACATTTAAAAGTAATTACAAAATTAGTGGTAAATTAGAAAATGCATGAAGCTTGTGGATGCATTGACTAAAGTCCACAAAATTTTTTTTTACTTTGGGTTTTAACCTAACCTTAACACTTAGCCATGGTAATGTCTCTACAAGAGTTAGTATATGATACTCACTCACCATGGTTAGCTCACTCACTTGATCATTATCCTCTTCATTTTCTTTTGTTCATCTTCTTCTTGGTTCAAAAGAAAAAGCTTGCTACAGGTTTGATCCAAAGTGAGAATCATTGTGAGAAATAAAATTCCAAAGAGAACCCACTTCCTATTTCTCCATCCTCTACTGGATTAGCACTTTAGTTTAGGGTGTTTACTTCACTAATTTTCTAGTTAGTGAAGTAGTAGCTTGAGTCGGAATTCCCTCGACATAGATCATCTTCGGCCTCGGAGACTTCAAGCAAGATCGCATCTTTCGCCTCGTGAAGCCATACAAGAGCCCGGAAGAACTTTGATCGTAGCGAAGGGACTACGACAAGGAGCTCTAGAAGTGAAGGACCGATCTACAAAGGTTGTATTTCGCATACCCTTAGTCGTAAAGTTGTTTATTGCTTTTATCTTCGCCTAATCTCTAGTATACGATCTAGCTTAGGGTTGTTCGGCACATAAAAAATTTAATTTTGTTATGGTCGATGCCTTGTAGAGCCTTGTTAGTGTGCCTAGTAACCCTACATTGTAAGTCCACGGTAGTGCTCCGGCCGTCTAACAGACACCAAATGCGGAATAAAAACTTTTACAACTGGCGCTATCGCGTACTATAACCCAGATCTGCCATTAAAGCTAAACTAACAAACTACAAAGTGGGTAGAAGAGTTATACCGAATGATCCGAGTCCTTCGGTCTTCAACCATCATCCCACGCTTTGTTGCGGCTTCTCCGATCTCCTGAATCTCCAGTCTTCTCGTCCAGGTGGCACCACGTCGACGGATCTTTAAGCGGGCTCCCGCATCTGAACCGAGGCAACTCGATCATCAAGTTTGCCAAAAGAGATGACCAAGATTGATGTAGAGAATGAGTAGAACATTTTGTCTCGTTACGTCCAAAGCTATGAACGAACGGTTAATGAAGTTGCCTTTTGGATCGGGTGGAAATGTGAAATGAGTATCTATTAAATTTCCATACACTAAAACTATCATCTTTTCTCTCAAGCAACCATTTTCCACAAGAGGGGAGGGGCCGGCATATTTGAAGAGGGGAGAGGTGAGTGTAGGAGGGGGAGAGTGACCATAAGATCATTGAAGAGGATGAGTCACATAACACCTTGTATGAACACATTTAATGAAACAATGAATCATCAACCAAGTCACCAAAACCATTAATGCAATAATCAATGCACTAATGACTCACAAGCCTAGTCACCATCTAGAAACTTCCACACTCATCTCAAGAAAAGATAAATCCGTTTTTAACCGAATGTTAAAAGACAGATGATAGAAAACTGGAAACTGGTAACTTCCAAAAGTGATCCTGAAACGAATTTCAGGATAACCCCGTATCAGTATAAACATACCCGCATTTGTATTACGACCGAATACAAATGCAACTGAGACAAAGATATTATATCTAGACAGCATAATAGTTGGATCCGGCTTAAACCAAAGCCGACCAGTATTATCTGCCCGAAATATGATACGTGCGAAAACGCACGTGCATTTTCCGAACCTTGCCATAAAACCATACGGCCTCTACAACGTTTTGCCCGAACTTAGGAAACGGTCTGTGGGGGACTCTAATGACTCATCAACACACTGGCAATAACCACTAGCACGTCAGAGATACGAGCTGTACGTAATGTTTGCCTATGTATTGATTGGAAGGGAAGCTGAAGAGCGAACTCATCCATAAACCCTACTGAGCCTGACAGTGACAATATCCGTACAGTCCGGTCCGTTCGTCTAAAGAGTATCACATATCGAGTCTAGGGGGTGGATAAAGTTAAACCCCTAATAACGCGATAAATCGTGTCGGTATGAATCCCATCACCATCTGAGAAACTACTGATCCAAATCTGTAATTCTCCATTACCTCGGCCGAGGATTTCTAGTGATGGCCATCCGTGCACTCTGCGACATCAACCCCCAATACCGGGAGAGACGAATCCCCGACGATCCGCTCACTGCCTCCATGAGGCTCAGGACTGTACCCAAAAAATACCTGTTTGCACGTCTCCTTTGAGCGTGGTAGGGTAGAAATCAAAGCACAGTGGGAACTCACACGAGACAAATGACGATCTCAGGTCGACATACTAACTTGTACACATGTCACCTGGGAACTTCTATCTGACGATATGTATAATACCAACTAGCATGTTCCCGGCGAGTCCTGTCCGGTGTACTCATAACCCAATGAGCACCTGTATACATCTTAGGTAATCTAACTGATACCAGTGGCTTGTGAGACCGGCCACCGCCCCTCGTCGGGGTCTCGACTATATACACTAGTCTACTCTAGAGTATCGCTGCCCTGTCTCGAAACTCCCACAACTAGGGACACTTTAAGGATGTGCTTACAGACCCCAGCTCCCACGTATATGATCGCCATCATACTGTTGGCAGTCAAGCAAGAATCCTATGGGCTCTATCAACATGCAATAGTGAACTAAAGCATGTATACGATGATAAAGACAAACCAGATAGCATACTATCATCTCGAGCAAGACTGTCATATCGGTATAGGTCCTCCATCAATCATTGCAATCATATACCTGCGATCCAATAAATGACTTTGAGGGCACTATATCCAACAATCTCCCATTTGCACTTAAGACTAATTATTGCGATGTCGCATACTCACAGCCCGTGTGATACCGAATATCCAACTCCTCTACTAATCAGTTTCACAAAGCTAGTTTGTAAAACTCTTGTGTTCGATAAATAGCCTCAGTGAGTGGATCCGCCCCGATGTTTCTTTCTATGTCTCTCTTAATCTCAAGTTCGCGGAGAAAGCCATCTCCCGAATCGAGTAATTCCTGTCTTAGAATATGTTTGAATATCTGATGGGACCTAGTTCATAAATGAACTCCAAATCCAAACTTCTTAGAATTTATTGATAACTGAACATAATCAGTATCCAGCACCGTGCCTCCCACAGTTTCCTCTTGGACCACCAGTCCATAATACTGTCCCTCGTCAGAGGGAAAACTATAACTCTGACAATCACTCTGTCATCCATTTCACCTTTGAGGCCTGGAATGATAACCGTTTCCCGAAGGAAGCTGCCGTCATCAAATCCGTAGAACATGCACTTATGTTCTAAAACTGCTTCCTTATGTTTCTTCAGGATTGGATTAATATAAACTTATTGCATCTAGTGCAAAAACAACATCTGTTGTGGTACTTGACATCTCACGATTGACTCAATTGCCTAAGCAAGTGATCTGCTAATCATGCACATCCCCCTCCCCTTTAGTCTGTAAGACACCTTTAGAGAGGGTGACTCCATCACCTGCAGGTATACCACCATGCCAGGAGTCATCTATTCTAAAATACTATTAGAATACTGTCAAAGTACCCATATTGGGAAACTGCCCAAATCTAGATCTAAAATCATAGATCTAGTAACCAGAATGTCAGATATTATATCCATGTCCTTTGTGAAGAAACAACTTTGTGACAACCACAGTACAACCGATCGTAGTATAGGAATTTTACTTCCTACTCTGTGTATGTCATCCAAATACCAGGACATCACACCTTACTACCTTCTTAACAGATCTATCCCCTATTCTGATGAAGTCAAACCCATGACTGTCATATCAAAAATAGATGATCTAATCTCCGCTTTATTTGCTCAAGCCTATAAATAGACATAAGCTACTTGCTCACTATGCTTCTGCTGCTCCCACTGACCACAACAACCCTCTGGCAGAATAATATATACGTATACTTCTAAAGCTAGTTTAGAACGACGTTATACTTATCCTCCTGTCGGGTTTCATAGTCTGGAACAACAGTAGTGTCAAGTCTGGGTAAACAAGAACATCCCTGTCACCGTCCTTGAGGCTACCGGAGTACCTCTCGGGTGTCTGAGGTTACCCTCCATATCTGCGAAGTGGCTATTGGAATGTCAAACCTGATTGAATATATAGGTTCTATTAAATTTTCCCTAATCGTTTACGGTTCTGGAATCTCTTCCAGTTCTACCATACTCCCACTACTGTTTTCTAAAAAAATCCATTTTACTAAAACTGTGGTGAGTCAAGAACAATATCACTATTGATCTTCCAGATAGTAGAAATGTCAACCCTCGTCAAAGCCAAGGTCAACCCACAAACTGTCATTATAGAAACGTGCATTGAGTTATCCAGTGTCTGGTTTTAAGCATAAGCTGGACAACTCCCCTTACCTTAACATCGTTAAGATATGAAGCATTCTATATGCAATATAGAAACTTTGGCACTTATCTAATTGGAACCAGATTCAAATCATGCAGCTGTCTCCAGTGCATATCAACTTAATGAAGAGAGGTTAATCAGCATTACTCAACTTAGGAATCTATCCAATTATGAGTAACCCGAAAGAGAAACAAGTTTATCAAAACCATTACTTTCATCTGAATACCAATCACAAGAATCTACATCTTCAATCTCTTTGAAGAATCCCGATACTTGCGATACCTGGTTCACTACTTTATTCTTATACCCACAACTTCTCAAAACTTAGACATTGTATTTCTACTAAACACTTGTCTAAAAACTAGAGAAGTTACAAGTAAACAGAACATAGTACGAGGACCAACCCCTTTGTCCTCATGGACTCTGGACAACATACAATACTCTGTATAAGTCCGCTGAGTCGAATAACTCAAAACATGTGCATCGTAGGTTGAAAACTGTACCCAGGCGATTTCCTCAAATATCACCAATTACAACGAATTCTGATATAATGAGGATGATCACCTAATTCCCAATAACTCCCTCCCACTCATTATCTGTAAAACCATACAGATAAGAGAATGAAACCTGGTAAATACATACTCTGGAGTAAGTATCTTATCGGGAAATCTGTTTTCCTTTAACAATGCACAGTGAAACTGAAACATGAAAATGTTTCGTAGGGGTATCCTGGTATTCTTAGTAATGCCTCTTTCATAATCCAATTCATGACTTTAACCGTATATTTCATTGCCATCTCTCCAAATCCCTTTATTTATCTTTAGTCGTTACCTTCTGTACACCATCGTTAGGCTAAATGGTTTTCTTCCTTCCCTACCGTTCGGCACCAGCCTATGGTTTGGAAGAAGACTATCCAGTAAGCATAATAGGTGTACTCTCCTAATCCTAGGAGTACTCGCAACTTGAGAGAAGGTGATGATAAAAGACAACTGAATAATACTTTATTTTATTTCTCCCGAACTGGGAAAAAGCAAAGGTAAAATAGGAGTGGCGATGAAGTACGTGGTTTGGTCGTGAATGTTAACAGTCGCAATTTACTTTGCCCTCTTTCTAATCCCTTTATTTTGTCTTTAGTTATTACCTTCTGTACACCCTACTTAGGCTAATTGGTTTTCTTCATTCCCTACCTTTCGGCACCAGCCTATGGTTTGGAATAAGATTATTCAATAAGCGTAATAGGTGTACTCTCCTAAACTAAGGAGCCCTCGCAACCTGAGAGAAGATGATGATAATAAAAAACAACTTAATAAACCAATTCTATTTCTCCTGGACCTGGATCCATCTTCGAAGAAGTCCTTCGAGTTCGTATATAACCATACGATGGATCTATCCAATGGAAGTGTATATCCGTAGTAATACGGGGTGTTCTGAGAAATTCAAAGGGTAAAAGAAGGAGCGGCAATGACTTATGCAACTCGGACAATCCAAAAGCCAGTATTTTAAGAAGGTTCGGTTAACTTGGTCACTGAGTCATAGTCTAGGGTCGGTCAAAGGCCGCTACCAAAGAGAGAAAGAGAGAGAAAAGAAACACTCTGCGTGCACTCTAACCTAGATCAGAATGGTTATCACTTTATCTAATCAGGAAACCTTCCACTGTAATCTCAAATTCTCCTCCAAACCTGAAAGAAGAATTAGTCGGGTTCACCTGAAGAGTAAACCAACTCATCAGTGAGAATCGGGATCCAACTATCATCGCATGATAACTTGATGGAAGCCACTCAAGTTATCACACTCCAGAAGGTATGCGCATGCCTGGCAAACTTCCTGTATGTTTGAAACTCCCGATGTAATTTTTACTTCATGCTCTTATGACCTTGACTAAGGGCCAACAAATCATAAGCCACATGTCAAGTTCTTTCCGTCATTATCCAGGTTGATATGAACCCACCCGTATATACTCTTGACTAAGGGCCAACAAAGTAACACGACTGTCCCAAACCAACGCATCTATCTATGCAACAAATGAATACCCAGCAGCTACCAAACACTATGCCTTGACTAAGGGCCAACAAACATAGCATGAATACTACTGACTATCCATAAGAAATGACGGAGGGCTACGGCTGGTTTTTAGCGAAAAACCTTTAACGTAATGAACTTGATCTCGTTGAAGGAACCTGATAGCTTTTTATAAAAATATAGTGACGAAAACCATTGCTAAAGAGGTCACTCCCGGTGAAGGGATCTCGGCTCTTTCCTTGTGGAATGAGGTGCAGAATATTCTAACTGAATACCGCTATGCAAAGCAACTTGTAATTGACTATATTGAAGTTATTACACTGACGCAAACTTCTGCCCAAGGGGTCACTCCCGGTGAAGGGATCTCGGCCCTTACCTCGTCGAATGAGGTGCAGGATATTCTAAACTGAATATCACTATGCAAAACAAAAGGAAACATCTTTGTAATAACACCTTTTAAATTTTTTTCTAACAACATCAAATATAGGTTTGTTTTATCCTTGCATTGATAAGAATCAATGCAGTCCCATCAACTAATCACACCAGAAAAGAACGAAAATAAAATGTACGTATATGCCATCCGCATTCGTCACTGGGTCCCGTCATCACCCGTTAGGTTACTTAACTAACGACAGAGCGGGGGCTGGACTAGCGCAGGTGTAAAACATATACAACATCTAATAGTATATATACCAATATACAATAATCGCTCCAGGCGTGATAATATGAAACATTACAGAAAAATAATAAGCATCATAGAACAATACAGATAATCTGGGATCCCCGGGTTTCACAGAGCCGCTGCTGAAACCCGACGTTCCCCTGGTCGTGTGGATAGCCTGTGCAATGAAACCTAGACCCCTACGGGTGCGGCAAGTTACCCACCAAAACCTGAAGCGAGGCAGCCCCCTACAGCAAAAATGAATGGACCACCCGGCACTTCACAGAATCCGGTAACTTGAGCACCCCTCCTTGGGTCAACCTGTACCCCCTACGAGTGTGGCGAATAGTCTGCCAATTCTAGAGTGAGGTCCCTTTGCCTCTCAAAGCCATGAGATATGGACCCGTTGCTCTCCAGAACCCGGCTATCCGTGCACTCCGTCGCGGGGTAAACCTAGTATAGAAATGAAAAATATGTACAACGGATACATCGACCTCAACCCGGTCATGCCCCAAAAGAATATTATACAACAGGAAGCAACGGCAGTCCACATGTTGGACGCTCGCCCCGCAATATCATATGTACAAATAAATCCAAACTGCACTATCATTGCACCCTGCTATCCACCACGACAAATCCGCAATATCACAGCACAACACAGAACATCAACGCGAATGTCACGTTCGCAAATCCGTCTAAAAGAACTATAGCAATTAGACGCGGTTTACCGCTCAAATGACATTCCCGGTTGGAGATATAAAGTAAGTACTGTAAACTAACACGTTTAAATTTCGATCGACAAAACTTCCCGAAGTGGGCCCCACGTACATCTGCTGTACAGTGACAAAAACTGGGCCCAAAAGAACTATACCATAAATCACAATTTCCAACAAAGAATCACCAGTAGAAAAAAGACAAACTGAAACACCAAGATGGCCGCGGTTCCGCGGTTAAAGCTAGGCTTTGACCGCGGTTCCGCGGTCGTACGGACGATTCAGTAGACCGTTTTTCTCTATTATTCTTTAAAAAGCCTGCTTGTTTTTCTGTGATGCTCAAAATAATTTTAAGACCCTTTTAAAAATCGACAGAAACTTTAGTGCTGAAAAATGTGATTTTCGAAATTCCGTTCGATTGATATTTTAAACGTGTTAGCACAAGTTAGTATAGCTTAATGGTGAGGCTCTGATACCACTGTAAGTCCACGGTAGCGTCCCGGCTGTCTAACAGACGCCAAATGCGGAACAAAAACTTTTACAACTGGTGCTATCGCGTACTATAACCCGGATCTGCCATTAAAGCTAAACTAACAAACTACAAAGTGGGTAGAAGAGTTATACCGAATGATCCGAGTCCTTCGGTCCTCAACTATCATCCCACACTTTGTTGCAGCTGCTCCGATCTCCTGAATCTCCAGTCTTCTCGTCCAGGTGGCACCACGTCGACGGATCTTTAAGTGGGCTCCCGCCTCTGAACCGAGACAAATTGATCATCAAGTTTGCCAAAAGAGATGACCAAGATTGATGTAGAGAATGAGTAGAACACTTTGTCTCGTTATGTCCAAAGCTATGGACGAACGGTTAATGAAGTTGCCTTTTGGATCGGGTGGAAATATGAAATGAGTATCTATCAAATTTCTATACACTAAAACTATCATCTTTTTCTCTCAAGCAACCATTTTCCCTAAGAGGGGAGGGGCCGGCCTATTTGAAGAGGGGAGAGGTAAGTGTAGGAGGGGGGAGAGTGACCATAAGATCAATGAAGAGGATGAGTCACATAACACCTTGTATGAACACATTTAATGAAACAATGAATCATCAACCAAGTCACCAAAACCATTAATGCAATAATCTGTTAGTTATATGTATGCCCTAGAGGTCATTACTGTACATAGGATGTATATTGTAGTGGATGCTGGGACATATATAGGGAGGACTTTCTTGCTCGACATGATAGTATGCTATCTGGTTACTCTTTATCTTAACGTGTACACTGATTGTCTCTCTGTTACATGTTGATAAAGCCCTTAGGATGTGCACTTGACTACCCGGACTATGATGCAAATCATACTAGTGGGGACATGGTAGTCCATAAGTACATCCTTCAAGGTCCCTAGTCGTGGGTGTATCGAGACGGGGCATCGATATACCAGAGTAGACTAGCGTATACCTTCTCGACCCATACAGATGGGCAATGGATGATCCCATATCCATTGGTGTTTGACATCAGAGATGATATACGGGTGCTCAGTGGAGACTGGGTACACTGGACGGACTCGCCGAGAACTCCCAGATGGTATTATACCTCACGTCAGATGGCAGTTCTCTGGTGACACTGGTACAGGTTAGTCTGTAGACCCGAGATCGTCATAGAGTCTTGTGTGATTCCCACTGTGCTTTGATTTCCACCTTACCACGTCCAAGAGGGCGTGCAAAACGGTAGCTTTTGGGTACAGTCCCGAATCACATGGAGGCAATGAGCGATAGGAGGGGATTCATCTCTCCCGGTATAGGGAGTTGATGTTGCGCTGTGTTCGATTGGCTATAACCGGAAATCCCTGGTCAGGGTTGCTGAGATTTACTGGTAAGTGTTACCAGTAGTTTTTCAAACTGTTATAAACCTCATATCGACACGACTTATCGAGCTACTGGGGTCTGACGTTTACCACCCCTAGGCGAGATATGCGATATATCAGACGATCAGACCGGACTGTGCGGTAAGTGTTACTGGTTGGATTCATAGGAGTGTGAGCGGGCTTGCTCGTCGATCTTCTGATCGCTCAATACCCGGGTGGCCGTTACGTTTAGCAGACCGCTTGCGGCTTGTGGGTGTTTGATATGATCATCACCTGCTGCCGGCGTATTGACGAGTCTTTAGAGTCCTACACAGAGGTTTCCTGGCTCAAGCGAAATGAAATACGAGCGCATATGAGATATGTGCGGGACCGAGAATAATGTGTGTATGTGATACCGTATTCTATTCTTGCGATGAATGTATCGATTGGTTGTATGCGATATAACCTAGTTATCGAATCGAGGATTGATTCGATAAGTCGATACATTGGATATTAGTCGGTCATATGCGATGTGACCGGATCGTTAAATCAAGTGTTGATTTAATGATTTAATGTATAATTATATATTTGATATATTACTTTTCATTAACTAATATTGGTTCACTTAAGATGTTTTTCTCACTTGTTTGTGCACATTGTATATGTGATATATTTTTGTGCACATGATTGTATCATGTTTGATGATACATGCAAACTTGGGTGTATGTTTGATTTAAACCATGTTTGGCTAATGGTTAGGGCTTCCTTTGCCTTATTTATTTATTTCATTTATTTACTTTTGGGAAGAAACAAAAACAAAAGGTGGTGGCTTTTCACACTTTGGTTTGAAGCTTCATAGCACCTTTGACAAAGTCTAAGCCTTTTGTTTTATTCTTAACCTAACTATTCACCTAACCCTAGTTTATTCTCTACACTCAACCATGGTTGCAAAATGATAAGAATCACTAAGATTTTCTTTTTGAATTAATTCTTTTTCTATCATCTTCTTCTTCTTCTTCATGGAGAAAAAGAAAAGCTTGCTTGAAAATGTCTAAGTGATGATTCTAAGTGAGAAATCCAAATCCAAAGTGAACCCACTTCCTATTTCTTCATCCTTTACCACTTGCCAAGTAGTAGAGGGTGTTTTCTTCACAAGTTTCATGACTTGGTGAAGTTGGAGCTTGATCTTGAGTTGCCTCGACGTAGATCATCTTCGGCATCGAAGTCGACGACCTAGCCCGATCATTTCTTCGACGAAACCATCGCTAGAGTCCGGGATCCGATGATCGCAGCGGAGGGACATCATCACGGAGCTAAGGAAGTGGAGGACCGGATCTACAAATGTTGTAGTCTCTTTCACTTAGCAGTAAAGTTGTTTACTAGCTTGATATTTCGCCTATTCTCTAGTTAACGATCTAGTTTAGGATTTCTCGGCACCGGAAAATTTTGAATTTGGCATGGTTGATGCCTTGTGAGACCTCATTAGTGTGCCTAGGAACCCTATAGTGGTATCAGAGCCTAGCTAAAGCTTTAGGCGAAGTGTAGACGAAGTTAGAAGTTCGATCGAACCCGTAAACCCCGACAAAACCCTTCTCTGTACATTTTTCAAAACAGTGGATTTTTGTGAATTAAAAATTCTCAGAAAAACAAGCAGGAAAAACTAAGAATTACTGTGAAGTATGGTCCACTAAGTCAATAATTTGACCGCGGAACCGCAGCGAAACCAAGGGTTTGGCGGTGGTTCCGCGGCCAAACTTTGGACTTAGTCCCTGAAATTTCATATATTTATTCTTAGGTCCTTTCTTGGCAATTTTTTATGGGAATTTTTTAATTCCACTCATGTGTTGAGTTTTCTAGGGTTTTATTGGGGACTCGTTAATTTGATCGGATAATCTAACTTCGTTTATGTTTTTCCGGATATTTTAGAAACTGTTAAAAAGTTCGACCGGATATAAATACCAACTTTTTTCCCTGCCGGGAAATTTCCAAGTGTTGGATTTTTCCGTAGTTTAAGAATGTTCTAAGTAGTGCAAGTAACGCGATGGACTCTTTAGAAGACAACAATCCTTAACTCGATTATGTGACCGTCTTGAACTGCTCTTTGAACCTTAGGGTTTGGGGCAGTACGGCGTGCCATATGTGAGGCGTTGGCTTGACCCTTCTACGGCTGGACCGTTGGTACTGAGGCATGAAGTGAATGTTTTTAAACTTATTTCATGTGTTGAGCTGTTTCGGGAAAACTTGGGTGTTTGATTGTTCGATCGGAAAGTTTAACATTTTCTATTTATCTGGAATGTGATACAATATTTGGAATTCACAAGTTGTTATGAGATAACTAATATGAATGTTATAAACATAGCACTTTAGTCTCATTTGATCGGTTGCCACGGAATTTTGATGCGATCAAAAGTCCGTCGCAATCACGTAGCGTACGCGGATACTCGCCGGATAAACTTAATAGACAGCTACACCCCATAGCCCCGACCAAGTGACTGTAGGAGAACCCCGTCGCCGAAAGCATCCGTTCGGGTGCTCGCGGTAGCGGTGTTCCGCCTTAGTGCACTTCGTCGACGGCATCGGGGGTGCGGCCGTCTGCTGAAGTTTGCGACGAGTGTTCGATCAGGATGTCAGGAATCTTGTTGAATTACCCGACTTGATATTGAAAAGAGTTTTCGATAATGAGACTAAAATGCGGGGTTTATAATTGTTAGGCATGCGATGTCTAAGGAATTCATTTGATTAGGCATGCGATGTCTAAAGAGTTTGCGGATTCCAACTGTTGTAGTTTTACACTTTCTTTTCTGTGACCGTAAGTGTAGTATGTAGTGGTATTGCTGATTGTCGTCGCTATACGTCGACGACAATCGGTGTATGCATACTTACTTATGTTGATGACATGTGATATTATGTGTTGTTGGATATGTTATATTGGATCGTCATTTTTGAATAGCCGGGTTTTTTTTAATGTGAGATGAGTGTTTTTTCATTTTCATTCATGTAAAAAAACTTGTATGTAATATTCTTTTATTGGGGCACTTCCAGGTTGCGGAAGATATCACCATTTGTATATTATTTACTTTTCCGCACTTGGATAGACCCAAGGAGGGGAGTACAAGTAACCGGGTTCTAGGGTCCAGTGGGAGACCAACTCGAGGAGTCGAGTCCGGGTCTCCTAACCCTAGAATTGGAAGGGTTGCTTGCCGCTCTCGTAGGGGTCTAGGGGTGTGGGATTGGCTATTCATCGCGACCGTGGAATCCGTGTTTTATACAGGCTCAAAATAAAACACGGACGTCCTAGTATATCCAATATTTCATATGATATTTTCTGCTGCGTTATCTGTGTTGTGATCATGTGATATGTTCAGATAAATATAGTATATATGATATATTATATAGACGTTGCTTATGTTTTACACCTGCGCTAGCCCTACCTCGCTCTGGCGTTAGTTACCTAACCTAACGGTGCAGACGGGACATCGAGGCGAATGCGGATGGCATAAGCGTACGTTATATTTATCTGTGATGTTTAGGTGGACTTAAATGATGGGACCTCATTAATGTGATTAATGAAAGAAAAGAAACCTAAAAGATGTTGTGGAATCGAATTTCTTAAAAACAGGTAGCTACAGTTCTTGCTTTGCATCGCGGTGTTCCTTGTAGAACATCCTGCACCTTATTCGATGAGGAAAGGGCCGAGATCCCTTCACCGGGAGTGACCCCTTTAGCAATAACTGGCAGATGCTACACACTCGGTTTGTCTTTTGATTGCTTCTATAGTTTCTGCTTTGCACAGCGGTATATATGATATATCCTGCACCTTATTCGATGAAGAAAGGGCCGACGATCCCTTCACCGGGAGTGACCCCTTTAGCAAAACTAGAAAAGCCTAAAAAACACTCCATTTCAAAATTCATTCGATCCCACAATGATATCAAGTTCATTACGCAATAAGTTTTCAGAAAAACCTCTCGTAGCCCTCCGTCATTTCAGATAAGTCCTACTTAGTATTCGTGCTACGTTTGTTGGCCTGCGTCAAGGCGTAGTGTGCGGTAGCTAACTAGTATTTATCTGTTTATGCATATGATGCAGATTGGATTAGGGTAGTCGTGCGACTTTGTTGGCCTGCGTCAAGGGTCATGCGGGTGGGTTTAATTCAATCAAGAAATGACGGGTTGAACTTGACTAGCAGACTACGGTTTGTTGGCCTGCATCAAGGTCATAGGACGCTAGGGGCAAAATATTATCGGGAATTTCAAGTGTTGAAATTTGCAATGAGATTGCATACCTTCTATGAGATAGTTGGATCCCGATATCCGCTGCGAGTAAGAGTTACTCCTGGGAGAGTTTTACACATTACAATTAGCCGATCAAGTAGGTGTCTAGAAAGCTGTCAACGGGGTTACGCCTCTGGGAAAATGAGGTTTACATTAATTAGGTTCGTGCAAAAGCACGAGGGACCTCCCTCAAAGTACCGACACTGGCCTGGCTGAAAGATTGGCGAACCTGTAGCGTGTAATTAATCCCGGCTAGTCTTTCCTTTTAGGGTTTGAAGGAAGATTTGATAAAAACAGTGGAAGCCATCCTGATTAGATAAAATAATAACCAATCTATTCTTGCAAGAGCGCAAGCTGAGTGTTTTCTTCTCTCTCTCTCTCTCCAGGTAGCGACCATATCACGTCTTAATCAAGATAACAATACGGATGTATTGACCGAACCCGCTTGTTATACTGAGCTGGGGAACGTTGGTCCCGCTCCAACTTATAATTGTTATAAGACAGAGCAGGAAGTAGGGGAATACCAGAATTCTTATGCCGCCCAAACGAAGAAAGTGCATGTGATGCATCTCCTTCGGGTGTGTTCATTATAAAGAACTGTTTCTCAGTATCCTCTGCGTCCTGGGTATTTGTTACCGAATCAGGATCCCAGATATGTAATCTGTTACATAGGGCTACAGATAAGTTAAAGGTAGAGAACTGAGAACGGGTGATAAGTTTCATGAGACAGAAAAAGGTGCAGGTGTTGCAGCCAAGTCTGTTGGTCACTGTCACCCTGTATTACCAGTACATTAATTCTGAACAAATGCTATTAGATACCGTACCTGATATACAAAATCATATCAATCTCTTTATTTAGTAAAGAAAGGATATAATTTTGTATTGTTGGATAATCTTTTAAACATTTCCTATATCAAATGTTGATCGGTTCAGGCACGTTATCTAAAAGCATTGACGTTCTAAATCAAACTACAGTTCTTAGTATACAGAACACACACAAGAGGAAGAGTTTAGAAATGAACGAATCCTTCTTGAGGCATTGTAGACTAGGTCATATCAATGCGACCCGACTGGCTGAAGTTACATTTAGATGTATATTTAAATTAGTTTGAATTTACAACTTGTGAAACTTGCCAGTCATGTCACAAAGATTAGATGACCGTAGCTCTGTTTATTGGAAACAGAGAAAGAGTTAGTAAACTCTTGGGACTGAAACATGATGATGTATGTAAGGTCCCCTGTCTCCACATGCCAGGACTGGTTCTTTATACTTCATTACATTCTCTGATCATCTCTCAAGATTCAGACATATGTTCCTGCTGAAACACAAGTCCGGACCTTTTGAGATATTCACAGAATATAAGCTAGAAGTAGAGAACCAGTACGGGTATAAGTATTATGTCCTTTGATGTAATCAGGGAGGAGAATACTTTAGAACGGAATTCATGGATTATTCTAAAGGAGAATGAGATTCTCTCTCAGTGTTACTCCTCTGAATACACCACAGCACAACGGTGTATCGGGGCGGAGCAATCGCACCATATTGGATATGGTGTGCTCTATGATGAGTACTACTGAGTTACCTATTTCCTTTTGGGAGTTATGCACTTATGAAGTTGCATACCTATTGAATAGGGTTCTAATCAAATCAGTTGCCTACCGCTTCATATGTGATATGGAAAGGGAAGAGCTCATATCTTAAGTTGGTTAAGATTTGGGGTTGTCCGGGCTATGTCTAAAAGCATAATCCGGACAAGCTCGAGGCAAGGTCTGTTATGTACAACTGGAAAGGTTCCATCAATGCAAACTTCAGCAGATGATTTGGTAGAACCAAGGGATTCAGTAGATTCCAACGAACCTCAGCCTCTCCGCCGATCTGGTAGGGTTCCTCATCCGCCTGAGAGATACTTCGGTTTCTCTATGACAGTGGGAGTGAGGATTGCATCATGAGATGATGACCCAACTAGTTTCGAGCAGGCCATCAGGAGCAAGTATATCTTGAGAAGATTACTTGGTGTACATTGAAAAGTTGCGACTTTCAAAGCTGGACTTGTTAAAGGGTTTTCTTCATCGACCAGGCGTGGATAGTGATGAAACCTTTTCTAAGTAGCTATGCTTAAGTCCATCCAGATCCTACTTGCCACGGCTACATACCATGACTACGATATCTGGCGGTTGGGTGTCATGACTGCTTTTCTAGAAGAGAACATCTATAAGTACACAGCCATAGGGCTTCATGGACAGTGGGAGCAGCGGAAACGTGTGCAAGATGTTTTATGTGATGAAGCAGGCATCGCGGAATTGGAACATCTATTTTGATGAGTTAGTCAAACAGTTTGACATCATCAAAATGGTAGATGAACCTTGTATATACAAGAAGGTAATAGGGAGTATGGTAGTGATCCTCGTAGAGTACGTGGATGACATACTCTTGATAGGGAAGGAGTTTCCTATGCTACGCTCGGTCAATCTCCGCTTATCACAAGGATTCTCCATATAGGATCAAAGTGATACCTCCTAAATCCTGAGTTTTCATCTATGAGATAGATGTTATTGAGTGTTAGAATACTCACTAGATGTAGTGAGATGGTATCAATCGATCCTAGGGAGAATCACTGGAAGGGTTTCAGGGTGATAAAGACGACTGAATGTCAGTTACAGGCATTGTCTTTACCCTCAGTAAAGGGACGGTATGTTGGAAGAGTTCCACGCTAGATAACGTGGCATACTAGACGATTAAGGCTGGATACATCGCTACTTAAGATGCTACCAAAGAGGCTGTCTGGGTGTATATTAGTTCATGAGATGAACTCAGTTCCTCCCATTGTGTGACAATGGAGTTGCGGCTTATGCCAAGGAACGTCCGTCCCATCAGTGATCCAGACATATTCTAAGGCAGTATCACCTGATCATGGAGATGGTTGATCTCCAGGGTGATCGAGGTTAGGAGAGCAGACTCAGAGGATAACACGGCGGATCCACTCACAAAGGCCTTTTCCAGAGAGACTTTTATGGGATGGTTGAGTATGAGATACTGCAACCACTGCTACAGATGGCCCTAGTGCAAGTGGGAGATTGTTAGTTATATGTATGCCCTAGAGGCCATTACTGTACATAGGATGTATATTGTAGTGGATGCTGGGTCATATATAGGGAGGACTTTCTTGCTCGACATGATAGTATGCTATCTGGTTACTCTTTACCTTAACGTGTACACTGATTGTCTCTCTATTACATGTTGGTAAAGCCCTTAGGATGTGCACTTGACTACCTGGACTATGATGCGGATCATACTAGTGGGGACATGGTAGTCCATAAGTACATCCTTCAAGGTCCCTAGTCGTGGGTGTATCGAGAAATCCCTGGCCAGGGTTTCTGAGATTTACTGGTAAGTGTTACCAGTAGTTTCTCGAACTATTATAAACCTCATATCGACACGACTTATCGAGCTACTGGGGTCTGACGTTTACCATCCCTAGGCGAGATATGCGACATATTAGACGATCAGACCGGACTGTGCGGTAAGTGTTACTGGTTGGATTCACAGGAGTGTGAGCGGGCTTGCTCATCGATCTTCTGATCGCTCAATACCCGGGTGGCTGTTACGTTTAGCAGACCGCTTGCGGCTTGTGGGTGTTTGATATGATCATCACATGCTGCCGGCGTATTGACGAGTCTTTAGAGTCCTACACAGAGGTTTCCTGGCTCAAGCGAAACGAAATAGGAGCGCAAATGAGATATGTGCGGGATCGAGAATAATGCGTGTATGTGATACCGTATTCTATTCTCGTGATGAATGTATCGATTGGTTGTATGCGATATAACCTAGTTATCGAATCGAGGATTGATTCGATAAGTCGATACATTGGATATTAGTCGGTCATATGCGATGTGACCGGATCGTTAAATTAAGTGTTGATTTAATGATTTAATGTATAATTATATATTTGATATATTACTTTACATTAACTAATATTGGTTCACTTAAGATGTTTTTCTCACTTGTTTGTGCACATTGTATATGTGATATATTTTTGTGCACAAGATTGTATCATGTTTGATGATACATGCAAACTTGGGTATATGTTTGATTTAAACCGTGTTTGGTTAATGGTTAGGGTTTCCTTTGCCTTATTTATTTATTTCATTTATTTACTTTTGGCAAGAAACAAAAACAAAAGGTGGTGTCTTTTCACACTTTGGCTTGAAGCTTCATGAAGCTTCATAGCACCTTTGACAAAGTCTAAGCCTTTTGTTTTATTCTCAACATATCCATTCACCTAACCCTAGTTTATTCTCTACCCTCAACCATGGTTGCAAAATGATAAGAATCACTTAGATTTTCTTTTTGAATTAATTCTTTTTCTATCATTTTCTTCTTCTTCTTCATGGAGAAAAAGAAAAGCTTGCTTGAAAATGTCTAAGTGATGATTCCAAGTGAGAAATCTGAATCCAAAGTGAACCCACTTCCTATTTCTTCATCCTCTACCACTTTCCAAGTAGAATAGGGTGTTTTCTTCACAAGTTTCATGACTTGGTGAAGTTGGAGCTTGATCTTGAGTTTCCTCGACGTAGATCATCTTCGGCATCGAAGTCGACGACCTAGCCCGATCATTTCTTCGACGAAACCATCGCTAGAGTCCGGGATCCGATGATCGCAGCGGAGGGACATCATCACGGAGCTAAGGAAGTGGAGGACCGGATCTACAAAGGTTGTAGTCTCTTTCACTTAGCAGTAAAGTTGTTTACTAGCTTGATGTTTCGCCTATTCTCTAGTTAACGATCTAGTTTAGGATTTCTCGGCACCGGAAAATTTAGAATTTGGCATGGTTGATGCCTTGTGAGACCTCATTAGTGTGCCTAGGAACCCTACATAATCAATGCACTAATGACTCACAAGCCTAGTCACCATCTAGAAACTTCCACACTCATCTCAAGAAAAGATAAATCCGTTTTTAACCGAATGTTAAAAGATGGGTGATAGAAAACTGGAAACTGGTAACTTCCAAAAGTGATCCTGAAATGAATTTCAGGATACCTGCATCAGTATAAACATACTCGCATTTGTATTACGACCGAATACAAATGCAACTGAGACAAAGATATTATATCTACACAGCATAATACTCGGATCCGGCTTAAACCAAAGCCGACCAGTATTATCTGCCCGAAATAAGATACGTGCGAAAACGCACGTGCATTTTTCGAACCTTGCCATAAAACCATACGGCCTCTATAACGTTTCGTCCGAACTTGGGAAACGGTCTGTGGGGGACTCTAATGACTCATCAACACATTGGCACTGGGTATAACCACTAGCACGTCAAAGGTACGAGCTGTACGTATCGTTTGCCTATGTATTGATTGGAAGGGAAGCTGACGAGCGATCTCATCCATAAACCCTACTGAGCCTGACAGTGACAATATCCGTACAGTCCGGTCCGTTCGTCTGAAGAGTATCGCATATCGAGTCTAGGGGGGTAGATAAAGTCAGACCCCTAATAACGCGATAAATCGTGTCGGTATGAAGCCCATCACCATCTGAGAAACTACCGATCCAAATCAGTAATTCTCCATTACCTCGGCCGAGGATTTCTAGTGATAGCCACCCATACACTGTGCGACATCAACCCCCAATACCGGGAGAGACGAATCCCCGACGATCCGCTCACTGCCTCCATGTGGCTGGGGACTGTACCCAAAAAATACATGTTTGCACGTCTCCTTTGAGCGTGGTAGGGTAGAAATCAAAGCACAGTGGGAACTCACACGAGACAAATGACGATCTCAGGTCGACAAACTAACTTGTACATATGTCACCTGGGAACTGCTATCTGACGATATGTATAATACCAACTAGCATGTTCCCGGCGAGTCCTGTCCGGTGTACTCATAACCCAATGAGCACCTTTATACATCTTTGGTGATCCAACTGACACCAGTGGCTTGTGAGACCGGCCACCGCCCCTCGTCGGGGTCTCGACTGTATACACTAGTCTACTCTGGAGTATCGATGCCCTGTCTCGAAACTCCTATGACTAGGGACACTTTAAGGATGTGCTTACAGACCCCAGCTCCCACGTATATGATCGCCATCATACTGCTGGCAGTCAAGCAAGAATCCTATGGGCTCTATCAATATGAAATAGTGAACTAAAGCATGTATACGATGATAAAGACAAACCAGATAGCATACTATCATCTCGAGCAAGACTGTCATATCGGTATAGGTCCTCCATCAATCATTGCAATCACATACCTGCGATCCAATAATTGACTTTGAGGGTACTATATCCAACATACATAACTAACAATTCATTGATTTCGATTTCTGTGCGCACCAGACGCACATGGCAGTATTACATATACTATTGAGTATGAATTCCTTTGAGCAGTACATTTTCATGATATTTACTATTTGGTTTAGTAACCGGGCAGGACTGTTCTGAGAACAATACCTAGGTGTTTTGCATGCATCGATAGTTATTGAAGGGATTTCCAATAAGGAGCTACAGTCTCAATATTTTTCCTATGTGTCCGAGATGACAGGAAACATTTTACAAAGGAAACCCTTCTAAATTATTTTCAAAACGGCGGGACGTGTATGATAAATAAAGGATATATTTATATATATAGTTATTTTCTTACAATAAACGTCCGCTACTTGTGCTGTGATACGCGTATCGCACAGCTACTTGAAAAAGGTTTGGCATGCATTTCTTTACAGATGTTTTGACGAGTTTACAACAATGCGTACTATGTACATGATAAAGTTTTGATGTATATCATATTGGTTTTCGTGTTGGACTTGACATTGGTATCTTCACCATGACTCCGATGATTGCGTGATGCTTGACGGAGTTTTAATTTTGAGTTATATAATCGTTTTTCATGCGCATGCATTGCGCTAAGTTGTGTTTTAAGTATTGATGATTTCGGAGCCCCGACGACTCGAGTGTTTCGCTGAAATGTTTTAGTATTTGGGGGAGCTTTAATTTAAATTCGGGGACCGAATTTATTTAAGGGGGGAAGACTATAACATTTCAGAAAAAATAAAATATTATTTTTGGGAAGTTAAATAATTAAAATAATAAATATTATGAATATTTTAATGTGTGGAGATTAGTTTTAATGTTATGGTATAATCATATACCGATAGATTGGAAATTTTTTGGAAAATTACATTTGAATGTTAATTTTGAAAGAATATTATATGATTTGGACACTTTATAAATTTTATACAATTAATTATATACAAGTTTAAGCCTAAGCTTGATTATGCATGTGACATGCACCATGTCATGTTACACATTTGTTACATTTTACTACCATGACTTCTTTTTTTTATTCTTGAATAGCTTTGTTTTAAAATGAGCTTTAAAAGAAAAGAAATGAAAAAGAAAAGAAAAGAAAAGAATAAGATATGGTGGTATGGCTTGAGGTATGGGCTTAGGGGGAGAGAGAGAGAGAGAGAGAGAGAGAGGGTGAGGGGTTGACCTTGGCTCATTGTTTTCATCTTCATCATTCTTCTTCCTCTTCTTCTCACCATGGCTACCCTCTTCCCTCCACTTCCTCTACCTCCTCACTACACCACCAAATCCACCTCAAAACATCTTGTTCCCTTCATTAAAATTGTGCACAAGCTCACTACAAGCATGGTAAAGTAAGCAAGATAGGATTTTGAGCATTTGGGGCAACTCAAGAAATTTCTTGAGTTGCCAAATGAGGTATTCTCTACACCCTTAGCTTAGAATCTAGTTTCCTTTAACTTCTATTTTAGTTTAGAAGTCTTTAAATAAGGTTTAGTGATCTTGGAAAATTCCAAGATGAAGGTTAATGTTTGATTTGAATTGTGATTGTGCAAGTAAGTGTAATTGGTGACTACAAACCCCCTTAGTGTTAAAAATCCAGATCAAACCAGTGAATAACCCTAAAACATGAAATTTAAACTTTCCGTGTCGGTTTTGTGAATTATTGTGGACTACAGGGAATCTAGAGTGACCTGAGACCTTTACGGGAAAAACTAGCAACTCTATTGACCTAGACTTGACACTAGAAGACCCCCCCTGAGAATACGAGCCCAAATAGAGCACACAGGGCCGAGCAGGCCGGTTTTGGGAGTGATGTTGCCGGGTTATTTGTGGCCATTGGTGTTAGAATTGGTTCTGTAGCTCACATACCCCATATACAACCCCACTGTATTGCTTGTTTAGCCAAATTTCACCTGACCAAAAATCTGGGACAAGTTTTATGAGATTCTGTTTTGGTTTCCTTGATGTTCATGACTTGAAACTTTGGATATTTCATTTTGTCTCGGTCACTTGACGTTTGTACGTCAATATCGGGTGTTGTTTGGTTCTTTTGCATAAGTAGACCATAGGTTTTAACCTATGTGTGATACGTGTGTCATTTTGGTTTTCGTGTGCGATTTCGGTTTACGATACTATGTTTTTATATATGTAGGCACCTTCATGTGGATTTCGGATGACAATGAGGAGAATGGCGACATCGAATTCGGCAGGCAAGGATCAAGGTGAGTAGATGTATATCTACGGGGGAAGTCGGGTGGATGGTGTATAGCACCCCCGCAATTTCGTTGGGTATGATGCGATTATATATTTATATACATATGTGTTACAATGAGACGTGATTACTTAGCAAGAAAGCGCTTATAGTTTAGTTTCTTAGTTGTGAAACCCTAGAGTAAAGGCGCACACACACACATGCACGCACGTGATGTGTTTGGGTGTATATGTTTATATGTATATATATATATATGTGGATGTGTTGGTACACACACAAACATATCCGTATATATGGGTGATGAGGATAATATATGATACTTGATGGTGAGTCGATATGATTGGGCCTGATGCCGTGAGATCGGTTATGTGATTTGGGTCATGTTATGATATACGACAAGATATTATAGTGGATCGTTGGGCGATGTGTTTTCATACACACGAGAATATATGTTGATGGTATCGGAATGTTCTAGACTTTAGAACGGTACTCCTAGTTCAGGATATTATGTTAATGATACCGTATGAAACATGAGTTATATGTTATATTTGACCCGTACCCGATTTCCGGGATGCCATACGATGGGTTTTACCGTACGAGATATAAATATGATGATTGATTTGCACTCTTGACTCGAGAATGTCGTATTATATATTTTACCGTATGTGACGCTATTGAGGCGGGATCACCGACTAATAGATATATCGACTCGAACTTAGGTGGATTTCCTTATCCTTTCGATTAGTCTCTTAGCTTCGTCCTGTAGTTTACTTGGTAGATATTAGACTGGGCTCGAGTCATACTTATTTTCAAAACTAATGAATCATGAGTATTTTAAAGATAGGCCGAGGGATACTGCGGATTTTTCAAAGGATGTATCTTTTCTCAAAGACCCCGTAGCCCCTATTTTTCTAAAACCACGATTCGTGCGTTTTCAAACACCAAAAACTGTATGACTCATATATAGAGGTGAATATTCTTATATGTTGTGGTTACTACATATTTTTCCTTATATTTATGTTATTATCGTATTGCATACTTATACATGTGTTTTCTTTTGTTATTATGAACCTATGCTGTCAGGACACCAACACCATTACCGATGATACGTATTTCCACGAACACTTTCTTGCCGGCTCACACACATCATCATCGGTAATTACCATGTCATGTACACTTTAGAGAATATTACTTCACTGATATAACTTGCTAGCTGATAGTTCCAATATATCATTACTATGGTAGTTTAGATATTACATCCTTTACTTATAAATCCATGCACGTGTATATTCATTTGTCATGCAATATTATGGGGCTTTATGTCGGTATTCACTGTTTATTGACTCTTGATTATGGGATTCGGATTTTCCATGAGATTTATGGATTTGGAGAAACCGCAAGGATTTATAAACTCATTATCATTTCTAACAAATAGAAATTTGCGGTTTTCTCGTGATATGATATTTGTGATGTCCACCATGGGTTTTCTCGATTCTTGAGCATTATCATACACCCGATTCGAGGTAGGGGAAGGACCATCTGTGGGTGTATGGTGGACCTGGTGCGGTACCCCGGGGCAAGAAGATCGTATAGAAAGGCGTTAAGCCCGGCAGGGGAGCACTACTGACCGATGATTGTATGGAGACTCGAAGGATATCCGGAGGATACCGCTCGGAGTTACGGGCCGATCTTGATCATGCGGAGCCTGAGATATTGAGATTTGATGATATGGGCCAGTCCGGATTACCGGAGCCCGAGATATTGAGATTTGATGATTCGGGCCAGTCCGGATTGCCGGAGCCCGAGATATTGAGATTTGATGATACAGGCCAGTCCGGATTGCCGGAGTCCGAGATATTGAGATATTGAGATATATATTTTGTGTCGATGCTTGACACGGATTCTCTGTTGATTTTATTGATGATACTTTGATTTTTATACAGAAATCTCACTGAGATAAGAAAAGAGTTTTCTCATTTAAGATGTATTCTATTTTCATGCATTCATACATCATATATGTGATATGTTGCTACCTGAGGCACTGACACGAGCACTTGGTATTACACTTATGTTTAGTTGTTTACCCTTGCCATTATTAGATGCTTCAGGTTATATATTATGAGAATATTATTGTATGACCTAGGATAGAGTCATACATGTGATTTCTTCTCGGTGATGTTTTCTACTCACGAGTTGGCAACATACCCCCGTTGTGCTACAGTTTCTTGCAGGTTTGGCCATACAGGTTTCGTTGCGGCTTGCTGGCACACTGCTTCTTTCCATATGATTGCTTTGGTAGGTGGGTTCATTGTATCGTAACCACTGTTGTACTTGTATTTATTTCAGTTGTATCTAGTAAACTCCATCAACCAGACTAGTATATTTTGATAGACTTAGAAAACCAGTTGTGTATTATTTCGACCTTAGAGTCGCGCGCTTGTATTATTGGGATTCTTTTCTGGTTTTCTTGAGGATGTTGGTTTGCTTTCTGAGTTTTGATCCTCGCCCTTCGGCGTTGTATATTATATTGCTTGCGTGGTTGTTCCGCCAATTGGCGAAGAGCTAGCTCCCGCTTGGGGATGCCTTTATTCATTACTATGTATATTCCTGTTTGTACCCGTTTAGGGCAGTATTTACAAAGGAAACTCTGCCGAAATTTTTAGAAAAGACTTGATGTTTTAAAATGCTTACTACGGCTTTCAAAGTGAACTTATATGTTAACTTTTAAATAAGTTTTTCCTTCACTCTCTTTTCAAATGGTTTAAATTTCCGGGCTTTTAGCTTACTTGAATTAGGTGGGGTTCTATAGACTTCACATGATTCAAGTGCCAGTCATGTGCCATTTCGGGTCGTGACAAAGTTGGTATCAGAGCGCTAGGTTTAACCTTGGTTCGAGCCTAGGTTTGACTATGCGGAGTCTAGGGCGTATATTATATTCGGAACCTAGGCTTGAACTTATGGAACTTAGACTTGGTCGAGGGGGGTATTAGACCCGAACTTTCATCGCATAGGTTGACCTTGGTTGATGGAGTAGGTGACATAAGTAGAGTGACGTACCGTGTGTATCTTCCGCGGCATACTTACGGTACGCTACTCCTCTTAAGAAGATTTAGGATGTACATTTCTTATGCATTGTATTTCTATTCATTCCTATGATCTATTCTCATCGATTTCGGTTTGTGGTTTCTGTTACCACGGTTGCATGGGTAGAGAGAGCCGTGGCTAGAGTTGCGGTCAGCATGAGCTCGTCTGGGATGAGGACTGATCAGGATATATTCCGGTGACACGATTGCATAGATATGCCGTTTTATTGTGTTTTTTGTGACATGAGCATTTGGATGGATTGTTTTACTAAGATTTCTTGAACGTTCAGATCAGCACCAGATGATTAGGCCACTGCTAGTGGCCGGATAGAATGTGATGACCGTCAATTCACCGTTCATTCTTGATGATTTGGGCATTGTTTAGCGTGCGGACGAATGAGCCAGTTGTTGCTGCAACTGACAAGATATCGCCCCAGATGTTTGAAGCTATTGCAGCACGAGTTTGTACTTAGGGATATGATAGAAGATCGCTAGTCAACCATGGAGGAATGACTAGGACATGTGGTTCGTTTGGATACCCCGATGCGAGATCGCTAGAATTGCTATCTTTAGCTAGAAGAGGACCTCATAATAGGCACGTTGTGAGCCGATCGAGAGAGGACGGGCGTAAGCGCATCTCTCCGATAATTTGAACGAGTTCCCGAGAAGGTAATTGACAAGATGCCTACTACAGGATATTTGAGCTGTCGAGTTCGTAGTTTCGGAAGGGAGACTACAGATATGAGTATAGCCGTTTGTAGCGCAGTCCATACAGCTATGAAGAGACGAGTCCGAATCAGTCCACATTAGAGGAAAGTGGAGTAAGAGGTTCGTACGAGATTTTGACAAGATGACGTTCCACTCTGTTGACATCAGAGATGTGATATGCATGCAGAGGCGTTGAATATGGATATATCCTTTAGAAGGAGTCGTGATGAGTATGCAGCCGTTCCGGAACAAGAAATAGATTTAGTAAAGGGTGATAACTTCCGGTTAGTTCGGCAGAAACGAGATTGGGAGAGACCCCGACAGAATCTTTCTGGAGTACTAAACGAGAAGATTTGGACCCAGGATCGGTCATATTATGCACACCCAATAGGCCAGAGTTCGGCATCATCGACGAGACATGTTGTGAGTGGCCATGATAGTTGGCCAGAGATCTTTAGAGGATGTGCCAGAGCGGAACTGTTTCCATCATCATTTCCATATTAGGCCGTTGAGCCGAGGAGTTATGTAACTGGCAATCCACAGTGAGAGACGAGAGCCTAAGGGCACAAGGCGCCAGATCATGTGTAGGGTTAGCTTAGCAGCTGTGAAGGTTTTGGCAAGCATCAATCATGCTACTTTAAAATTTTAGGGTGCTAAACAAACCCTAACCAAGATCTTAACTAGAGAATTGGGGTTAAACAAGATATGTAAACTCTTTACATCTAAGTGAACAAGGAATACAACCTTTGTAGACTGGTCCTTCACTTCAATAGTTCCATATAGTAGTCCCTTCGCTGCGATCACGAACTTCCGGACTCTAGAGAGGCTCCCATGAAGAAACGAACTAGCTTGCTTCGAAGTCTTTGAGGCCGAAGATGATCTACGTCGAGGAGACACTAGCTCATGCTATCTCTTCACTAATTGTGTAGATTAGTGAAGCAAACACCGTAAACTAAATGGCTAATAGTAGAGGATGATGAAGTAGGAATTTATCTCACTTTAGTATTTAATTTCTCACTATATTTCTTTTTGATCTCAAAGTCAAAAGAGCAAAAATGAGATGAGGAAGAAGAAGAAGAAAAAAAATCTCAAGTGATGAAAATATCTCTCTTGATTCAAATGCAACCCTTAGGTGAGTATACCGTCCATACACTAACCCATGTAGAGAATTAACCATGGTAAGGGTTAATGGTTAGGTCACAAAATATCTAAAGTAGAAAAAAAAGAGTGGACTAAGTCAAACCTTATCTACAAGCTTCTAGCTTTGATTAAATCCACTAATTTGTAATTACTTAATGATAAATGAAATCCTAACATAAACCCTAGCATGGTATGATTCTCATACATACATGTTGTATGTGTAACCTAGCATGTCATAATATTATATATCACATATATGATATTCATGTAACACAAGAAAACAATACAATAAACATATATCACATATATGTTAAATGCATCATAAGTGAGAATAATAAATATTTAAGTGAGCATATAATATATATATATATATATATATATATATATAATTTCATCGAATCAATACTTGATCCGATAACCCGGTTATATCACATATAACCGGCCGATATCACATATCGTGAGAATAGAATACGGTATCACATACTCGTATTAATCTCAGTCCTGCACATATCACATATATGCTCCTACTCCGTTTCGCATGAACCAGGAAAGCTCTATGTAGGACTCTAAAGACTCATCAATACGCCGGCAGTAGGTGATGATCATATCAATCACCCATAAGCCGCAAGCAGTCTCCTAAACGTAACAGCCACCCGGGTGTTGAGCGATCAGAAGATCAACAAGCAGGCCTTCTCATTCTCCTGCGAATCCAATCAATAACACTACCGTACAGTCCGGTCTTTTCGTCTAATATGTCACATATCTAGTCTAGGAGTGGTAAATGTCAGACCCTAGTAATCGATAAGTCGTACCGATGTGATGTCCATAACATTTTGAGAAACTACTGATAACACTTACCAGTAAATCTCAGCAACTCTGGCCAGGGATTTCCTGTTATGGCCAATCGAGCACAGCGCAACATCAACCCCCAATACCGGGAGAGACGAAACCCCTCTTATCGCTCATTGCCTCTATGTGATTCGGAACTGTACTTAAAAGTCACTGTTTTGCATGATCTCTTGACCGTGGTATGGTGGAAATTAAAGCACAGTGGGAATCACACAAGACTCTATGACGATCTTGGGTCTACAGACTAACATGTACCAGTGTCACCAGAGAACTGCTATCCGACCATATGTATAATACCATCTAAGAGTTCTCGGCGAGTCCGTCCAGTGTACCCAGTCTCCACTGAGCACCTGTATACCTTCTCTGATATCAAACACCAATGGATATGGATCATCCATCCCCCATCATATGTCAAGAAGCGCATACGCTAGTCTACTCTGGAGTATCGATGCCCTGTCTCGATACTCACACGACTAGGAACATTTGAAGGTTATACTTATTGACTACCCTGTCCCCACTAGTATGATCTTCATCATAATCCTGCTAGTCAAGTAATCATCCTAAGGGCTTTATCAACATGTGATCACAAAACAGTATTTGTTAACATATTAAGATAAAGTGCAACCAGATAGCATACTATCATGTCGAGTAAGAAAGTCCTCCCTATATATGTCCAAGCATCCACTACAATATACATCGCATGTAAAGTAATGGCCTCTAGAGCATACATATAACTAACAATCTCCCACTTGCACTCAGGCCATCTTTTGTAGTATCTAATACCCAACAATATAGCAGTGGTTGTAGTATCCCATACTCAGCTATCCCAAAGAAGTTTATCTGGGGGTAAGGTCTTTGTGAGTGGATCCGCTGTGTCTCCCTTCTGATATACTCTCCTAACCTCAATCCCTTGAAGATCATCCATCTCCTTGATCAGGTGATAATACCCTCAGAATTTGTCTGGAACGCTGATGGGACGGGTGTTCCTAGGCCAAAACCACAACTCCATTGTTGTCACAATAACAGTTATTGGATTCTCAATGGTAGGAACCTTGTTCATCTTATGAACAATACATGTCCAGACGGACACTTTGGTAGTATCATTGGTAGCAATGTATTCAGCTTTTATCGTCTAGTATGCCTCGGTATATAGCTTGGAACCCTTCCAACATACTGTCCCTGCAGTGAGGGTAAAGACAATGCCTGTGACTGACTCTCAGTCGAACTTATCACTCTGGAAGCTGGAACCAAGAACTTTCTTTTAATGCTTCTCAAGTACTTAAGAATGTCCTCCACAGCTTTCCTGTGATTCTCCTAAGATCCGATTGATTCCTGATCACTACTACTAGTGAGTCATCTACATCTGGTCTGGTACATAACATCGCACACTCTGATAGAGCCTACTGCCGAAGTATAGGTTATCCCTTGCACGTGAGCTCTCTTCAAATCAGTCTAAGGAGACATCTTTTTGGAGAGAGTGATCCATGAGTAAGTGGGCGAACCACCATGCTTAGAATCTTCCATACTAAACCCCTTTAGTATGGTGTTAATGTACCTGGATTTAGGACACTCCCAACATCCACTTAGATCTATCACCATAGATTATAATCCATAAGATGTAGTAGGTATCATCCAGATCTTATATTGAGAATTCTTGTGATAAGAGGAGCTTGACCGAGTGTAGCATAAGAAACCATTTTCTATCAAGAATATGTTATCTACGTACAATACGTGGAAGACAACCTTACTCTCTACAACCCTCTTGTATATACTAGGTTCATCTACATTTTTGATGAAGTCAAACTCTTTGACTATCACATCAAAACAGATGTTCCAACTCCGTGATGGTTGCATTGATCCTAATGGACTTAAGCATAGCTTTGAAATTCTCAACTTTTCCATTTACGCCAAGAATCTTCTCAAGATCCAATTGCTCCCAATGGGTTTTATCCCTTCAGATGCAATATGCAAAGTCATACTTTGTTGGTGTACATGGATTCCATCTTTTATCGTATAGCATCCAGCCTTTTCACAGAGTCACCACTCGTGATGGCCTGCCTGAACCTAGTTGGGCCATCATCATCCATAATGCAATCCTCGCTCCCACTGTTACCGAGAATACCGCAGTATCTCTCAAGTGGATGGAGAACCCTACCAGATTCGCGGAGAGGCTGAGGTTCGTTGGAGACTATTAAATCCTTTGGTTTCACTAAATCTTCAGCTGTTAGTTTGTCTAGCTGGAACATTTTCCAGTTCTACCTCATGACCATAATTTTTTTCACAAGAAATACCTTTTCTAAAAATGGGGCATGCTGAGAAACAAAACAACTTTTTCTCCTCAGAGTGGTAGAAGATATTCCCTCACAAATGTTTGGGATATCCTGACAAACTTACACAACTGACCTTGCATCGAGCTTGTCCGGATTCTGCCTTTCAACATAGGCCGGACAACCCCATATCTTAACTCGTTTAAGACATGGTCTCTTCCCATTCCATATCTTATATGCAGTGGTAGGCCCTGATTTGGATGGAACCCCATTCAATAGACATGCAGTTTCTCAAGTGCATAACTCCCAAAAGGAAACAGGTAACTCAGTAGTACTCATCATAGAGCGCGCCATATCTAATAGGATGCGATACCTCCGTCCCGATATACCGTTGTGATTCTTTAGAGTCCTACACAGAGGTTTCCTGGCTCAGGCAAAATGGAGTAGGAGCACATATGTGATATGTGTGGGACCGAGGATAATACGTGTATGTGATACTGTATTCGATTCTCGTGATATGTGATATCGGCCGGGTATATGTGATATAGCCGGGTTATCGGATCAAGTGTTGATTCGATGAACTGATACAGATTATATTAGTCAGTTATTTGCAAAATAGCCGGATTATAGGATCAAGTGTTGATTCGATAATTTAATGTATAATTATATATTTGATATATTACATTACATTAACTAATATAAGCTCACTTAAAGATTCTTTTTCTCACTTGATGATACATTGATATATATGTGATATATGTTAATTGTATTATTTTCTTTTGTTAAATAATATTGTATATGTGATATATAATATTGTAACATGCTAGGGTTACAAATGCAACTAGGGTTGAAACCATGCTAGGGTTTAAACTTGGGTTAACATTTTCTTTTTGGTTAATTCTTTTTGGATGGATTAAGTTTTGGATGAGCTTTGAGGAAGCTTCATGATCCTTTGACAAAGTCCACCTTCTTTGTTTTATCCTTGATATTTGTTAACCTAACTTTAACCCTAGCCTATGGTTGATTCTCTACATGAGTTAGCTATGACACATATCTAACTATGGTTGCATTTCTAATATCAACAATAATTCATTCATCACTTCTTCACCTTCTTCTTGCTCTTGAAAAAAGGTTGCTAGAATTTTCCTTTGTGGTGATTGTTTGTGAGAAAAAGAAAACTAAAGAAAGCAAAATTCCTACTTCATCATCCTCATCTATTCTAGCCACTTAGATTAGGGTATTTACTTCACTAATACTTGATTAGTGAAGTGAGATCTTGGGTTTGTGATTCTTCAAGGTAGATCATCTTGGATTGTGAAGTATTCAAGCAAGGATGTATTTTTCACCTCATGGAGCCTCTCGAGAGTCCGGGTACTTGATGATCGCAGCGAAGGGACTTCAACCCGGAGAAGCGAAGGAACATACTACAAAGGTTGTAATCCCTCTCACTTAGATGTTAATTTGTTAACTTGTAGTGTTTTGTTTGATTCTTTAGCTAAGATCCTAGGTTTAGGGTTACTATAATGGAAATTTTTTAACTTGGCATGGATGATGCCTCCTGAAACCTTGCTGTCGTTGTAAGTATCCCAACAAGCTTATGATTAATGGAGTATTTCCGCATCAAGGTCTCGAAAGTCCTATTACAGAAATGTGTTCCATTGTCACTAATGATCGCGTGGGGGTGTCCAAACCGGAAAAAGATATTTTCGTTAAGGAATCTAACGACAACCTTATTGTCGTTAGTCCGGCTGGGCACAGCCTCGACCCATTTAGAGATGTAATCAACAGCTAGAAGAATATACAGGTTCCCAAAAGAGCTGGGAAACGGCCCCATGAAGCCAATACCCCAAACATCGAAAATCTCGACAACCAAGATTGGTTGGAGTGGCATCTCGTTTCTCCTGGATATCCGGCCTAAGTGTTGGCACTGGGAGCAAGTCTTGCAATAATCATGAGCATCTTTGAAGAGTTGTGGCCAGTAGAACCCACACTGCAAGATATTCTCGGCTGTCTTTCTGGGGCTAAAATGCCCGCCACACGCTTGATCGTGGAAAACTGACAGCATACTCTTGAAATCATTATCAGGCACACACCGACGAATAATCTATTCGGGACAGTACTTGAACAAATAAGGTTCATCCCAGTAAAAGTGTTTTATTTGGGATAAAAATCAAAATCTGTCCTGACTTGACCATTCGTTCGGTAGTAATCCTGTTGCCAAATAGTTCACAATATCGGCGAGCCAGGGTTCGCACGATACTATCAAGAGTTGTTCATCCGAAAAAACGTCGTTTATTGGAAGTGGATGTAAATCTATGTCGCTCACCCCGAAAGCTAGTGGGGAGGCGGAACAGGTAAAAATCAAAATTTTCTTACAAAGGCAACATAGACTAAGCTAAAGGATCTTTGCCAACCATTTCTAACAAAGACTAGAGGTTTAATCTACTGTGATAGAAAGATTATACCTCATGATACCGGTCCTTCGGGTCTTCTCCGCTGTCCTCCTCGTCTACGTGAGCTCCGAGGATCGATCCGGATCTTGGTCACCTCCACGGCCTCCTTGAGTCGAAGACGATCCATCCGAGAGTCTATAGTCTGAGCTCCACCTCCAAACCGAGATAACTAGGGCAACAAGTTTGCTAAGATTGATGTCCTAGGTGATGTAGAGTAAGAAGATGATTTTGTTTGTCTATCTAAATCCTTATTTTCTCAACACATGAGAGCTAAAGGATTTTCTAGTGAGGAAGAAGAAGGAGAGCAAGCATTGGAGCTCTCATGAAGAGAGAGAAAGAAAATGAGATTATGATCTATAAGAAAAAATAAAACTAATCTTTTATCATAATATTTGTGATGGCTAAGTTGATTTGACCATTATCATGTCATAATAAATGCTAAGCCAAAATATCTAAGTCAATAATGGTCAACAAGGTCAAATGGTCAAACCCAATTAGCCATGACACAATTATCATAATAAAAGGGTTAGTAAACAATTTCCTCCACCTCATAATGGTTTTAATCAAGTCAATGGTCAAAACCCTAATGAGACATCTCCTTCTTCATTCCTCACATCCGTCCATACACACCCGCATCCGCATTCCGAAGAATATGAATACTAAGAGACAAAACTGATCCATCAATACAATACTAGGATCCGGCTTAAACCAAAGCCCACTAGTATTGTCCGCCCGAACATCATACGTGCATAAGTGCACGTAAGTGATCGTAGCCCTGTCGTAAAACCATACGGTCTCTACACCTTTTGCCCAGTGCAGGGAAACTCTCTGTGTGGGACTCTAAAGACTTGACACTACGCTGGCAGTGGGTTTAACCACAGGCCGCAAGCGGTACTAGCTGTACATAACGATCCCCAGGTAGATGTCGAAAAGAAGGCCGATGAGGAAAACCCATCCGAACTCCTACTGAGCCTGAATGTGACAATCTCCATACAGTCCGGTCTGTTCGTCTAAGAGTATCGCATGTCGGGCCTAGGGGGCGGTAAACGTCAGACCCCTAATAGCGGTACAAGTCGTGTCAGAGTGTAGCCCAGAACACCCTGAGAATCTACTGGAAACACTACCAGTAAATCTCACTTGCCCTGGCCAGGGTCTTTGTGTAATGACTCTCCTAGACACAGCGCGATATCAACCCCCAATACCGGGAGAGACGAATCCAGTCTAACCGCTACTGCTTCCAAGTGCTTCGGGATTGCACCTAACTACTACTTGTTTGCACGACTCCTTTGAGCCGTGGTAGGGTAGTAATCAAAGTACATTAGGAACACACTCGAGGTGAAGTAGCAGTGTCAAGTCAACGGACTAAGCTGTACTCATGTCACCTGGGAACTGCTATCTGACGATAGGTATAGTACCAACCAGCAGTTCCCGACGAGTCCTGTCCGGTGTAGTCGTAACCTAACGAGCACATGTATACTATCTCCAGTACGACGTACTCATGGCTGTGGGACAGACCATCTCCCCTGCTGGGATGAGAAGCGTATACACTAGTCTACTCCGGAGTATCGATGCCCCGTCTCGATAATCCTACGACTAGGGACGTGTATAAGGATGTGCTTATAGATTACCCAGCCCCCGCTAGTGTGACTGCCATCACAACGCTGGTAATCAAGCAAAGATCCTAAAGGCTCCACTAATATATATAAGCAATATGCTAAAAGAAACACATGCACACATTGAACTAGAAACAAACCAAGTAGCATACTATCATTTTTAGCAAGACTGTCAACACAACTGTGAATATCCCAAGCATCCATTAAGTAATATACAAGCTAGTATGATACAGTAATGGCCTCTAGGGCATATACACTACCAATCTCCTACTTGCAGTAGGGCCATGTACTGGCGTATCGAAGACCTATCATCTCGATCAGCCTCTCGAATTGTGTCTGAGGGATGGCCTTCGTGAGTGAATCTACAGTGTTATTCTCCGAATCTACTTTCCTCACCACGATCTCCCGGCGATCTACGATCTCCCTGATCAGGTGGCACCGCCTCAAAATGTGCCTGGACTTCTGATGGGACCTGGGTTCCTTCGCTAAGGCTATAGCGCCGTTGTTGTCGTAATACAGCGGTATTGGATCAACAATGGTTGGAACCACCTGAAGTTCTGTGAGGAACTTCTTCATCCAGACTGCTTCTTTTGCGACATCGCAAGTAGCTATGTACTCTGCTTCCATCGTCGAGTCAGCAACGGTTTCCTGTTTGGAGCTCTTCCAACAGACCGCCCCTCCATTGAGGGTAAAGACATAACCCAACATGGACTTGGAGTCATCCTTGTCACTCTGGAAGCCGGAGTCAGCAAAGGCCTCGATCTGGAGGACTTTTCCGCCATACACCAAGAACATCTCCTTAGTCCTTCTCAGGTACTTGAGAATGTTCTTTACTGCTATCCAGTGCTTCTCCCCTGGGTCTGACTGATGGCTTACAAGTCTTAATACGTAAGCTATATCTGTTCTGGTACACAACATCGCATACATTATAGAGCCTACCGCAGATGCGTAGGTATAGATGACATGCGGTCCCTTTCTAGATCAGTCTTAGGAGACATCTCTTTAGAGAGGGTGATTCCGTGACAAGTTGGTAGATTACCGCACTTAGAATCTTCCATACTGAATCTTTTCAGTATGGTGTCGATGTACCTGGACTGTGAAAGTCCCAATATCCTCTTAGATCTATCACGATAGATTTGGATCCCCAAAATGTAGGAAGCATCACGCAGGTCCTTCATGGAGTACCTCTATAACAAGAATCCTTTGACTGACTGTAGCATAGGAACGACATTTCCTATTAAAAGAATGTCATCCACGTACAAGACGAGGAATACCATAGTTCTCCCTACAATCTTACTGTAAATGCATGGTTCATCTGGATTTTTGATAAAGTTGAATTCTTTGACAGTATCATCAAAGCAGATGTTCCAACTCCGCGATGCCTGCTTTAGTCCATAAATGGACTTAAGCAACTTGCACACTTTACCGTTGCTCCCACTCTGAATGAAACCCTCCGGCTGATCCATATAGACGCACTCTTTCAAATTTCCATTTAGAAAAGCCATCTTTACGTCCATCTGCCAGATCTCATAATTGTGGATGGAGGAATGGCAAGAAGGATCCGAATGGATTTGAGCATAGCAACTGGAGAAAAGGTTTCGTCATAGTCCAAACCAGGTCTTTGACGAAAACCCTTCGCAACAAGTCTAGCTTTATAGGTTTCAACCTGCCCATCTACACGAATCTTCTTTCTGAAGATCCATTTGCTTCCTACGGGTTTTACCCCTTCTGGAGCAATGTCCAAAGTCCATACTTTGTTTGTGTACATGGACTACATTTCGGTCCGCATTGCATCCAGCCATTTTACCGAGTCGCTGCTGTGGATGGCTTGCTGGAAGCTAGTAGGCTCATCATTGTCAATGATGCAATCTTCTCGATCCCTGTCTATGAGAAAATCATAGTATCTCTCGGGTGGATGAGACTGCCTACTACTATTGCGGAGTGGCGCTGAGATGTCCGGTTCTTCTGAAACCTCTTATTCTACCAAGCTTTCAGTAATAGCTTGTGTTTCTGGAATTTCTTCCAGTTCTATTGCGCTCCCACTTATCCGATTTTCTAAAAATTCAGTTTCCAAGAAGTAGGGATGCTAAACAAAAACATTTTGTACCTCTGCGGAATAGAAAAGATACCCCCTGGAGTTCTTAAGGTATCCTACAAACTTACACAGTACTGAGCGTGCCTCGAGCTTGTCCGCATGCTGGTTTTTTATAAAAGCTGGACATCCCCATGTCTTAAGGTATTTAAGACAAGGTTTCTTCCCACTCCACATCTGATATGGTGTGGTAGGCATAGTCTTGGTTGGAACCTTGTTCAAAAGATATGCAGCTGATTCTAGTGCATAACCCCAGAAGGATCGCGGTAACACATCCTTACTCATCATGGAACAAACCATATCCAATAGAGTTCGATTCCGCCTTTTTGATACACTGTTGTGTTGTGGTGTGTATGGAGGAGTAAGCTGAGAGAGAATACCATTCTCTTTTAAGTAGTCCAGAAACTCGGCACTTAAGTATTCACCACCTCGATCAGATCTCAGTGTCTTGATACTTTTGCCTGTTTGGTTTTCCACTTCATTCTTGCATTCCCGGAATTTCTTAAAGGCCTCGGATTTATACTTCATCAAGAAGACATGTCCATACCTAGAGAAATCATCCGTAAAAGTAATGAAATAGGAATAACCACCTCGCGCATGTATAGACATTGGACCTTCCGCGTTGCGACGATGGGAATCTGGTTATAGCTGGAGTAGCCATCCATAAAGCAGTAGTACACGTGTCCAGCCAATCGTTCTAGCATTTGGTCAATGAATGGTAGCGGAAAGTGGTCCTTCCGCGTTGCGGCGTTGAGTTTTCTATAATCAATGCATACTCGCCACCCAGTTTGGGTGCGAATAGGGATTAACTCATTCGCCTCGTTGGTGATGACCGTTATGCCTGACTTCTTGGGGACAACGTGAATGGGGCTGATCTACTGGCTATCAGAGATAGGGTAAGTGATACCACTATCAAGACATTTGACGATCTCATTTTTCACAGCCTCCTTCATGACTGGATTAAGTCGTCTCTACGGATCCCTGGCTGGTTTGGCATCATTGATCATATGAATGTGATGTTCAACGATCAGGGGACTAATCCCCTTGATGTCTGCCATTGACCAGCCAAAAGCTTGCCGATTGCTTTGCAAGACCATAAGAAGGGCTTTCTTCTGCTCTGGAGCTGGAGAAGCCGAGATGATGACAGGGAGGGTCGCATTCTCACCTAAGTAAGCATACTTGAGGTGAGACAACAACGGCTTGAGTTCGAGCGTTGGAGGTGAAAGGATTGAAGGCAAGATCGGCGAAAATGTCTCGAACTCAAAGAATTCTAACAGAGGCTCAAAACGAGTGTAAGCGACCGAGTTGGATGGTTCAGCTAACGTATTCGAAAATTCAAAGGATTCAAGCTCGTGTGGCGACAAGCCAAGATCGTTCGAGAAAGTGAAACACTCATAATCACTGTCGGGAGCAGAAGCAGCAGCAGGTTTAAAGAGGAACGTACTAGTGGCGTCAAGATTGCTATGATCGAACAAAAACTCCTCGAATTCACAGTCCTCTAGGGTGATCTCCTGGATCGAACAAACGTCTAGTATATGAGCATTAGGTTCGGAGGGCTGATTCCCCAACCTAAAAATGTTGAGTTCAATTGTCATGTTTCCAAAAGATAAGTTCATCAAACAATTTCAACAATTGATCACAGCATTTGAGCTTGCAAAGAATGGGCGACCGAGTATCACCGGAATTTGATTCCGGGGGTTAGTTACAGGCTGTGTGTCTAAAACAATGAAGTCAACGGGGAATATGAAGTCCCCGACCTTTATTAACACATCCTCTAGCTCACGCTTAGGATGGGTGATAGATCGGTCGGCCATTTGGAGAGTACAATGTGTGGGTTTCAGCTTTCCTATACCTAGTTGTTCATATACTGAGTAAGGAAGCAGGTTAACACTGGCACCAAGATCCAAAAGTGCGCGGTTGATGTTCTTATCCCCAATGGTGATTGAAATTGTAGGGCAGCCAGGGTACTTCAGTTTTTGAGGTAAAGATTGGGTAAGAGCATCACTCACGGCACTAGCTAAGAAAACTTTCTTGGGTACCTGAGATTTCCTCTTCTTAGTGCTCAAGTCCTTCAAGATTTTTGCGTAGGAAGGGACTTGTTGGACTGCATCTAAGAGGGGAATGTTAATGTTAACCTATTTAAACAACTCCAGAATCTTCTCCATTTGTGGATTTTGTTTATTGGACCTCAACCGGTTTGGAAATGGAACGTTTTTGAAATTAGTTGAGTCCAATGCTTGTAGAGGAGATTGTGGAGTTGGAACGGATCCCAGAGCTGGAGTTTTCATAGAGTGAGATGTGGGTCCGTTCAGAGCAACAGAAGAAGAAGAGCCTTTTGAAGAATGGAGAATAGGCTTAGAAGAAGAAGAAGAAGAAGAAGCCCGGGTGTCATCATCTGTGCTGACGTTGTTGTGCAGTATCCTTCCCGATCTCAACGTAGTCACGGAACTCACATTATGGTTCTGTTTTTCAAGAGCAACATGTACATTATGTGGGTGCCCAGGATTTGGGAGTGGTTGAGATGGAAGCTTCCCTTTCTCTCGCTAGCTTAAAGCCGCATTCATTTGTGCAATCTGGGCTTCGATGTTCTCGATGCTTTGCCCGTGTGCAGCAGTGTGTTGCACCAAAGACTGAATGGAAGACTGGATGTTGGCGGTAGATTGAGTCGATTGCTTTACAAATGCCTCCATACTTTGTTCTAGCGAGAAAACCTTATTGTTGTTTGACAAAACATAGTTGTTTTGAGGAAAAGAATTGTTGGGTGCAAAATTGTTCGTCGGATTTTGAAAAGGTTGGGGTTGGAAGGGCTGCTGATATTGATGTTGAGTTTGTTGCTGGGCTTGTTGTTGAGGAGGAGGAGGCCTCTGGAAGCTGTTGTGTCCTTGGAATTGATGCTGGTTCTGATTTCAGGCGAAATTGGGGTGGTTCCTCCAATCGGGGTTGTAAGTGTAAGAGTACGGATCATTTCTTGGTCTTTGCTAAAATGCAGCATTGATCTGATCCTGTCCTTGAGAAGGTGGGTTGTAAGGACACTCTTCGGTCAAATGGGATGGATCAGAATAACAAGCGCAGATGGTACATAGGGGAAGAGCAGGGGCAAGAGAAGGAGATGAGAATTTGCTCTCAATTGCTTCCAATTTTCGCGTTATTGCTGCCATCTCGGCCTTCATTGCAATTGAGATATCGAGTTGATGAACTCCTCCCCTGGAGAGACCGGAAGAAGTAGAAGAAGTAGACGAAGTGTTCGGTCGTGTGCTTTCCCACTGAAGTGTTTATTCCGCGAGATCGTCGAAGAATTGCCAAGCTTCCTCGTCCGATTTGGATAGGAAGTGGCCTTGACAAATGCTCTTCAGCAACTGCTTAGTTGCTGGATTCAGGCCCTCGTATAAGGTCTGGCAAGTTTCTATCTCTCAATACCGTGATGAGGGCACTGAACTAGAAGGTCTTTGTATCGGTCAAAGCACTTCCAAGGGTTTGGTAGGAAGCTGGGAAAATTGGTTAATTTCGTTTCGGATTCTCGCGGTCTTGTGGTTCGGGTAGAACTTTTTAAGAAATGCTTTGACAAACTCATCCTAAATGGTTATATAATGCGATGCGGTGCCATACAGCCACTTCTCAGCAAGGTCACACGGAGTGAAAGGAATGACTAGTAGCCGTATAGCATCGTCAGGCAGTTGGGTTGTCTTCATTATTGCACAGACGTTCTGGAATTTGTTAATGAAGATGTAGGCATCTTCGAATTCCAGCCCGTGAAATTTGGGCAACATGTTGATGAAGTGGGGCCTAATTTCGAAATTATCCCCATTGGTCAGCGGAAGTGAAAGATAGGTAGGGAGTGCAGAGCGGGTAGGATAGGAACGACCCTTGAGCGCAATTCGCTGTGGCACTTCAACAGGAGGTGGTTGCGGGTTATTCGCACCTAGATGAGGTGGAATCAGTCCCGGGGGTGGTAAAGGGATGTTAGGAGAAAATCCTGACATCTCAGAAGAAGAATTTGGTGATGATGATGGTGAATGTGAGAATGTATGAACAGAATCTCGGTCAACATCGGAGTTGTCCTGCAAAGGTTAGGGTGAAAGAGGTGTGGAGGGAGTTTCGACGTCGGAGTCGATCGCGTAGTCGGTAGCGACTAACGAAACGCGGACTAGGCGGGCACTAGTGTCCCGAGTCCAACCGGACATACACTAAACGAGTTTAGTATAGTCAAGCGTAGAAAGCGAGGGTAAGAAAACGTCAATGGAGAAATGCGGATGAAAGGTGGGTGAAATGGGATTCTGGCGACAAAGGGCAAGTTTTTATAAAAATTTTTGTTTTGTTTTTTGTTTTTAGAAAGAGTTTTAGAAAAAATATGTATGGACTTATGGCACAACTAACAATCACAGTCAAAACATGCACAATCATACCTAAAGCTATGGTCTTCAAAGTCCACTAGACTGCTCCTAACTGTTCCAAAGTGACAAGTTGTGAGATAACTCTCAAACCGTCTCTTCTGCTAATTGTGGCCAGGTAAGCACAAGTAAGGAAAGGAGGGTTCCGCTCATGAATCACCATGAGACGGGCCTTTTAAAATTACCTTTCTTACTTGTCTAGCCTAGGCACCACAAAATCAAGTTTAGATAAACGATCGAATTCCCACAACCTTCCTCTGTCCTATTGAGTACGACAGTCATTAGTTGGATGAGTCTAGATATTTTTTAAATAAGCTCAAGGGTAATGCGTATGCTTTTAGTGATTTTTGGGGTCTTAGGAAGGGTGATGAAATCCCCACCCAATGTGATTGGTGTTATAGCCCCTTAAAGTCTGTATTATTTATGCAAAACAGTAACAAAAAAAATCTAAAACACTTGCAAAAAAATTTATTTGGCGGTGGCGCAAAGAATCCCGCACAGAAACAATTTTATTGGAGAGAGGAAGAGAGTTTGTGCAAAGAATTCTGCAGAAAGAATAGTTCAGTAGAGTTCAGAGGAGTGGAGAAAATGGTTTAAATACTCACAAAGAGTTTTTGGTTGCTGATGTCAGCAGTTGACCACGCTTCCGTGGCCAAACCTGTGATTCTGCCGCGGTTCCGCGGCTTGACAATGGAGTTGCACCTTCAAACTTCTTCCCTGTGCTAATTGAAGTCTCATCTTATTGTTTAGAGCCCCTGAATCTTGATTTGGTCACTGAATTTGCTCCAGAATTTTACAGTAGACCTTTGGTTCCGTCTTGATCCGTCGCGGTGTAGCCGCGAGATATGGATCTAACTCCCCACGACTTTGGTGCTGAACTTGACCTTCTTCCTATCCTGCACACTTGTACAAAAACTAATCAAAAATAACAAGATGATTTTTACAATATATTTTTGTTGGTTTTGGTTATATGTATATTCACAAATTAACCTAAAATTACACAAAGAAATAAACTACCGTCTCCCCGGCAACGGCGCCATTTGATTGTTAGAGTTTTGGCGTGATTAGTTATTACCGCAATCAAGACGGTTTCGCTTGGTAGCTAGCCGGTTGAGTATGGGTCGTTCCACAGAGAGATGGGAATCGTTTTCTATGTGCTTTAACGAGTTAAGTCCAAATGTCTAGGTTTGTTTGAGATTAACTATATGCTGAAATATGTATAAAGAGAGCTTGTTAGGGTTAGGATTAGGTTAGTTTGTTAGGAGTCGCTCACTTCTTTCGTTGCCCCTCTTAATATCGGTGTTACGGTAATCGGCAACAACGGGGATTAGCACGACTAGGAAGGAAACTTGTGAGTATAAGCTAGGATTTCCAACGCTTAGTTTCTTCCTTTTGGTCCTTGTCCGTCCGTTCTTGGCTCTTAACCTTAACCTACGGTTAATTTAACCACAACCGGTCTCGCTAAGGAATCACCGCTATCATGTAGGATAGGGTGCCATAGGGAGCGGATTATGGTTCAATTAAAGGGAGTCCGAATTAAGATGTTGGGCAAGAAAAGAGTGAGAGATTTCCTTCTCTCAAACTTTTCTTATCCTACCCTAACAAGTGAGAAACTAATCACCCATTACAAAAGAAAAAGAAAACAAAACAAAGGAGGAAGATAGAAAGAAAAGGGTTAGAAAATCACAACTAGCTATTTGAGACCTCACTTTGGCAAGGATCATGCTTAAGCGCCATTGTTTTAAGGATAAAGAAAAATAGAAGAAGAAAGAAAGAAAACAACAAATAACAATAACTAGATTAGCAAATGAAAATTACAAGCAAGTAAAATAACACAATTACAAGACATAAAAAGAAACTTTTTTTTATTCATCATCACTCATAAAGCTCACTATAAGTTTTAATGGAGAAAGATGAAAAGAGGAAGAAGAACTACAAAATCTAATCCTAAAATCTAATACAACGAAAATCACCGTTCACTTGGCTTTGCACTGGGCTATTTATAGGCAGGAAACTGAAACCCTAGGGATGCAATCTAGCCCAAATTACAATTACAAAACTACCCCTAAAAAACGATCCATTACTAAGTCGACTTGGCCGCGGATCCGCGGCCTAAGTGCCATGTTGGCCGCGGATCTGCGGCCCTTTGGTGGAATTGGAGGCTTGTTTTTCTGTGTTTTTCCTTGTAGCTTTTATCTTCTATTTGGTACACTTGATTACTCAAAAGCTCTTCAGTTTTCTTCCAGATTTCCAGCAGTTCAAAAAGGTGAATTGATACGGACTTTTTGCCTTGATTTCTTGAGCTCCGCGCAGAAGTCTTGGGTCTTGTGCTGCCCTTGTGCTTTGTGCATGAAAGTGACCAATGATTGCCATTTTTTCCCTTGAACTGGTAGGCGGCATTATACGGATAGTGCGCGGAGACTCGTATTTATCTGTGGTTGGCGGAAGTCCTTAATTTGTTGTGCTTTTTTCATGAATTTCACTGCTTAGAGTTGAGAACCTATAACCTGCAATTATTTAGCTAACACGGATCAAGAGTACCCACCTATACGCAATGTGATTAAGAATGGGCGGTATAAAAATTCAAAAATCTGATATGAACAAGGGGCATGGGCTAAAGAGAGAGAGAGAGTGAGAGAGGATGGCATGCTGCCCTTCTTCATTTCTTTCCTTCATCTTTTTATTTCCTCAACTCCTCCTTCATCTTCTTCATCTCCTCCATCACCTCCTCTACCCAATGAAAGCATCTCCAATCCTTCACCAAAATCCTATACTCCCTTCACTAAAAATGATCCTCACCTCATCCAAAACCCTTTGGACCAATCAAATTTGGATTTTGAAGACTTTGGGCATCTAGGGTTTTTCTTGAGTTGCTTCCAAGAGGTATAAATTCCACTTCCCACCTTGTAATTAGTTTTCTTTGCATCCTAGTTTAGTTTAGAGTTAAACTTGTGTAGATTGTGATCTTGGAAATTTCCAAGTTGATGTTTAGTAAATTGTGGACTTGTTAAAGAGCAATAGAGAGTAGTGAGGGTTTATAAGACCTTAGAGATTGCTTTTCTGGACCAAAACAGAGATTAGAATCCGATATAGGAACTTAGAATTTATCTCGTGTCGGTTTTATGAAGTTTTGTTAGCCTAGATTAACCACTAGAAGACCACCACCAAAGTACGAACCCAAATCTTCCATGTATGGCCGGCGACACCGGATTTTGGGGCAATCTCGCCGGGTCCCCTTCTTGATATGGTGTTTGGGTTTTGCCTGTAGCTCACTTAATCTATAATCTATCCCCTGTACTTGGTTGTTTAGTCCTAATTGACCTGAGATAAAATCTGGGAGCTGTTTGTGAGTGCTTTGGCAATTTTTTCGATATTTGAACTTGGGTTTTGGTATTTGATATTGTATTTGGTCATTGGACGTTTGTACGTCAACGAAGGAGGATTATCTGGTTGTTTTGCATGCATAAGCTATAGGTTCTATCCTATAAGCAATGCATGTGCCGTATCGGTTTTCGGATTTGGTTTTCATAACGATGCGATATGTGTAATTATTGAAGGTACTTTCGCGTGGTCTTCCAAGACGACGAAGCACATCGACTTCGGCTAAGCGAGGAGATTGTAGGTGAGTAGATTTATATCTACGGAGGGAGTCGGTGGATGGCGTATAGCACCCCCACAACCATTGATATGGAAATCTGTATGTGATTTACAATTTGAAGATAATATATGCCACAACTTAAGGTTATGGTTAATGGTTTTAGTGTGAAATGATATGATGGACAAGGATGTCTCGGATTGATATATGAGAATATGAAATGTGAATATGGATCGCGATATATATTTGTAGTTACAAGAGAATAAGTGTGAGACTATACATACATACAACTAAGATATGATAAATATACACAAGATGAAATTGAGATAGATGTATTATGAGATTAATAAGATATATTGTATATGCAAGATTACTTGATATGAGATATTGATGTGACGAAAAAAGATTTGGATGAATTTATACGGATGTGACTTGAGATATTTATACTTATGAGAATAATGAGTGATATGTCGTACGAGACTTTAGATCCGTACCCTCATTGTTGTATAGGTCGATAGAATCCCTATTCTGTTTGTTGCTGATGTACGTTGGTTTACTGCATGCGATGTTTTACCGGATGATTGATCCATACTCTTGACTAGAGGATGCTGTACGATGGATTATAACGTACGTGATTCTGTGAGGCTGGATTACCGATTGATAGATTCATCGACTCAGATATGTTATAGATATTGTTAATCCCTATCTACACCGCTTAGTTTAGCCTTTATGTAGATGTTAGATTAGATACGTATACCTTATAACATTGCGCTTTCGATTTATTTTCTGCTACGTTTATGATATTCTTACTGCATTACATATACCTGTGCTAGTACACATACACAATTATCGATGATGCGTATGTTACACTTACATAAGTTTGCCGGCTCACACACTTTCATCATCGGTAATTGCTATGTCACTTACCCAGTAAAATTACTATATCATACTATTACTCTTATTGTATGGTACTGGCATATGACTCGTTGGCATGATATACTTGCTATGCTCACATTACTATGCTATGTTGCATGATATATTTACTATGCTCACATCACTATGCTATGTTGTATTATATACTTGCTATGCTCACATTTCTGTTTTATGTTTGCAAACATCATGCTTTATGATTATACACATTGAGATGTTGTTTTCGTGCGATTCTGGATTTGAGAATCGTGGTTATATTTCAAAGGAAATTATTTATTTTTTTAAAAACCCGGTTTCTCTTGATATGATATTTCGAGACGTCCACCATGAGTTTTCTCGGTTCTGAGATTGGTTTAGAAACCCGATTCGAGGAGATGGACGATCCGTTTGCGGGTACATGGTGGACCCGGTATGGTATCCCGCGGTAAGAAAGGTATGTTGTGCAGTAGACGATGAGCCTGGCAGAGGGATTACTACCTACCGGTGATAGTTTGGACCTGGCGGTTATCCGGAGGATACCGACCGGAGTTGTGAGATGGATATGGGCTGATCCGGACTGACGGAGCCCGTGGGCCGATCCGGACTGACGGAGCCCGTGGGCCGATCCAGACTGACGGAGCCCGAGATATGAGGATTTACGTGTCGATGCTTAACACGGGTTTCATGATGTTTCGAGTGTCGTTGTTGGACACTCAGATTCCTTGACTTTGATGTGTCGCTGATAGACACACGTTGGTTAATATCCTCATACATACATGCATATGCTTTCATGATGTTTCGAGTGTCAATATTGGACACTCAGGTTCCATGATGTTGATTGTGTCATTGATGGACACGTGGATGATATACACATGTATATAGGCATATGATTCAGATGTTTATTGTATATGTCAATGGCGTTGATTATATTGTTGACATATATGCAGGCATGGTCACCTTAGATATCATAGTATTACCTTCATGATATACTATGACCTACGAATCGTTGTTTTATTCGATTTCTACCTGCTGATGTTTTCTACTCACGAGTTGGCAACTCACCCCCGTTGTGCCACAGTTCTTGAAGGTTTGTCTGCTTGGATCAGCAGCGGTATCGCTGGCACACATCTTGCATTCGGGTGTTTTGCTATGGTAGGTGGGATATAATGGATCGTGCCCACTCTTGTATTTAGTATTCCTATTGTATCTAGATAAACTCCATCAATCAGAACTAGTATTTGTATATTTAGTAAGACTTAGAAGGACTTGTGTTTGCGAGACTTAAAGCGATGGGGTATATGTTCGCTATTGGTAGATTTGATGTCTTGCTTTATTCACATTATTCATTTGTGTTGATCTTCGCCGTTGGGCGTCGTATACATTGCTTGCGTGGTTGTGATTCCGCTGATTGGCGAAGAGCTAGCTCCCTCTTGGGGATGCCTTTTATATTGTTATGTATATGTAGTTTTGGTTTAAAATATAAAAGGGAGGTGAATTTTTAAAAAGGACAAAAAATGTTTCCAACTATAGTATAATCCACTTGTATTTTCATATTTTATTACCTATGCATTAAAGAAAAATCTGATTTCATCATACCTTTATTTCAAAACATCACCTCTACTATTTTCCTTAAAGGTTTAGATTTCTGGGCTTCAGCTTACTTGAATTACGTTACGCCTTTAGATATTGCATGATTTAAGTGCCGGTCACGAACTAAATTTCGAGTCGTGACATAGTATATCCAATATTTCATATGTTGACTTCTGCTGCTTGGTTCTGTGATCTGATCATATAACTGTGTGAGACAAATGCTATATTATATATATGATAAATAATAAACGTTGCTTATATTTTGCACCCGTTCTAGTCCAGCCCCCGCTCTGCTGTTAGTTAAGTAACCTAACGGTGCATGACGGGGCCCCGTAGCGAATGCGGATGGAATAAGCGTACGTTCTATTTTTGTTTCATTTTCTGTGATGTTTAGGGAAACATAAATGATGGGACTTCATTAATGAGATTAATGAAATGAAAAGAAACCTAAAGATGTTTAAGAATCAAATTTTTTTAAAAAGGTAGCTCTAGTTTTCGCTTTGCACAGTGGTATTCCTTGATGAATATCTCGCACCTCATTCGATGAGGAAAGAGCCGAGATCCCTTCACGGGAGTGACCACTTTAGCCAAACTAGCAAATGCTACAACCCACTCGGTTTTGTTTTTATAGCTTCTCTAGTTCTTGTTCTGCATAGTGGTATTCCTTGATGAATATCCAGCACCTCATTCGATGAGGAAAGAGACAAGATCCCTTCACCGAGAGTGACCTCTTTAGAGAAACTAGCAAAAGCTACAAAAAACACTCATTTTCAAATCACTAGATTCTACAACGATATCAAGTTCATTACGTTAAAGGTTTTCTTCAAAACCAGCCGTAGCCCTCCGTCATTTCAGATAAGCACTATTTAGTATTTGTGCTGCATTTATTGGCTTGCGTCAAGGCGTAGTGTGCGGTAGATGATTAGTGCTTATCTGCAGCATGTGATGCGCTTGGATTAGGGTAGTCGTACGGCGTTGTTTGGCCTGCGTCAAGGGTCGTACGTGTGGGTTTAATTCAATTAAGAAATGAATGGGTTGAACTTGACTAGCAGCCTATGGTTTGTTGTCCTACGTCAAGATCATAGGACGCTAGGGGTAAAAACAGATATTAGGAATTTCAAGTGTTGAAATTTGCAATGAGATTGCATACCTTCTATGAGATAGTTGGATCCCGATACCCACTGCGAGTAAGTGTTACTCCTGGGAGAGTTTTCCACTTTAGAATTAGCCGATCCATTAGGTCTCTAAGAAAGGTGTTAACGGGGTTATGCCCCTGCAGAAACGATGTTATTTAATTAGTTCCATGCGAAAGTATGGGGAGACTCCCTCGGAGTACCAATACCTGTCTGGCCGAACGATCGGTGAACTTGTAGGGTGTAATTAATCCTGGCTAATCTTTCCTTTTAGGGTTTGAAGGAAGATTTGATAAAAACAGTGGGAGCCATCCTGATTAGATAAAATAATAACTAATTTAATCTTGCAAAGAGCACACGCAAAGTGATTATTCTTCTCTCTCTCCTGGTAGCGACCAATGATATGCCTTAATCAAGATAATATTATGGATGTATTGACCGAACCTACTTATTATACTGGGCTAGATTTCGCTCTATCTTATGTCTGTCATAAGTCTGATCAAGGAGTAGTATAATATCCGGATTCCTACGCCACCCGAACGAAAAAGGAGCATGCTGATGCATCTTCTTCAGGTGTGTTCATTACCGAGAATTGTTTCTCAGTTTGCTCTACGTCCTGGGTATTGGATACCGGATCAGGATCCCACGTATGTAATTTGTTACATAGGTTAAGTAGAGGTAGAGAACTGGGAAAATGTGATATGTCCCTTAGAGAAGAGAATGTGCAATTGTTGCAGCCAAAGCAGTTGGCGAATATCACCTTGTATTACCAAGAGGTAAAACAATGATTTTGAGCGACTGTTATTTCGTACCAAAAATATTGTAAATGTATTCCTAAATCAAGTGTTGATTGGGTATGGAACGTTGTATAACTGTATATACGTTCTAAATCAAAAACAGTTCTAAGTATACAGAACGCACACAAGAGGAACAGTTCAGAATTGAACGAAGATTTCTTGTGGCATTGTAGACTAGGTCATATCAATGCGACAAGACTAGCTAAAGTTACATAAGAATGGATATTTGAATCCGTTCGAATTTACATCTTATGAAACTTTCCAGTCATGTCTCAAAGGCAAGATGACCAAAACTCCGTTTACTGGACACGAAGAAAGAGCTACTGAACTATTGGGACTGATACATAGTGATGTATGCGGTCGTATGTTTACACATGCCAAGAATGGTTTCTCGTACTTTATTATATTCACCGATGACCTCTCAAGATTCGGACATGTGTTCCTGTTGAAACACAAATCTGAATCTTTTGATAAATTCAAGGAATATAAGTACGAAGTTGAGAACCAGACGAGTAAAAGTAGTAAAATCCTTCGATCTGATCGGGGAGGAGAATACTTGAGCACGGAATTCAGAGACTACTTAAAAGAGAATGGGATTCTCTCTCAGCTTGCTCCTTCGTATACTCCACAGCACAATGGAGTTTCAGAGCGGAGGAATCCCACCCTATTAGATATGGTGCGCTCTATGATGAGTAATGCTGAATTGCCTATTTCCTTTTGGGGTTATGCACTTGAGATAGCTGCATACCTATTGAATAGAGTTCCGACCAAATCCGTACCTACCACTCCATATGAGATATGGAATGGGAAGAGACCATCTCTTAAACGAGTTAAGATATGGGGTTGTCAGGCCTATGTTAAAAAGAAAAATCTAGAAAAGCTCAAGGCAAGGTCAGTTCTGTGCAAGTTTGTAGGATATCCCAAACATTCACGAGGGTATATCTTCTACCACACTGAAGAACAAAAGGTGTTTGTTTCTCGACATGCCACCTTTTTAGAAAATGAATTTCTTATGAAATAAATTAGTGGTAATGAGGTAGAACTGAAAGATGTTCCGGCAACACAAACTCTAACTGACGATTTGGTAGAACCGGAGGATTCAATAGTCCCCAACGAACCCCAGCCACTCCACAGATCTAGTAAGGTTCCTCATCCACCTGAGAGATACTACGGTTTTCTCATAGACAGTAGGAGCAAGGATTGCATCATGGAAGAGGATGACCCAACTAGTTTCGAGCAGGCCATCACAAGTGGAGACTCTGTGAAATGGCTGGATGCTATGCGATCTTAGATGGAATCCATGTACACCAACAAAGTATGAACTTTGGAAGTTACTCCTGAAAAGGTAAAACCCATCGGGAGCAAGTGGATCTTGAGAAGAAATTTAGTGTGGATGGAAAAGTTGAGACCTTCATGTTGGATATATGTATGCCCTAGAGGCCATTATGTGATAGTGGATGTATTTATACATGTGTGTGTGTGTGTATATATATATATATATATATATATTCAGTGTACATTCTTGCTCGACATGATAGTATGCTATCTGGTTATTCTTTATCTGACATGTTGTTTTGACCATGCTTTTATTCATTCATACATGTTGATAAAGCCCTGAGGATATTGACTTGACTACTGTGATTATGATGGAGATCATACTAGTAGGACATCTGTAGTTTATAAGCATATCCTGGAATGTCCTTAGTCGTAGGTGTATCGAGATGGGGTATCGATATACCAGAGTAGACTAGCGTATATGATACTAGACCCATATGATGGGCGATGGATGTTCCCACATTCATCGATGTTTGACATCGAGATCGTATACGGGTGCTCAGTGGTGACTGGGTACACTGGACGGACTCGCCGAGAACTCCTATATGGAATTATATCTATTGTCGGATAGCAGTTCTCAGGTGACACTGGTGCAGGTTAGTCTGTAGACCCGAGATTGTCATAGAGTCTTGTGTGTTCTCCCACTGTACTTTGATTACTACCCTACCACGGCTCTACTGAGGCATGTAAACAGGTGGCCGTTGGGTACAGTCCCGAGACACACGAAGGCGATGAGCGATAGGAAGGGTTTCGTCTCTCCCGGTATTGGGAGTTGATGCTGTGCTGTGCTCGACTGGCTATATCAGTAAGTCCCTGGCCAGGGCTGTTGAGATTTGCTGATAAGTGTTATCAGTAGTTTCTCGATCTATTATAGACCTTTCATCGGCACGACTTATTGAGTTATTGGGGTCGACGTTACCATCCCTAGACTCGATATGCAGCATATCTGATGAAGAGACCGGACTGTACGGTAGTGTTGCTGGTTGGCTCGACGGGAGTTATAGCAGGTTCGCTTGTTTTCTTCTGATCTCTCAATACCCGGGTGGCCGTTACGTTTAGCTGACCGCTTGCAGCTTGGGGGTGCTTGATATGATCATCACCCACTGCCGGCGTATTGACGAGTCTTAGAGTCCCACAAAGGAGTTACCTAGTCCAGGCGAAACGTTGTGGTGCACATATGCGATATGTGCGTGGGCCCGGTTAAAATGCGCATATGTGATGATTTAACAAGTGTTGATTTATCATTTAACCATTAGCTTCTTACTAGAAATCCTTTCTTGTCCTTTTTGGATGTATGCATGCTTGTATGCATTCATTCTTGTTCATGCACATATGGATGTGCATGCACACATGCATACATACATCATTCTATCATGGTTGTATATACATAGAAAATGGTGGCAATATAAGACTCACACCTTGGATTTATATATGGATTATTACTTGTATTTATGTTAAAACAAAAAGGAAAGGAAAAGGATAATTCATGGTTTAGTTTCTACACTCATCTTTGAACTAACCTTGCTCACCCACCTTTTGACCATGGGTTAACTTTCCTTTTGTATTTTAACTCAAATACAATAATATCTTTATTATTTAACCATGGTCTGAGATGAAGAGTGGAAAATATATATACATATATTTTCTGTTTTTCATGAGAGATTATCTTTTCTCTTGTTCTTAAAAAGCCATCATCTTCTTCCTCCTTGCTCTTTGGCTCTCTAGACTTCTCTAGTAAGCAAAACACTCACCAAGTTAGGATTTTGAAGTGAGAAAAGCCACCACAACACCATTCTACACAAGTCTTGCCCACTTGTGAAGAGTGTTAGCTTCATTTTCTTCTCTTGATCTTGTGAAGATACAAGCTTGGACAAAGCAGACTCCGGGTGGATCATCGTGGACCTAAAGGAGCTCAAGCGGGCCTTTTCCAAACCCCAAGTAGCCGAGGATTCTAGCGTAGGGAGCTACAAAGGTTTTACTCTCAAAACCCTAGCTTTATCTACTTGTGATGATGTGTTGTTTTAGAAACCCTAAAATTCTAATGATGATTCTTTACATGTTCACTTAGCACCTTAAAAATTTAATTTTGAGACATGTGATGCTTCCAAACACTTCATGAGGTGCTAGGTAAACCTAACATTGGTATCAGAGCCGACCTAGAACTTTAGGTGACATTTTAACGAAGTTAAAACTCCGATCGAACCAAAATACAGTTTTTTAGAACCCTCTCTGGACAATTTTTGAAACTGTGGTTTTTCCAGAATTAAAAATACTTAAAAAATACAGCAGGGAAATCTAAGCACTTCTGTGAAATACGAGGACATGAACAATAAAGAACACCGCGGAACCGCGGCCAGAGCTTGCTTGGGCCGCGGCTCCGCGGCCGTACACAAGAGATCATGACTCGTTTTTATACAGTAATGTTTAGAACTGTATGTATATATTTTTAGGTATTTTTAATCTGAATCTAGTGTGGTATTTTCTGGGGATGGTTTTGGACTCAGTGATTCGATCGGAATTTCAATTTCGTGCTTTTTTCCGGGTAATTTAGAAAGTATTGAATTATTCGAACAAGTATCATTTACTCACTTTTTCACGGGGTTTAAATCTTTCGGAAATATGTGCAAGTTTTTTTGTGGTGGACCCTCTAGAAGACAACAAACCTTGTGACCGTCTTGAACTGCCTTTTGAACCTTAAGGTTTGAAGCAGTACGGCGTGCCACATGTGAGGCGTTGGCTTGACCCTTCTACGGCTGGACCGCTACTACTGTGACACATTCCGGGTTTTTTGAACTCCGCTCAAGTGTTGAGCTTTAGGGAATTTTTGGGTATTTGATTATTCGTTTGAAAACTTTAATACCGTCTATTTATCTCGAATGTGATACATTATGTGGAATTCATATAGTTAGGCATGAAATGCGAGGTATGTGATATCTCGGATTTACGATGTCTAAAGAGAATGCGGATTCCAAATATTGTAGTTTTACACTTTCTTTTCTGTGACCGTAAGTGTAGTATGTCTATATCGCCGGTTTCGTTGCTATACATCAACGAAAATCGGGGTACGCATACTTACTTACGTTGATGATATATGATATTATGTGTTGCTGAGATATGATGTGCAGGATTGTCGCGATTGAATAGCCGGGGGTTTTATGTGAGATGAGAGTTTTATTTTTTATTCATGTAAAATTCAAATGTAATGTAATATTCTTTTATTTGGGGCACTTCCGGGTTGTGGTTGCTGCCGCCAGTGTTGTATATTATTTACTTTTCCGCATTAGGATAGACCCAAGGAGGGGAGCACAAGTGACCGGGTTCTGGGGTTCAGTGGGAGGCCATCTCGAGGAGTCGAGACCGGTTCTCCTAAACTCCAGGATTGGTAGGGTCGCTTGCCGTTCTCGTAGGGGTCTAGGGGTGTGGGCTTGGCTATTCATCGCGACTGTGGAATCCGTATTTTCTATTGTTGGCTAAAAACTAAATACGGACGTCCTAGTATATACCACATTATATATATGTTTCTGCTGCCTGTGTTCTGTGATATCTGAGACGAATGATATATTATATATGAGATATATAGTAGATGTTGCTTATGTTTTACACCCGAGCTAATCCCGTCCCGGTATGCCGTTAGTTAAGTAACCTAACGGTACATAACGGAACATTGCGGCGAATGCAGATGGCATAAGCGTACGTTGTATTTTCGTTTCTTTTCTGTGATTGGCTTAAGGACTTAAATGATAGGATTACATTAATATGATTAATGTAAAGAAAATAAACCTATAAAGATGTTGTAGAATCGGATTTAAAAACCACTCGGCTATTTATGAAAAAGCTATATTTCAAAACTGTGGAGCACAAGCCACTCCTTTTGAAAACCATTTGATTCTACGACGATATCAAGTTCAAAGCGTTAAAGATTTTCTTAAAAATCATCCGCAACCCTCCGTCATTTTAGGAAGTAGAGTACTTAGTATTCATGCTACGTTTGTTGACTTTAGTTAAGGCGTAGTGTACGGTAGCTAAGTGATGTCTTCCTACACTGCATATGATGCAGATTGATTAGGACATTCATGCGACTTTGTTGACCATAGTTAAGGGTCATATGGGTGGGTCTAATTAATCAAGAAATGACGGGTAGAACTTGACCGGTACTTATGATTTGTTGACCATAGTTAAGATCATAAGTACTAGGGGTAAAAATCACATCGGGAATTTCAAGTGTTGAGATTTGCAATGAGATTGCATACCTTCCATATGATGGTTGGATCCCGATCCCACTGTGGGCAATAGTTGCTCCTAGGAGAGTTTTGCAGTTTACAATTAGCTAACTCATTAGGTGTCTAGAAAGGTGTTAACGGGGCTACGCCTCTGGGAAAACGAGGTTTACTTTAATTAGGTCCGTGCGAAAGCACGGGGAACCTCCCTCAAGTACCGACACTGGCCTGGCTAAACGGTTAGCGAAGTTGTAGACTGTAATTAATCCTGGCTAGTTTTCTTTTTAAGGTTTGAAAGAAAAACTTGATTAAAGCAGTGGGAGACATCGATTAGACAAGATAATAACCAATCTGATCTATGCAAGAGCTTTCGCTGAGTGTATTCTTTTCTCTCTCTTAATGGCAGATACCAATGACTAGACTCAAGCTTCTACTAGATAAAAACAAACTGAATGGGACCAATTATAAAGACTGGCTGAGGAATCTGAAAATAGCCTTGACTTATGATAAAGTATCATATGTCCTCACGGCTTCAGCCCCGCCCACCCCGGGACCAAAATCCTCTGTTGCGGACATTGAAGTCCGCAAGACATGGGACGCTGACTGTGCCATGGCAAAATGCCTCACGCTTGCATCGATGGACAATACACATCAAAAGCAGCACGAGAATATGGACATTCAAACCATATTTCTCCATACAAAGGAGTTGTATGGAGAGCAATCCCGCGTATTACGATACGAAGTATCAAAGAAATTGTTTCAGATGCGAATGGCCCCTGGCACACCGATAGGAGACCATGTTCTGAAGATGATAGCTCTTATAGATGAGCTTGAGGACCTTGGATGGACGATGGACAATGAACAATATACAGATATTATTCTGCAGTCCCTCCCCTCCACCTTTGCTCAGTTTATAGTTAACTTCAACATGCACAACATGGAGAGGGAACTACCTGAACTCCTTAATATGTTAAGGAGTGCAGAGAGACACTGAAATCAGTGAAAACTCCCGTTATGACTGTTGGACAATCTTCCTCTTCTCACCCAAAGGCTAAGTCCAAAGGAAAGAAAAAGAAGAAGCCCACCAATCCTAAGGGTGGAGTTAAAAAGGTGAAGGGAAAGGAAAAGTCCAAAGCTGGAGACTCGGGGAAAGATGAATGTTTTCATTGCCACAAAGCAGGACATTGGAAGCGCAACTGTACGGAGTACTTAAATCTCAAGAAGAAGCACGGGGATGCTTCCGCTTCAGGTGTGTTTGTGATAGAAAACTGTTTTTCAATAAACTCAACTTCTTGGGTATTAGATACCGGTTCAGGTTCTCACATTTGCAATTCTATGCAGGGGCTGAGAAATAGCAAAGTTTTGAAGACAGGTGACCATACTCTCCGCGTTGGAAATGGTTCCAATATACATACAGTCGCAGTGGGAGAGTATCACTTGGGGTTGCCATCTGGGTGTATGTTGGTTTTGAACCCATGTTATTTTGTACCAAGTATGCTTTGTAATATAATATCTGTTTCATTGTTAGACAATGAAGGATATAATTTTGTATTGCAGAACAATGTTATGAACATTCACCTGAATCATATGTTGGTTGGGTATGGTACACTTAATAACGGGATATACGTCCTAAATCAACACACAGTTTTCAGTATACAACACACTAACAAAAGAAAACTTTCAGAAGTAAATGAAGCTTTTCTTTGGCACTATAGACTTGGTCATATTAACGAAACAAGACTAAAAAAGTTACACAAAGATGGATATTTAAACCCTTTTGAATATAAATCTTATGCGACTTGCCAGTCTTGTATCAAGGGTAAAATGACCAAAACTCCATTTACCGGACACGGAGAAAGAGCTACCGAGCTCCTAGGACTCATACATAGTGATGTATGTGGGCCAATGTCTACACAAGCTAGAGGCGGTTTTTCTTACTTCATTACTTTCACTGACGATTTCTCTAGATTCGGTCATGTATTTTTATTAAAGCACAAGTCCGAAGCTTTCGAGAAATTCACTGAATATAAACAAGAAGTAGAAAAATAAACCGGCTTGAGTATCAAGATGCTTCGATCAGATCGAGGTAGGAAGTACCTCAGTACAGAATTTGCAAACTTCCTAAAAGAGAATGGGATTCTCTCTTAACTCACTCCTCCTTACACACCACAGCACAACGGTGTGTCTGAACGACGGAATAGGACCCTATTAGATATGGTCCGGTCCATGATGAGTGGTGCTGAGTTACCTGTCTCATTTTGGGGGCATGCATTGGAGACTGCAGCGTTTCTTTTGAGCAGGGTTCCAACCAAAACCGTGTCTACCACGCCATATGAGATATGGCATGGGAAGAGACCATCTCTTAAGAGAATTAAGATTTGGGGTTGCCCGGCCTATGTTAAAAAGCAGAATCCGGACAAACTCGAGACACGGTCAGTCATGTGTAACTTTGTGGGATATCCAAGGAACTCTTATGGATATTTATTCTACCACAAGGAGGAACAAAAGGTGTTTGTTTCTCAGTATGCCACATTCTTAGAAAAAGAGTTTTTCACAGATAAAGATGATGGCAATATGGTGGATCTAGAAGAGGTTCTAGAGACACAAACTACAAATGACGACTTGGTTGAACCGGCTGTTGCAATAGAAACTGAAGAACCTCGGCCATTCCGAAGGTCTGGTAGGACTTCTCGCCCACCGGAGAGGTACTACGGTTTCCTCATTGATGGTGACAGAGAAGACTGCATCATGGAGGATGATGATCCTACTAGTTTTCAGCAAGCTATCACGAGTGGAGACTCTGTGAAGTGGTTGGATGCCATGAGATCCGAAATGGTGTTTATGCACTCCAACAAAGTATGGACTTTGGACGTTGTACCCCCTGGGGTAAAACCTGTGGGGTGCAAATGGATCTTTAAAAGAAAGATTGGTGTAGATGGGCAGGTAGAGACCTATAAGGCAAGACTTGTGGCGAAGGGTTTTCGTCAAAGACCAGGTTTGGACTATGACGAAACTTTTTCACCCGTAGCCATGCTTAAATCCATTTGGATCCTACTTGTTATTGATGCTCACTACGACTATGAAATCTGGCAGATGGACGTTAAAACGGCATTTCTAAATGGAGATTTAGAAGAATGCGTTTATATGGATCAGCTAGAGGGCTTCATTGACAGTGGGAGCAGCGGGAAAGCATGTAGATTGCTTAAATCCATATATGGGTTAATGCAGGCATCACAGAGTTAGAACATCTGTTTCGATGATGTTATCAAAGAGTTTGATTTCATCAAAAATCCAGATGAACCTTGTGTTTATAAGAAGGCTGTAAGAAGAGCTGTCACATTCCTCATATTGTACGTGGATGACATTCTTCTGATAGGAAATGATATTCCTATGCTACAGTCGGTCAAATCTTTCTTATCACTAAGATTCTCCATGAAGGACCTGGGTGATGCCACATACATTCTGGGCATAAGGATCTATAGGGATAGATCCAAGAGATTGTTGGAATTGTCCCAAACCAGGTATATTAACACCATCCTAAAAAGGTTTAGTATGGAAGACTCCAAGCGGGGTGCTTTACCTGCTTGCCATGGGGTCACTCTCTCCAAGGATTCTTGTCCAAAGACCAATGAAGAGAGAGCTCGCATGAGCATTATACCCTATGCTTCGGCAGTAGGATCTATAATGTATGCGATGTTATGTACACACCCAGATGTAGCTTATGCACTTAGTGTTGTAAGCAGGTATCAATCCAACCCAGGGGAGAATCACTGGATAGCTGTGAAGAACATTCTTAAGTACTTGCGAAGAACTAAAGAATTGTTCTTGGTGTATGGTAATGGAGATCTCCAAATGGAGGCCTTTACCGATTCGAGCTTCCAGAGCGATAAGGACGACAACAAATCTATCTCTGGGTTTGTATTTACCCTCAATGGAGGGGCGGTAAGTTGGAAGAGTTCCAAACAGGATACCGTTGCAGACTCTACGATGAAAGCTGAGTACATTGCTGCAAATGATGCCGCCAAAGAAGCCGTCTGGATGAGGAAGTTCGTCACGGAGCTAGGAGTAGTTCCAACCATTATTGATCCAATACTATTGTATTGTGATAATAATAGGGCTATGGCGTTAGCTAAGGAGCCCAGGTCCCATCAGCTATCCAGACACATCCTGAGGCGCTTTCATTTGATCCGGGAGATTGTAGATCGCCGCGAGATCGAGATTAAGAGAGTAGACACAAAGAATAACGCCGCGGATCCACTCACCAAGGCCCTCCCTCAGCCGCAGCATGAGCGACCTTTTGAGATGTTGGGTACGAGATACGCCAATAACTGGCCTTAGTGCAAGTGGGAGATTGTTGGATATATGTATGCCCTAGAGGCCATTATGTGATAGTGGATGTATTTATACATGTATATATATATATATATATATATATATATATTCAGTGTACATTCTTGCTCGACATGATAGTATGCTATTTGGTTATTCTTTATCTGACATGTTTTTTTGACCATGCTTTTATTCATTCATACATGTTGATAAAGCCCTAAGGATATTGACTTGACTACTGTGATTATGATGGAGATCATTCTAGTGGGACATCTGTAGTTTATAAGCATATCCTGAAATGTCCCTAGTCGTAGGTGTATCAAGACGGGGCATCGATATACCAGAGTAGACTAGCGTATATGATACTAGACCCATATGATGGGCGATGGATGTTCCCACATTCATCGATGTTTGACATCAAGATCGTATACGGGTGCTCAGTGGTGACAGGGTACACTAGACGGACTCGCCGAGAACTCCTATATGGAATTATATCTATCGTCGGATAGCAGTTCTCAGGTGACACTGGTGCAGGTTAGTCTGTAGACCCAAGATCGTCATAGAGTCTTGTGTGTTCTCCCACTGTACTTTGATTATCACCCTACCACAGCTCTACTGAGTCATGCAAACAAGTGGCCGTTGGGTACAGTCCCGAGACACACGAAGGCGATGAGCGATAGGAGGGGTTTCGTCTCTCCCGGTATTGGGAGTTGATGCTGTGCTGTGCTCGACTGGCTATATCAGTAAGTCCCTGGTCAGGGCTGTTGAGATTTGCTGATAAGTGTTATCAGTAGTTTCTCGATCTGTTATAGACCTTTCATCGGCACGACTTATTGAGTTATTGGGGTCGACGTTACCATCCCTAGACTCGATATGCAGCATATCTGACGAAGAGACCGGACTGTACGGTAGTGTTGCCGGTTGGCTCGACGGGAGTTGTAGCAGGTTCGCTTGTTTTCTTCTGATCGCTCAATACCCGGGTGGCCGTTACGTTTAGCTGACCGCTTGTGGCTTGCGGTTGCTTGATATGATCATCACCCACTGCCGGCGTATTGACGAGTCTTAGAGTCCCACAAAGGAGTTAGCTAGTCCAGACGAAACGTTGTGGTGCACATATGCGATATGTGCGTGGGCCCGGTTAAAATGCGCATATGTGATGCAGTATATTAATCGGACGGCTTGCTTTTGGTCGGGTCGTATGTGATATGACCGGGTTGATAAAACAAGTGTTGATTTATCATTTAACCATTAGCTTCTCACTAGAAATCCTTTCTTGTCCTTTTTGGATGTATGCATGCATGTATGCATTCATTCTTGTTCATGCACATATGGATGTGCATGCACACATGCATACATACATCATTCTATCATGGTTGTATATACATAGAAAATGGTGGCAATATAAGACTCACACCTTGGATTTATATATGGATTATTACTTGTATTTATGTTAAAACAAAAGGAAAAGGAAAAGGATAATTCATGGTTTAGTTTCTACACTCTTCTTTGAACTAACCTTGCTCACCCACCTTTTGACCATTGGTTAACTTTACTTTTGTGTTTTAACTCAAATACAATAATATCTTTATTATTTAACCAGATGAAGAGTGGAAAATATATATACATATATTTTCTATTTTTCATAAGAGATTATCTTTTCTCTTGTTCTTAAAAATCCATCATCTTCTTCCTCCTTGCTCTTTGGCTCTCTAGACTTCTCTAGTAAGTAAAACACTCACCAAGTTAGGATTTTGAAGTGAGAAAAGCCACCACAACACCATTCTACACAAGTCTTGCCCACTTGTGAAGAGTGCTAGCTTCATTTTCTTCTCTTGATCTTGTGAAGATACAAGCTTGGACAACGCGGACTTCGGGTGGATCATCGTGGACCTAGAGGAGTTCAAGCGGACCTTTTCCAAACCCCAAGTAGCCGAGTAGTCTAGCGTAAGGAGCTACAAAGGTTGTACTCTCAAAACCCTTGCTTTATCTACTTGTGATGATGTATTGTTTTAGAAACCCTAAAATTCTAGTGATGATTCTTTGCATGTTCACTTAGCACCTTAAAAATTTAATTTTGAGACATGTGATGCTTCCAAACCCTTCATGAGGTGCTAGGTAAACCTAACACTTCAAAGCTAGACTTGTAGTAAAAGGTTTTCGTCAACGACTATGAGTCGACTATGATGAAACCTTTTCTCCAGTGGCTATGCTTAAGTCCATCAGGATCACTTGCCATTGCTGCATACCATGACTAAAAAACATGGCGGTTGGATGTCAAGACCGCTTTTCTAAATGGTGATTTAGAAGAGAGTGTGTACATGACACAGCCATAGGGCTTCATAGACAGCGGGAGCAGCGGGAGCGTGTGCAAGCTGCTTAAATCAATCTACCGATTAAAGCAAGCATCGTGGAGATGGAACATCTGTTTTGATGAAGCTATCAAAGAGTTTGACTTCATCAAAAATTTAGATGAACCATGTATATATAAGAAGGTAGTAGAGAGTAAGGTTGTCTTCCTCATATTGTACGTGGATGACATACTCTTGATAGGAATGATGTTCCTATGCTACACTCAGTCATGCTCTTCTTATCATATAAGTTCTCCATGAAAGATCTAAGTGATGCCTCCTACTGTCACGACCTAAATGTGGCACGTGACCGGCACTTAAATCACGTGACATCTAAAGACGTCGACGCGGTCCAAGTAAGCCGAAACCTAGAATCTAAACCTTTTTTGAAAATATTGGAGGTGAGGTTTAAAATAGTTATCAGATGGGATCAGTTTAAAATAAATATTTAAGTTTAACTAAGTATGTATGAAAAACATCTATGACATTTTGAAATTCGACAGCACCTCCTTTGTAATTTGAATACAACCCGCTACAATATAAAAATACATATAGCACCCTAACGAGAGCTAGCTTCCATGCCCAAACGGCGGAGCAACCAAGCAAACAATATATGACGCACAATTGCGATGAAAAGAGAAGCGAAACAAAACCAACAGTATAAAAGGGTTGACTCCAAGAGTACGATGCCCACAACACACAATTCTAAGTCTCGCTTCTAAATCCACAATATACCAGTTCTAAGTTGATGGAGTTTTACTAGATACAAAAGATGAGAATATACTAATGTGAGTACGATATAACAGTAACCCACCTGCCAAAGCATTCACCGAAAGGAATATGTGCCCCAAGCCGCTGATAATTCAAGCGGTAACACCTGCAAGAAACTGTGGGACAACGGGGGTGAGTTGCCAATGTTGGGGTTCCTTAGCACCTAGCCTAGGGTTTGCAAGCATCACATATGCCACAACAAAATTTTAGGGTGTGCTAAGCAATCTAACTAAAGATCATACTAGAAAACTAGGGTAACAAAAGTAGTAATCCAACATTACAAAGAGAAGTGAAAGAAAATACAAGCTTTGTAGATCCGGTCCTTCACTTCTAAAGCTCCGTTTTGACGTCCCTTCGCTATGATCATCACAGTCCCGAACTCTAGAATGGATCTCCCCGGAGAAACGATCAAGCTAGCTTGTTGACTTCGAGGCCGAAGATGATCTACGTCGAGACGACTCAAACTCAAGCTCCATCTTCACTTAGTTAAGATCTTTGTGAAGAGAACACCCTAAACTAAATGGAAAGTAGTAGAAGATGATGAAATAGGAAGTGGGTTCACTTTGGATTTTGATTTCTCACTTTATTTCTTCACTTGGAAAATTCTAGCAAGGTTTTCTTGTTGATGAAGAAGAAGAAGAAGAAAGAATAATGAGAATAGAATAATAAGTGAAGATAATTATAATTAACCATGGGTGAGTTAGTTTAATCCACTAACTCATGTAGAGACATAACCATGGTTTAATATAATAGTTTGGTTTAAAAATATCTTAAGTAAAACAAAGTGTGTGGACTTTGTCAAAGATGCTTGAAGCTTCATGAAGCTTCAAGCCATGACAAATAAAGCCACCATTTTAAAATACTTAAAAAAAATAAAACCCTCACAATTATAAATAAACATGGTGTATGTCACACACACACCCATGTTTGCATGTATTATCAAGCATGATACAATCATGTACACAAACATATATCACATATACATTATGTGCACATCAAGTGAGAAAATCAATCTTAAGTGAACAAATACTAGTTAATGTAAAGTAATATATCAAATATATAATTATACATTAAATCATTAAATCAACACTTGATTTAATGATCAAGTTATATCTGATATAACCGACTAATGTCTAGTGTATCAATATATCGAATCAACACTTGATTCGGTAACCCGGCCATATCGCATATAACCGACCGATGATACAAATCGCGAGAATAGAATACAGTATCACATATTGGTATTATTCTCGGTCCCGCACATATCTCATGTGTGCTCCTATTTCGTTTCGCTTGAGCCAGGAAACCTCTGTGTAGGACTCTAATGACTCATCAATACGCCGGCAGTAGGTGGTGATCATATCGGTCACCCACAAGCCGCAAGCGGTCTGCTAAACGTAACGGCCACCCGGGTATTGAGCGATCAGAAGATCAACGAGCAAGCCTGCTCACACTCCTGCGAATCCAATCAGTAACACTTACCGCACAGTCCGGTCTGTTCGCCTGATATGTCGCATATCTCGCCTAGGGGTGGTAAACGTTAAACCCCAGTAGCTTGATAAGTCATACCGATATAAGGTCCATAACTGTTACGACCCGAAATAGCCCGTGACTGGTACTTGAATCATATGAAGTTTATAGGACCCCATCTAATCCAAGTAAGCTAAAAGCCCAGAAATCTAAAACCATTTTAAATAATAAATGAAGAAAAAATAGTTTTTAGAAGTGAAGAAAACATGTTTTAAATACAAGATTTTTAAATAAGTAAGCCGAATGTGCATTTTTAAAATCTATAGTCTTTTCTAAAATTTCGGCAGAGTTTCTTTGTAATTACTGGTCCCGAACGGAGTACAACAAGAATAATATATATGCAATGATAAAAGACATCCCCAAGCCGGAGCTAGCTCTTCGTCAATCGACGGTCACAACCACGCAAGCAATATAATATACAACGCCGAAGGGAGAGGATCAAAACTCAAAGAAAACTCAAAATCAGGACGAAGACCGTAATACTACAACGTGCGACTCTAAAGCCGAAAAAAATAAATAACTGAATTTCTAAGTCTGAAACAATATACGAGTTTGGTTGATGGAATTTTACTAGATACAACTGAAAATAAATAAGTACAATGGTGGTCACGATGTAAGTGAACCCACCTACTAAAGCAATCACCCAGGAAGGAAGCAGTGTGCCAGAAAAGCCGCAATGAAACCTATATGGCAAAACCTGCAAGAAACTGTGGCACAACGGGGGTAAGTTGCCAACTCGTGAATAGAAAACATCACAGAGTAGAAATCATATGTATGACATAATCCTAGGTCAATACGATCAGATATATATAAACCTCAGAAGGGTAAGTCTGAAGCATGATAGGGTGGCAACGTAACATCTATACATGTGTGTAGTGTCAAGTGCTCGTGCCAGTGCCTCAGGTAATACATATCATGAATATGAGGTATGTATGCGGTAAAATGAAGACAGAAGATATCATGAATGAAATCATCAGAAAATCAGTGTCAAGCATCGACACAAAATATATCTCAATATCAAGTAAATCTCATATATCATGTATCCGATATGTATGCAACATTCATGAAGGTACTCTATCAGGTACTACTAATACATGAAGCAATAAATGGTAATGTGTATATGCAATAGTCATGAAAGGTAATCTATCAGGTACTACTAATACATGAAGCAATGCATATAAAATAAATGTGGGGTAGGGGGAATATAACATGTCATCGACCATAAAGGCCCCTCATATAGACCATAAAGGCCCCTCACATCGACCACATAGGCCCCAAGCACATAGGCCCCTCTCATATCGAGCACATAGGCCCCAAGCACATAGGCCCCTCTCATATCGAACACATAGGCTCCACTTATACATAATGCATAAGCAAATTTGCATAGATCGTCATGATGATATATTAAGTAGGTGTATATATATATCAGCGTCCCATACCACTAATATATATACTATGCGTATACGTATATATTTCAGCGTCCCATACCACTGATATATATACGCAGGAGTAAAGTAATCCAGAAACATCATATGAAAAGATATCCCAATGCGAAATCCATGAATTATAATACATGCAACGTGAAACACTATTATGAGCATGCAACTATGTAAAGGCATATGCACAAAGAAATATGAATCAATAACATATAAGCATGCAATACAGTTCGAGCCGTAGAATAAATGGTAAATGAATAATAATGCAGCAATAAAGAAATATACAACAATATATATAATGCAGCTTTGCCATTTGAAATAAGATGAATCCGGATTTTTTGTAAAATAAGGGCTACGGTGTTTCTAAGAAAAGATGCGTCTTTTGAAAATATCCGTAGAATCCCTTTGCCTGTCCTTAAAATACGCCCGATTCGTTAGTTTTGAAATAGGTATGACTCGGGTCTAGTCTAACATTTACTATGCAAACTACAGATCTAACTAACAAGTCAATCGGGAGGGGTATGGAAACCACCTAAATCTGAGTCGATATATATATATATATAAATATAATAGTCGGTGATCTCGCGTCAAAGGTACCGCGTACGATACAATATCATATGACATCCTCGAGTCGTGAGTGCGGATCTATCATCAATGTAAAGCTCGCACGGTAAATCGTCGTACGGCATCCCAATAGCTGGGTACGGGTCAATATCACATTTATCTCATCAATTATGTGGTATCCTTATCATCATCTCTCATGATCTGGGGTACTGATCTAAGTCTAGTACAAATCGACACCATCTATATAAGTATGGATGCGTGTGTGAAACACACGTCCCAAGGCCCTCTAAAAATCACATGTTGTATCCCAAATACGAAACACATCATATCACCGATCTCATGGAACTTAGCCCAATATCATCGACTCATCCCCAATGTCATCCACTATCCTCATCATCACAATATAAGTATAGCAATAAGCATGTGTGTGCGTGTGGGTGTAAACCTATTCTAGGGTTCGCGACTAGGAACTACACTAGTTTACTTCTAACCCTAATCTATCCATAGTACACCTAACACATCTAGAATACCCATATCACACTCAATGCTATCATAAATAGTATATATATATACACTATACTAACATCGAAATGCGGGGGTGCTATACGCCATCCACCCGACTTCCTCCGTCGATATAATCTACTCACCTGATCTTCATTTGTCGACGTCGCCACGAGCTTGCTTGTCGTCCCGAAGTCTTCTTGGGGTACCTACACATCAACGTATTGTAAATGCGTATTAAAACCAAATCAAAACTAAAACGACATATGAAAACCCAAACGATACACTAAGGCCTATAGGTTAGAACCTATGGGCTACGCTTTCAAATCCATCAACAATCCTCGATATCTTCGTATAAACGCCAAGTATTCGAGGTAAAACACTGATACACAATACCAGAATTCAAAATACGAAATACGGAAACATGAATCTAAACAGCAACTAGAGAAAAGGGTCCCAGATTCTACCCTAGGTCAAATTGGACAATTTTGCACATGCCAGGGGTCTAATCTACTGATAAGGGGGCACCAAAACCAAAACGAGCCAATTTGGTGGGGTCCAGGCCGCAATTTGCGGCCAAATGGAATAAATCTGCGGCCGAGGTTGGGAGTTAGGGGCTGGGTTCTTGGTGATAGCTTCCTGGGTGCCTGCACATATCACTGTCCAACCAAAACAATTTTCAGAGTCTCGGGTTGATAGCAGATCCCATATAACCTTCACAGATTCCACAAATTTTCCGATATCGGTTTCTAAATCCGTATTCCGAGTTTCAAGTCTCAGGTTTGGGTCTCAATTCAAGTACTAGGGTGTTTGTATAACCTCTACTGAGCTCAATTTCACATCACAACTCAAAATTCCCTCAAACCCTAATTAGGTTTTTCCCATGTCCACAAAATCACACAACATCGGTTCAATCTTAACATGGGGTATAAGTAATGCAAAAACTAAGCTAATGGTCCAGAAAATACCTCATTTGGCAACTCAAGAATTTTCTTGAGTTGCCCCTAGTGGCCAAAATCCTTGCTTTCTTGGTCCAATGTGTTGGTCTTGAGCTTGTGCACCTTTTTAGTGAAATGAGAGTGGGGTTTTAGAGTTGTTTTAGAGGTGTTTTGAGGAGGTGAAGTGGGGAGGGAGAAGGAGCAGCAGCAGCAGCAGGGAATTGATGGAGAGGGAGAGGAAATGGTGAAGGAAATAGAGGGGGAGCCAAGTCGAAGAAGACCAAATACTCTCTCTCATGCCCATGCCTATTTCTTTATTCCCTTTTCCTTTCCTTTTCTTTTCTTTTCCCTCTAATTTCCTTCTCACACTAATAGCAAACCCAAAGAACCATGGTAGAAATGCACAAGTGTGAGAAAAATGATATGTGCATATTTTGCACAAAAATGCTAAAAATCCGATTAGCTATTTTTAATCGCGATTAGCACTAAATTAGAATATAATTAATCATAAAAACTTTAAAATGGCATGATTCCATAAAATACCCTATTTTAGAATTTTCCATAATTTTTCCCATTTATCGGTATTTAATTATACCGAAATATTAAAATATTCAATAAAATAATATTAAATTATAAAAATCCCCAAAAATAATATTTTATTTTTTTGAAATGTTACAATCTTCCCCCCTTAAAGAAATTCGGTCCCCGAATTTAAATTTAAACCCCCAAATTCTAAAACATTTCAAATGAAAGTCCAAGTCGTCGGGTCTCCGAAATCATCAATACATAAAACGCATCGTAGCGCAATGCATGCGCATGAGTAATGAGCAGATAACTCAAAATTAAAACTCCGTCAAGCATCCCGCAATCATCAGAGTCACGATAAAGACACGAATGTCAAATCCAAAGCAAAACCAATATGATATAAATCAGAACTATACATGTAAATATCAAATCTATACATGTAAATAGCTGAAGTAAATGCATGCCAAATCTTTTTAAGTCGCTGTGCAATGCGCATAACACTGCACAGTGGCGGACATCTATCATAAGAAAATAACCATATACGTATATATCTTTTGTTTAATATGTACGTTTCGCCGTTTTGAAAACAATTTAGAAGGGTTTCCATGTTTTAAAACGTGTCGTGTCATATCAGACACGTAGGTAAATACTGAGACTATAGCTCTCTTTTTGGAAATCCTTTTGATAACTATCAATGCATGCAAAATATCTCCAGGTACCGTCCTCTGACTAGTCCTGCTCAGTACGAAAACACATAGTAAATATCATAAAAACGTACTGGTCCATAAGGAATAAATCCTACAATGTATATAAGAATGCCTTGTGCGTCTGGTGCGCACGGAAATCAAAATACATATATGTGCCATATAGGTGCACAAAACAACATCTAGGTGCAACGGGTGTGTACACAACATCAGTCATAGGCAACGTGTGTGCCCGACAGCAAAATCAGGTGCATCTGACATGCATGAAGAATCCTGATTTAGTGCATCTGGTGTGCACCAAAATCGTACCTCAAAACATGCGTCCAACATGCGCGATAATCCAAATCGGTGCACCCATCATGCACGAAATCACGAAATCAACATCAAAATCAGAATCGAAATCGACGGTATACAATAAAGTTCAATCCAAATCAGGTATACCATGGTATATAATCTCACAACCATATACATCAGCGTGCACAAATCAAATCAAAACACTAAAAGTGCATGAAAACTATGCTGGAAGTATAAATCAAATCACAGGCATAAAGTAGGTATGAAATCACAACCAATACCTCAAACATAATAACTATGCACAAAATATGAATACCCAGTAGGTGCAACCATGGTGCGCGAAAATAGAAATCATGAAATTCAGTCAAAAGTAAATCATGCAAACAGAATGCCCAAAATACCGAAATCCAAGGTGACGGATACGTGATAATCGAATCACAAAATCACAAATCATAAATACCGTCGTCGATATTCCCTCCTTCGCGGTCGAGAAGGTGTCTGCGCATCCAAGGCTAGCAGCGCAAGATATCTACTTCCCTCTTGCTCGCGGTCTGGCGTCCTCTGTCTCTGGGTCCTTATCTTATCTGTGGATTACCAATCTCGCAATCCATCGGCTCATCGGCCCTGTCAGGTGTGCTAAAGGGAACGATTCCGTTCTGGCACTTCTCTGGTCATCTCTCGGTCAATCCTCACGACCACTCGTAAAGCCGCACGTCACTAGCGCCGACCTCTGGTCCTCTGAATGCACATCACACATCTGCTCCTGGTGCAAATCTTATTGCAGCAGTGTCCTGGAAGGAATCCTACTCCAGGTCTCTTCCGATCTCGCCTATGCCGAACTGTACGGAGGCTGGTACTCTCGTGTAATCTTTTCTCGCTCTCTGGACATCTGCATCCTCAGCACAGCATTTCCTTGGAAACTGGTCGTATCCCAACGCCTCTGTAGACATATCCGATCTTTAATCTTAACGGGGAGTAACAACAGCTCATCAGTGTCGCGCACGTACCTCTTATCCCGCTTTAGCGCATCCTATACAGATCTCTGGCCAACTATCTCGTCGACGATGCCGAACTTTGTCCTGCTGGGTGTGCGCAATATGACCCCTCCTGGGTCCAAGTCTTCTCGTAGTATTCCAGAAAGGTCCTGTCGAGATCTCTCTCAAATCTCGTTCCTGCCGAATTGGCCGGAAGTTGTCTTCCTTCACTATATCTGTTTCTTGTTCCGGAACGGCTGCATACTCATCGCGACTCCTTCTGGAAGGTATATCCATATACAATGCCTCTGCGTGCGTATCACATCCCTGATGTCGGCGGAGTGGAACATCACCTCTTACTCCATTTTTCTCTGCTGTCGACTGCTTCGGACTCGTCTCATCGTGGCTGCATGGACTGTGCTCCAATGGCTATACTCGTATCTGGAGTCTCCCAAGCAATGTATCCCACCACATAGCATCCGAATGAAGTCGAACCATCCGATCAGTTTGTAAAAACCTCATAATCCCCCAAGAGCTCAAAATCTTGGGTACAGTTTAATAGTATCGAGTACCTACCACAGCATCGGTGGTCCAGCCGTAGAAGGGCAAACCCAAGCCTCACTAATGGCGCCGCAGAACTGCCGCAAACCTTAAGGTTCAAAGGCTTTCACACGGTCATTATGTCGAGTTAGGGTTTCATTCTTCTAGAGGGTCCATAGAATCGCCTGCATGTCTTTCTGAATATTTTAAACTTGGAAAATGGGCTCCTGACATTTGATCGTCTCCATCGACTCTCAACGTACCTGTGTGAAGTCGTTTCTAGCTGGAATCAATCTATCTGATGACCTCGCATCGGGGTAAGCGAACGAACCACATGTCCTAGTCATTCATCCTCGGTGACTAGTGACTCGCCATCATATCTCTAAGTATATACTCATGCGGCAGTAGCTCCAATCATCTGGGCGATATCTCGTCATTTGCAGCAGCAACTGGCTCATTCGTCTGTATGCTGAACAGCGCCTCAATCATCATGAATAAGCGATATATCAATGGTCATCACATCTGGCTGGCCTCTAGCAGTAGCCTGATTCTCTGGTACTGATCAGCACATCTGAGAAATCTTATGAAAGCGATCTGTCAAACGCTCATGGCGCGAAAACACAATAAGACGGTGCCTCTATATGCAATCGTATGTCTCTGGAATCACACCCTGGTCAGTCCTCGTCTGCGACGAGCTCATGCTGACGCAGCTCTAGCCGTAGCTCTCTCTGCCCGTGCAATCGTAGCAGCAAAATCATAACCTGTATCGATGAGGGTAGATCATAAGAATGAATATAATACTGTGTAAGGAAATGTACATCCTAAGGTTTCTTAAGCGGAGTAGCGTATCGTAAATATGTCGCGGAACATATGTACGGTACGTCACTCTACTCAAGCTACCTACTCCATCAACCAAGGGTCATCCTACGCGACGAAAGTTCGGGTATAATACCCCCTCGACTAAGTCTAAGTTCCGTAAGGTCAAGCCTAAGTTCCGTATATATATAAACGCTCTAAGCTCTGCATAGTCAAACTTAGACTCGAACCAAGGTTAACCTAGTGCTCTGATACCATCTTTGTCAAGACCCGAAATAGCCCATAACTGGCACTTGAATCATATGAAGTCTATAGGACCCCATCTAATCCAAGTAAGCCAAAAGCCCAGAAATCTAAAACCATTTTAAATAATAAATGAAGGAAAAATAGATTTTAGAAGTGAAGAAAACATGTTTTAAATACAAGATTTTTAAATAAGTAAGCTGAATGTGCATTTTTAAAATCTATAGTCTTTTCTAAAAATTTCGGCAGAGTTTCTTTGTAAATACTGGCACCGAACGAGGTACAACAAGAATAATATATATGCAATGATAAAAGGCATCCCCAAGCGGGAGCTAGCTCTTCGTCAATCGACGGTCACAACCACGCAAGCAATATGATATACAATGGCGAAGGGCGAGGATCAAAACTCAAAGGAAACTCAAAATCAGCACGAAAACCGTAATACTACAACGCGCGACTCAAAGGTCGAAAAAAATTCATAACTGAATTTCTAAGTCTGAAACAATATACGAGTTTGGTTGATAGAATTTTACTAGATTCAGCTGAAAATAAATAAGTACAATGATGGTCACGATATAAGTGAACCCACCTACTAATACAATCACCCAGGAAGGAAGCAGTGTGCCAGAAAAGCCGCAATGAAACCTGTACGGCAAAACCTGCAAGAAACTGTGGCACAACGGTGGTGAGTTGCCAACTCGTGAATAGAAAACATCGCAGAGTAGAAATCGTATGTATGACATAATCCTAGGTCAATACGATCAGATATATATAAACCTCAAAAGGGTAAGTCTGAAGCATGATAGGGTGGCAACGTAACAACTATACATATGTGTAGTGTCAAGTGCTCGTGCCAGAGCCTCAGGTAATACATATCATGAATACGAGGTATGTATGCGGTAAAATGAAGACAGAAGATATCATGAATCAAATCAGCAGAAAATCATAGTCAGGCATCGACACAAAATATATCTCAATATCAAGTAAGTCTCATATATCATGTATCCGATATGTATGCAAAATTCATGAAGGTACTCTATCAGGTACTACTAATACATGAAGCAATAAATGGTGATGTGTATATGCAATAGTCATGAAAGATACTCTATCAGGTACTACTAATACATGAAGCAATGCATATAAAATAAATGTGGGGTAGGGGGAATATAACATGTCATCGACCAAAAAGGCCCCTCACATCGACCATAAAGGCCCCTAACATCGACCATAAAGTCCCCTCATATCGACCATATAGGCCCCTCATATCGACCATAAAGACCCCTCACATCGAGCACATAGGCCCCGAGTACATAGGCCCCTCTCATATCGAGCACATAGGCCCCACTCATACATAATGCATAAGTAAATTTGCATAGATCATCATGATGATATATTACGTAGGTGTATATATATATCAGCGTCCCATACCACTAATATATATATACTATGGGTATACGTATATATTTCAGCATCCCATACCACTGATATATATACGCAGGAGTAAAACAATCCAGAAACATCATATGAAACCATATCCCAGTGCGAAACCCATGAATTATAATAAATGCAACGTGAAACACTAATATGAGCATGCAACTATGTAAAGGCATATGCACAAAGGAATATGAATCAATAACATATAAGCAGGAAATACAATGCGAGCCGTAGAATAAATGGTAAATGAATAATAATGCAGCAATAAAGAAATATACAACAATATATATCATGCAGCGTTGCCATTTGAAATAAGACGAATCGGGATTTTTTGTAAAATAAAGGCTACGGTGTTTCTAAGAAAAGATGCGTCTTTTGAAAATAACCGTAGAATCCCTTTCCCTGTCCTTAAAATACCCCCGATTCATTAGTTTTGAAATAGGTATGACTCGGGTCTAGTCTAACATTTACTATGCAAACTACAGATCTAACTAACAAGTCAATCGGGAGGGGTATAGAAACCACCTAAATCTGAGTCGATATATATATATATATATATATATATATATATATATATATATATATATATAGTCGGTGATCTCGCCTCAAAGGTACCGCGTACGATACAATATCATATGACATCCTCGAGTCGTGAGTGTGGATCAATCATCAATGTAAAGCTCGCTTGGTAAATCGTCGTACGGCATCCCAATAGCTGGGTACGGGTCAATATCATATTTATCTCATCATTTATCTGGTATCCTTATCATCATCTCTCATGATCTGGGGTACTGATCTAGTACAAATCGACACCATCTATATAAGTATGGATGCGTGTGTGAAACACACGTCCCAAGGCCCTCTAAAAATCACATGTCGTATCCCAAATATGAAACACATCATATCACCGATCTCATGGAACTAAGCCCAATATCATCGACTCATCCCCAATGTCATCCTTTATCCTCATCATCACAGTATAAGTATAGCAATAAGCATGTGTGTGCGTGTGGGTGTAAACCTATTCTAGGGTTCGCGACTAGGAACTACACTAGTTTACTTCTAACCCTAATCTATCCATAGTACACCTAACACATCTAGAATACCCATATCACACTCAACGCTATCATAAATAGTATATATATACACTATACTAACATCGAACTGCGGGAGTGCTATACGCCATCCACTCGACTTCCCCCGTAGATATAATCTACTCACCTGATCTTCATTTGTCGACGTCGCCACGCGCTTGCTTGTCGTCCCGAAGTCTTCATGGGGTACCTACACATCAACGTATCGTAAATGCGTATTAAAACCAAACCAAAACTAAAACGACATATGAAAACCCAAACGATACGCTAAGGCCTATAGGTTAGAACCTATGGGCTACGCTTTCAAATCCATCAACAATCCTCGATATCGTCGTATAAACGCCAAGTATTCGAGGTAAAACACTGATACACAATACCAGAATTCAAAATACGAAATACGGAAACATGAATCAAAACAGCAACTAGAGAAAAGGGTCCCAGATTCTACCGTAGGTTAAATTGGACAATTTTGCACATGCCAGGGGTCTAATCCACTGATAAGGGGGCACTAAAACCAAAACGAGCCAATTTGGTAGGGTCCTGGCCGCAATTTGCGGCCAAATGGAATAAATCTGCGGCCGAGGTTAGGAGTTAGGGGCTGGGTTCTTGGTGATAGCTTCCTGGGTGCCTGCACATATCACTGTCCAACAAAAATAATTTTTAGTGTCTCGGGTTGATAGCAGATCCCATATAACCTTCACAGATTCCACAAATTTTCCGATATCGGTTTCTAAATCCGTATTCCAGGTTTCAAGTCTCAGGTTTGGGTCTCAATTCAAGTACTAGGGTGTTTGTATAACCTCTACTGAGCTCAATTTCACATCACAACTCAAAATTCCCTCAAACCCTAACTAGGTTTTTCCCTTGTCCACAAAATCACACAACATCGGTTCAATCTTAACATGGGGTATAAGTAATGCAAAAACTAAGCTAATGGTCCAGAAAATACCTCATTTGGCAACTCAAGAATTTTCTTGAGTTGCCCCTAGTGGCCAAAATCCTTGCTTTCTTGGTCCAATGTGTTGGTCTTGAGCTTGTGCACCTTTTTAGTGAAATGAGAGTGGGGTTTTAGAGTTGTTTTAGAGGTGTTTTGAGGAGGTGAAGTGGGGAGGGAGAAGGAGCAGCAGCAGCAGCAGGGAATTGATGGAGAGGGAGAGGAAATGGTGAAGGAAATAGAGGGGGAGCCAAGTCGAAGAAGACCAAATACTCTCTCTCATGCCCATGCCTATTTCTTTATTCCCTTTTCCTTTCCTTTTCTTTTCTTTTCCCTCTAATTTCCTTCTCACACTAATAGCAAACCCAAAGAACCATGGTAGAAATGCATAAGTGTGAGAAAAATGATATGTGCATATTTTGCACAAAAATGCTAAAAATCCGATTAGCTATTTTTAATCGCGATTAGCACTAAATTAGCATATAATTAATCATAAAAACTTTAAAATGGCATGATTCCATAAAATACCCTATTTTAGAATTTTCCAAAATTTTTCCCATTTATCGGTATTTAATTATACCGAAATATTAAAATATTCAATAAAATAATATTAAATTATAAAAATCCCCAAAAATAATATTTTATTTTTTTGAAATGTTACAATAACATTCATAAAACTACTGATAACACTTACCAGTAAATCACAGCAACCCTGGCCAGGAATTTCCAGTTATGGCCAGTCGAGCATAGCGCAACATCAACCCCCAATACCGGGAGAGACGAATCCCCTCCTATCGCTCATTGCCTCCATGTGAATCGGGACTGTACCCAAAAACCACCTGTTTGCACGACTCGGTAGAGCCATGGTAGGGTGGAAATCAAAGCATAGTGGGAGACACACAAGACTCTATGACGATCTCGGGTCAACAGACTAAGCTGTACCAGTGTCACCAGAGAACTGCCATCTGACGTGAGGTATAATACCATCTGGGAGTTCTCGGCGAGTCCATTCAGTGTACCCAGTCTCCACTGAGCACCCGTATACCATCTCTGCTGGCAAACACCAATGGATATGGGATTATCCATTGCCCATCATATGGGTCGAGAAGATATACGCAAATCTACTCTGGAATATCAATGCCCCGTCTCGATATTCCCACGACTAGGAACATTGAAGGATGTACTCATGGACTACCCAGGCCCCACTAGTATGATCCGTATCATAGTCCTGGAAGTCGAGTACACATCCTAAGGGCTTTATCAACATGTAACAGAGAGACAATAAGTGTACATGTTAAGATAAAGAGCAACCAGATAGTGTACTATCATGTCGAGCAAGAAAGTCCTCCCTATATATGTCCCAGCATCCACCACAATATACATCTCATGTACAGTAATGGCCTCTAGGGCATACATATAACTAACAATCTCCCACTTGCACTAGGGCCATCTGTAGCAGTGGTTGCAGTATCTCACACTCAACCATCCCATAAAAGTCTCCTTCTGGAAAAAGGCCTTTATGAGTGGATCCGCCGTGTTGTCCTCTGAGTCTACTTTCCTAACCTCGATCTTCCTGGAGATCAACTATCTCCATGATTAGGTGATACTGCCTTGGAATATGTTTGGGTCACTGATGAAACCAGGGTTCCTGGGCCAAAGCCACACTTCCATTGTCACACAATGGGAGGAACCTAGTTCATCTCATGAACTTGTATACACCCAAACTGCCTCTTTGGTAGTATCTTTGATAGCGATGTCACCAGCCTTTATCGTCTAGTCTGCCACGATATCTAGCTTGGAACTCATCCAACATACCGTCCCTGCACTGAGGGTAAAGACAATGCCTGTGACTGACCTTCAGTCTTTCTTACCACCCTGGAAGCTATCCAGCGATTCTCATCAGGATCGATTGATACCATCTCACTACACCTAGTGAGAATCCTAACATCCATTTAGATCTATCTCATAGATCCAAAATCCAAGATTCAGGAGGTATCACCTAGATCCTACATAGAGAATCAATGTGATAAGAGGAGATTTACCGAGTGTAGCATAGGAAACACCTTTCCTATCAAAAGTATGTCATACACGTACAGTACGAGGAATACCCTCATACTCTCTACTACCTTTTTGTATATACAAGGTTCATCTACCATTTTGATGAAGTCAATCTCTTTGACTTCTACATCAAAATAGACATTCCAACTCCGCGATGCCTGCTTCATCCCATAAAGCATCTTGCACACGTTTCCGCTACTCCCGCTGTTTACGAAGCCCTCTGGCTGTGTACTTAAAGACGCTCTCTTCTAAATCATTATTTAGAAAAGCAGTCATGACACCCAACCACCAGAATCAACATCGTAGTCATGGTATGTAGCGATAGCAAGTAGGATCCGGATGGACATAAGCATAGCTACTGAAGAAAAGGTTACATCACAATCCAAGCCTGGTTAATGACGAGTACCCTTTTCAACAAGTCTAGCTTTGAAAATCTCAACTTTTCCATCTACACAAAGCAATCTTCTCAAGATATACTTGCTCCTGATGGGGATTTAACTCTTCAGATATGGCAATCAAAGTCCATACTTTGTTGGTGTATATAAATTCTATCTCAGATCGCTAAGCATCTAGTCATTCTTACAGAGTCCCCACTCTCGATGGCCTGCTCGAAACCAGTTGGGTCATCATCTCATGATGCAATCCTCGCTCCCACTGTCACCGAGAAATCGAAGTATCTCTCAGGCGAATGAGGAACCCTACTAGATCAGCGGAGAGGCTGAGGTTCGTCGAGAACTATAGAATCCTCTGGTTCTACCAAATCATCAGCTGTAATTTGTATAGCTGGAACTCTTTCTAGTTCTACAGAACTAATCTTGCCTCGAGCTTGTCCGTATTTTTCTTTTAGACATAGACCGGAAAACCTCAAATCTTAACTTGCTTAAGAGATGGGCTCTTCCTATACCATATCTCATATGGAGTGGTAGACATTGATTTGATTTGAACCTAATTCAATAGGTATGCAGCTTCTCAAGTGCATAACTCCCAAAAAAGGAAATAGGTACCTCAGTAGTACTCATCATAGAGTGCACCATATTGCATAGGATGCGATTGCTCCGCACCGATACACCGTTGTGTTGTGGTGTATATGGAGGAGTAATGCTGAGAGAGAATCTTATTCTCCTTTAGAATAGTCCAGGATCTCCATGCCAAGGTATTCTCCTCCCTGATCACATCAAAGGACATAATACTTATAACCGTTTTGGTTCTCTACTTCTGACTTATATTCTTTGAATTTCTCAAAAGCTTCAGACATGTGTTTCAACAGGAACATGTTTCTGAAGCTTGAGAGATCATCAGTAAATGTAAGGAAGTACAAAGAACCAGTCCTGGCATATGTAGATTGGGGCCCTTCATACATCACTATGTATCGGTCCCAAGGGTTCACTAACCCTTTCTCTGTTTTAAGTAAACATAGCTATGGTCATCTTATCTTTGTGACATGACTGGCAAGTTTCACAAGATGTAAATTCAAACTGATTTAAATATGCATCTTAATGTAATTTAGCTAGTCGAGTCACATTGATATGACCTAGTCTACAATGCCTCAAGAAGGATTCGTTCATTTCTGAACTCTTGCTCTTGTGTGTGTTCTGTACGTTAGGAACTGTTGTTTGATTTAGAATGTATATGTTTTTAGATAACGTGTCTGAACCGATCAACTTTTGATATAGGAAATGTTCAAAATATTATCCAACAATACAAAATTATATCCTTCTTTAATAAATAAAGAGATTGATATGATGTTGTATATCAGATTCGGTATCTAATAACATTCGTTCAGAATCAATGTATTTGGTAATAAAAGGTGATAACTGCTAACACCTTGGCTGCAACAATTGCACTGTTTTCAACTCTTGAAACTTATCACACGTTCTCAGTTCTCTGCCTATCTGTAGCCCATATAACAAATTACATATTCGGGATCCTGATCCGGTATCAAATACCCAGGACGTAGAGAATACTGAAAAACAGTTCTATGTAATGAACACACCCGAAGAAGATGCATCATCATGCATTTTCTTCGTTTGGGCGGCATGGGAATCCTGGTATTCCCCTAATTCCTGCTCGATCTTATAACAATTATAAGTTGGAGCGGGATCAACGTTCCCTAGCTCAGTATAAAATGCAGGTTCGGTCAATACATCCATATTATTATCCTGATTAAGGCGTGATATGGTCGCTACCTGGAGAGAGAGAAGAAAACACACTGCGTGCGCTCTTGCAAGATTAGATTGGTCATATATTTTATCTAATCAGGATGGCTCCCACTGTTTTTATCAAATCTTCCTTCAAACCTTAAAAGGAAAGACTAGCCGGGATTAATTACACTCTACAAGTTCGCCAATTTTTTAGCCAGGCCAGTGCCGGTACTTTGAGGGAGGTTCCCCGTGCTTTCGCACGGAACTAATTAAAATAAACCTCGTTTTCCCAGGGGCTTAACCCCGTTGACACCTTTCTAGACACCTACATGATCGGCTAATTGTAAAGTGCAAAACTCTCACAGGAGTAACAATTACTCGCAGTGGGTATCAGGATCTAACTATCTCATAGAAGGTATGCAATCTCATTGCAAATTTCAACACTTGAAACTCCGGATAATGGTTTTTACCCCTAGCACTTATGACCTTAACTATGGTCAACAAATCATAAGTACTAGTCAAGTTCTACCCGTCATTTCGTGATTAATTAGACCTACCCACATGACTCTTAACTAAGGTCAACAAAGTCACATGATTGTCCTAACTAATCGCATCATATGCAGTGTAGGAAGACATCACTTAGCTACCGTACATTGTGCCTTAACTAAGGTCAACAAACACAGCACGAATACTAAGTACTCTACTTCCTAAAATGACGAAGGGTTGCGGATGGTTTTTAAGAAAACCTTTAATGCTTTGAACTTGATCTCGTTGCAGAATCAAATGGTTTTAAATGGAGTGTTTTTTAGGCTTTTGCTAGTTTCTCTAAAGAGGTCACTCCCGGTGAAGGGATCTCGGCTCTTTCCTCGTCGAATGAGGTGCAGGATATTCAAAATACCACTGTGCAAAGCAAGAACTAGAAAAGCAATCAAAAGACAAACCGAAGGTTATAGCATCTGCTAGTTATTGCTAAAGATGTCACTCCCGGTGAAGGGATCTCGGCTCTTTCCTTATCGAATAAGGTGTTGGATGTTCTACAAGGAACACCGCTATGCAAAGCAACAACTAGAGCTACCTGATTTTTGAAATTCGATTCCATAAAATCTTTTAGGTTTATTTTTCTTTCATTAATCTCATTAATGAATGTCCCATCATTTAAGTCACTTAAACATCACAGATAAATACAACGTACGCTTATGTCATCCGCATTCGCCTCGATGTCCCGTTATGCACCGTTATGTTAGGTAACTAACGGCATGGCGGGGCGGGGCTAGCGTGGGTGTAAAACATAAGCAACGTCTATACAATATATCATATATACTATATACAGTATCTATCTGAACATATCACATGATCACATCACAGATAACGCAGCAGAAAACAACATATGAAATATTGGATATACTAGGATATCCGTGTTTTATTTTGAGCCTATATAAAACACGGATTCCACGGTCATGATGAATAGCCAAGCCCACATCCCAAGACCTCTACGAGAGCGGCAAGCAACCCTATCAATTCTAGAGTTAGGAGACCTGGACTCGACTCCTCGAGATGGTCTCCTACTGGACCCTAGAACCCAGTTACTTGTGCTCTCTTCCTTGGTCTATCCTAATGCGGAAAAGTAAATAATATACATCAACGGTGACATCTTCCTCAACCCGGAAGTGCCCCAATAAAAGAATATTACATACAAGTTTTTAACGAATGAAAATGAAAAAGCTCTCATCTCACATAAAAAACCCCGGCTATTCAAACACGACGATCCAATATAACATATCCAGTAACACATAACATCACATGTCATCAACGTAAGTAAATATGCGTATCCCAATTGTCGTTGACGTATAGCAACGAAATCGGCGATACTCCACATATTACACTTACGGTCGCAGAAAAGAAAGTGAAAACTACAACAGTTGGAATCCGCAACAACCTTAGACATCATAAACCCGTAATATCTCATATTGCGGATTTCATGCCTAACAAATGAATTCCTTAGACATCTCATGCCTAACAATTATAAACCCCGCATTTTAGTCTCGATATTGAAAACACTTTCCAATAATCAGTCGGGCAATTCAACAAGATTCCTGATATTCCGATCGAATGCTCGTCGGAAACTTTAGTGGACGGCGGCACCCCCGATACCAACGACGAAGTGCACTTAGGCGGAACACCGCGGCCGTGAGCACTCGGACGGATGCTTTTTGGCTACGGAGTTCTCCTATAGTCACTTGGTCGGGGTTATGGGGTGTGGCTATCTAGTAATGTTACCCGGCGAATATCCGAATACACAAAGCGACTGCGACGGACTTTTGATCGCATCAAAATCTTATGGCAACCGATCAAATGAGACTAAATTGCTAGACTTATAAAATTCAAATGTTGTTGATTCCAAGTATTGTATCACATTATATACTAGACAATGGTAAACGTTTCGAGCGAATCAAAAAATCCCCACAACTCCCAATGAGCTCAACACTTGAGCGAAGTTAAAGTACCCAAAACGTGCCAGAGTACCTACGATCCAGCCGTAGAAGGGTCAAACCAACGCCTCACCTATGACACCGCGGAACCACGGCAAACCCTAAGGTTCAAACCGCGGTTCCGAGGGCAAAGAATCGAGTTAAGGTTTATGTTCTTCTAGAGGGTCCATAGAGTTAGTTGCACGAACTTTGAATATAATTAACTTAGAAAAGTTCCAACACTTGGAAATTTCAGAGGGGGTCATGGGGTGAAGTTTGAATTTCGTTCGAAGTGTTAAACATGGTCTAGTTTACCATTACGATGCTAAAAATTACGACTACGAAATACTCCGCAAAGAGACCATTACCAAACTAACATCACATGCAAATCTGGATTAAACAAACAATACCAGAAACCCCAGAATATGAGTAAAAGACCACAGGAGCAAAACGAGGGGAAGTGGAGACAAAGGGGTCAGCGACGCCGGAAAATTCCACTTTCTCGCCGGCCAGAAACCGGTCACCCCCTCTCATCTTGCACCAGTGTTCTTACATCATCTTAAATTTCACTCTGCAGTTGCTTAAATAATTTTCAGGCCACTTTTCAAAAAATTTCCAGAGAGCAATTTTCAAGGTTTCCGAAATCGTATTTTTGCGGAGTTTTTCGGTTTCGCATTGTCTTAACATCGTCTAAGTTTCTAGTTAGGCTCTGATACCATATTGGGGTTCCTTAGCACCTAGCCTAGGGTTTGCAAGCATCACACATGCCATAACAAAAAATTTAGGGTGTGCTAAGTAATCTAACTAAAGATCATACTAGAAAACTAGGGTAACAAAAGTAGTAATCCAACATTACAAAGAGAAGTGAGAAAATACAATCTTTGTAGATCCTGTCCTTCACTTCTAAATCTCCGTGTTGACGACCCTTCGCTGCGATCATCGTAGTCCCAAACTCTAGAATGGATCTCCCCGGAGAAATGATCAAGCTAGCTTATTGACTTTGAGGCCGAAGATGATCTACGTCGAGACGACTCAAACTCAAGCTCCATCTTCACTTGGTCAAGAACTTTGTGAAGATAACACCCTAAACTAAATGGCAAGTAGTAGAGGATGATGAAATAGGAAGTGGGTTCACTTTGGATTTTGATTTCTCACTTTATTTCTTCACTTGGAAAATTCTAGCAAGGTTTTCTTCTTGATGAAGAAAAAGAAGAGGAAAGATTAATGAGAATAGAATAATAAGTGAAGATAATTATAATGCAACCATGGATGAGTTAGTTTAATCCACTAACTCTTGTAGAGACATAACCATGGTTTAATATAATGGTTTGGTTTAAAAATATCTTAAGTAAAACAAAGTGTGTGGACTTTGTCAAAGATGCTTGAAGCTTCAAGCCATGACAAATAAAGCCACCATTTTGAAATACTTAAAATAAATAAAACCCTCACAAGTATAAATAAACATGGTGTATGTCACTCACCCACCCATGTTTGCATGTATCATCAAGCATGATACAATCATGTACACAAACATATATCGCATATACATTATGTGCACATCAAGTGAGAAAATCAATCTTAAGTGAACAAATAATAGTTAATGTAAAGTAATATATCAAATATATAATTATACATTAAATAATTAAATCAACACTTGATTTAAAGATCTGGTCATATCTCATATAACCGACTAATATCTAGTGTATCAATATATCGAATCAACACTTGATTCAGTAACCCGGCCATATCGCATATAACCAACCGATGATACAAATCGCGAGAATAGAATACAGTATCACATACTAGTATTATTCTCGATCCCGTACATATCTCATATGCGCTCCTATTTCATTTCGCTTGAGCCAGGAAATCTCTGTGTAGGACTCTAAAGACTCGTCAATACGCCGGCAGTAGGTGGTGATCATATCAGTCATCCATAAGCCGCAAGCGGTCTGCTAAACGTAACGGCCACCCGGGTATTGAGCGATCAGAAGATCAACGAGCAAGCCTGCTCACACTCCTGCAAATCCAATCAGTAACACTTACCGCACAGTCCGGTCTGTTTGTCTGATATGTCGCATATCTCGCCTAGGGGTGGTAAACGTCAGACCCCAGTAGCTTGATAAGTCATGCCGATGTAAGGTCCATAACGTTCGTGAAACTAATGATAACACTTACCAGTAAATCACAGCAACCTTGGCCAGGGATTTCCTATTATGGCCAGTCAAGCATAGCACAACATCAACCCCCAATACCGGGAGAGACGAATCCCCTCCTATCGCTCATTGCCTCGATGTGAATCGGGACTGTACCCAAAAATCACCTGTTTGCACGACTCAATAGAGCCGTGGTAGGGTTGAAATCAAAGCATAGTGGGAGAAACACAAGACTCTATAACGATCTCGAGTCAACAGACTAAGCTGTACCAGTGTCACCAGAGAACTGCCATCTAACGTGAGGTATAATACCATCTGGGAGTTCTCGGCGAGTCCGTTCAATGTACCCAGTCTCCACTGAGCACCCGTATACCATCTCCGATATCAAATACCAATGGATATGGGATCATCCATTGCCCATCACATGGGTCGAGAAGATATACGCTAGTTTACTCTGGAATATCAATGCCCCGTCTCGATATTCCCACGACTAGGAACATTGAAAGATGTACTCATGGACTACTCAGGCCCCACTAGTATGATCTGCATCATAGTCCTGGAAGTCGAGTACACATCCTAAGGGTTTTATCAACATGTAACGGAGAGACAATAAGTGTACATGTTATCGAGCAAGAAAGTCATCCCTATATATGTCCCAACATCCACTACAATATACATCTCATGTATAGTAATGGCCTATAGGGCATACATATAACTAACAACCAACTCAGTGAATAAAAGTACATCACAAGGTCGAAATAGGAATGCATAACGATACCTAGATCATAAGTATAGTACTATCATATCCTATACTAATATAATATATGATATGCATATGTATCGTAATGCAACACTATCTATCATGCGATCCCAAATAGAACGTATCAAATGAAAATGACCTGTATCTAGGTATAAGCCCAAAGATGGCCGAAAATATATGTATATAAACCACTTCTTTAAAAATAGTCGCTGAAGAATATGTCACGACATAAAAGCAGACTTGATAGTATGAAATAAAATAGGTATCTTATTTAAGTTATACGTCCTGCTGTTTTAATGAATAGTGTTAAGAGGTTTACAATTTAAAAGATTTTAATGTCATGACAGACATGTCAAAATAATGAGACTATAGCTCGATTTGAATTCTTTTTTAATGTATACAATTACCAGTAAAGAGATATGCAGGTACTGTCCCCCGGATAAGTCTTGGTCGGCTACAATAACTATAATATAACTGGGTACCTCATGATAGCAACATATCAATATATATGGATGTCCACCATCGACACCGAAATCAGAAATCTCTCGTGTCCATCACCGACATGCAAATCCTCAAATCACTCTTGTCCATCACCGACATGCAAATGCAGATACCGTCGACACCATCTCAACAGATGATCGCCACCCGATATCCCTGGTCCCGGTCGGTATCTCCTGGATATCCGCCGTGCCCAATCGAACCCCGGTCAGTATCCCATGGATATCTGCAGTGCTCGTCTCTATCTCCGGTATCGAGTATCCTCGCTAGGCTCCCCGCCTCTAATGCGGCTATCCTGCCCCTCGGTCTCGACCGGGTCCACCATGTATCCGACTGAATATCCCCCCACTCAGTCTTGATAACGTAGAAATTCATAATCGTATAGCCCCCCCCACTCGGTTCGGAGTAAAACAAAACATAAAAACGACTCATGGTGGACATCAACTCATCGCATTCAAAGATAACAAGTAAAGAATTAGAATAACCTCACAGATCTTTCTGATGATATATAATATATATACATATATAACAGCGTCCCATACCACTGATATATATCATCAAAATAAAATATCCTGAAAACTCAAAAGAATCAAATACGAATATCCATGTTACTGATGTTCACAATAATTCAATAGATAATAATGGTATTGTACATAAATATAGGCATGCAGGCAACAAACATATCAGTTCTACTGTGTCATGGCAATACTAATGATGTGTAGTGTAGCATACGCGTCTGTGCCCATGCAGCATGGCAATCATTAGTATTTGTGCGAGTGTTCTATAAGTGTATAGTTCATACTTGTATCGATAGTAACTTACGCATTAGATAGTGTAACGGTTCTACAGTGACATGGAAATACCAATGAGGTGTAGTATAACATATGTGTATGTACTCGTGCAACATAATACTCATTGGTAGCTGTGCAGTGTTCTATCAGAGTGTTCGTATCACGGAAACGTATAACATCTATAATTATAACGCGAACATATAAAGTAAATCTAAGCGTAACTAATAAATGTAACTACTTGCTATGAGATATACCGTTATCTTTGAAAATCAACGAAACGTTGTTTTTGAAATTAGGAAGCTTCCCCGGATTGACAAATGGATATTTGTTTTGGAAATTGGCATCGCATCCTTATCTTTAATCATCGAAGAAGGAACTCATCGTTAGCTTTCTTTAAAAGAGTATAGCTTACTCAAGTATTATGTTCTAAAAACAAAATACCGTTATTCGGCATACGAACTCATCACCACTAGTACGGTATAACTCCTCGTATAAAATCTCCTATTATCACCATATCTCAAATCATCTCTAGTACGACATGATCTTTCGTACCAATTTACCAAACCATTCATAAACTATATGCAAATGAGTATCATACTAGATACAAATTAATCCTAATATCCATATCTAAAATAATTACTAAAACTACTATATATCATAATACTATTTATAAGGTTGTGGGGGTGCTATACGCCATCCACCCGACTTCCTCCGTAGATGAAAATCTACACACCAACTTTTCGAGGCCGTAGATTCCATGATTTCTCTATGTTCGTCAACTCCATCTCGGAAATCTTCGCGATCGTACCTATAATCGTAGTTATATCATATCGACGTAAATATTATATCAAAACTCAAAACAACGAGATAGGCACCCATAGGTTAGAACCTACAGCATACTTAACCCAAAAACAACAATATATTTCTGTTGTTAAGGTATAACGTTAACAGTTCAAGCATAGTACAGAAATATGAAAAACCCGTATCGGAATATCGGAAACTTTGATAAAACCTTTACTAAAACATTGCCAGATTTTTCTTTGTAATTATTGGGAAAAATCAAACAATACAATAACTTACAAAATACCAAGATAAGCCTACAGAACAAAATTCAACACCAAAATCCCTAGGGGACTTGGCGACCTCGGATGAAATAGGAATCTCGCCGGTCCAACGTTGAAGATAGGGTCTCGGGCTTTGGGTGAAGTCTCCTAGTGATCTTATTATACTTTTGGTCTTACTAGATTTACTAGTGGTTTCACCTATTGGTTCCAGATTCAATTACAGTAGGCTAAATATCAAAAAATACACTATTTTCCTATACTGCACACTAAAAACAGATATGTGAAATATACTGAAAATATAACACAAACTAACTATACCAAACACCTTAATATGCGAACAGAGAGCTACCCTAGAAAAACCAACACCCAACTCCCTACAAAAACCGGCGAGCTCGGATATTTCGCAGATGTGGACGGTCGAATCATCAAGGAACGGGTTCGTGTTTTTGGTGAGTAATCTAGTTCTAATTTACAAGATTAAGATACGGTTTGATTTTGTTAAAGATTTCCTATACTATAGCAGATTCAAAAACAGAGGCTAAATTATCCAAATACGATATTTTCGATATCATACTTCTATACTAAAACAAAATTAAAACTAGATATGAGATATGAGATTATACCCACTGAAGGATCCACTGAGTTAATTCATCAAGGAAAGCACAAGAACAAGATAGCCTAACTTGAGTATTGAGGTAAGGAATCACTTGGTACTTAGCTTCTCTACTTCTCTTTTCTTTGGTTTGTTCTAGGATTCTCTTTATTTTCTAATTTAGTAAATTTGTTTCCAACTTAATAAATCAACTGAGCTATAAAGAAAAGATAAGAACGACGAAGGATAAGTTTAGGAGGTGGTGTCATCATGAGGAAGAATGGTGCATTCATGCAAGTAGGATGTGTCACCTAGAAGTGGAGTGGTGTGTTCATGCAAGGAGGAGGTGTGAGATTGAGGTTCAATTTGAGTTGTGATGTGTGTGAGGTTCAACTAACCCTAACCATGACGTAACACCTTTACAAAAAAGCCCTCACACAAAATCAAATTTCCACAAAAAATTAAACTTTTCACAAAACCGCTCATGACACTTATTATATATAAAAAAACTACTTTCTTTACTAATTTGACCTACTACATATTAAAAGGTCTTTTTATTTCAATAAACTTAAAATAACACTTTTAATTAAATAAATAGAATAATAAATTATCTAAATATTTCAACATGTTACAATATTCCCTCTCTTAAGAAAATTCGGTCCCCGAATTTAAATTTAACCCCCATCATAAACCATTTTCTCAATCCAATCAACTCTATTTAAAAACAATTTGTCGGGGTCAAAATTTTAAAATAGATAGTCCGCTCAATACAATGGAATTTCAAAGTCCCACATAACGCAACAGTGTGTGTGAAAACATCAAAAAGATATAAATTCATATAACTGTAACTCTAGCGGTTTCTATGAGAATTACTCCAGTTATGATACAAAATGCCAAATACGAAAACCGTTGTATATCCCAGGTACACAATTAATACCATAGTCATAATGCAATATCGGTAGCACATGACCAAGTGAAAATACATAAATCTATAAGATATTCTCTCAAGTGCAAATCATGAAAAGAAAATCAACCCTAACGGGTTTGCATGCAAATCTCAAACCACACGTCACGGTGTGCATGAAACTAAAACAGCGTTAAGTGCAACAGGCGTGCATGAAATGATATCCACTGCATCAACTGTGCATGGAACAAAAGTGTATAAAAAGTATCTAGTGCATCGGGGTGCACAAATCAAAATCAAGTGCATCAGGGTGCATAAATTATCAAAATGTGCAACGGGTGTGCACAAAATCATACCAAGTATACCTAGAGTGTGTGTGTGTGTGTGTGTGTGTGTGTTGTTGGATATATGTATGCTCTAGAGGCCATTATATGTATAGTGGATGCTTGGACGTGTGTGTGTGTGTGTGTATATATATATATATATATATATATATATATATATATAGATTACTTTCTTGCTCGACATGATAGTATGCTATCTGGTTTACTTTATCTGACATGTTGATTTGATCATGTTTTTTTTATTCATTTGCACATGTTGATAAAGCCCTCAGGATATTTGCTAGACTACTGTGACTATGATGCAGATCATACTAGTGAGGCACTTGTAGTTTATAAGCATATCCTAGAATTGTTCCTGGTCGTAGGTGTATCGAGACGGGGCATCGATATTCAGAGTAGACTAGCGTATACTATTCTTGTCCCATATGATGGACGATGGATGTTCCCATATCCATCTGGTGAGGTGACACCAAAGAATGTATGCGGGTGCTCAGTGGAGACTGGGTACACTGAACGGACTCACAGAGAACTACTATGTGGTATTATATCTATCGTCGGATAGCAGTTCTCAGGTGACACTGGTACAGGTTAGTCTGTAGACCCGAGATCGTCATAGAGTCTTGTGTGTCCTCCCACTGTACTTTGATCTCCACCCTACCACGGCTCTACTGAGTCATGCAAAAAGGTGGTATTTGGGTACAGTCCCAAGGCACATGGAGACAATGAGCGATAGAAGGGGTTTCGTCTCTCCCGGTATTGGGGGTTGATATTGTGCTATGCTCGATTTTCTATAACAGGAAGTCCCTGGCCAGGGCTACTGAGATTTACTGATAAGCGTTATCAGTAGTTTCTCGATCTGTTATCAGCTATATACCGGCATGACTTATTGAGTTATTGGGGTCGACGACACCATCCCCAGACTTGATATGCAACATATTTGACGAGGAGACCGGACTGTACGATAAGTGTTGCCAGATGGCTCGACGGGAGTTTTGACAGCTTTGCTGGTTTTCTTCTGATCGTTCAATACCCGGGTGGCCGTTACGTTTAGCTGACCGCTTGCGGCTTGTGGGTGTTTGATATGATCATCACCCACTGCCGGCATATTGACGAGTCTTAGAGTCCCACACAGAAGTTTCCTAGCCCATGCGAAAAGATGTAGTGTGCATATGAGATATGCGCGGGGACTCGATTGAATACGATAATGTGATACCGTATGTTAATCGGGCATTTTTCTATTAGTCGGGTCGTATGCGATATGACCGGATTATAAATCAATTGTTGATTTAACCTTTTGACTTTTAGTTTTATTTTAATTCTTTAGTCAAACTCTTTTTATTAAAGAGGAAGAATGCATGCATGGACGCACATGTTGATGTGCATGTATGCACATGTTGATGTGCATAGATGCATGCATGCAAAGTGTCATGGTTGTTGATACACATATGAAGGCAATATAAGACTTACATGGAACTTGATTTATATATATTCTTTTTGCATTTAAATTAAAAGGAAAAGAAAAGGATTATTCATCCATAGTTATCTTCTACACTCTTCTTGAAGTTAACCTTGCTCACCCACTTTTTAACCTTGGATTAACATTCCTTTTGCCTTTTAACTCAAGTGAAATAATATCTAAATTAAGTAACCATAGTTTGAGATGAAGAGTAGAAAATATATATACTTATATTTTCTATTATTTCATTAAGCTTTATCATTATCAAAAGCTTTTGCCTTCATCTTCTTCTTTCTCCTTGCTCTCTAGGTTTTTCCAAAGTGAGTGAGTGATAAAAAGAAAGAGTTTTGACAAAAGAAAAATCACCACTTCATCATTCTACTCTAATCTAGCCAATTAGTTTAGAGTGTTTAGCTTCATCTTCTTCTTGCATCAAGTGGAGCTACATGCTTGGAGCTAGTGAACTTCGGGTGAATCATCGTGGACGTGGGAGCTTACTAGAAAGCATTTCCAACCTCTCAAAGATCCTAGGAGTCACTACAAAGAGGACTACAAAGGTTGTATTCCTTTCACTTAGTGTAAATATAGTTTTAGTATGTGATACTTTTGTTGTTACCCTAGCTATTCTAGTTAAAGATCCATGCTTAGTTTGCTTACCACCTCTAGAAATTTTAAAATGGCATGTGTGATGCTTCCATACTCAATAGTAGATGCTAGGGAAACCCAACAATGGTATCAGAGACAAGCTAGAATTATGGACTTGGTGTTATTACAAATACGAAAACAAATCCGACTACGAAAATACGATATTACGGAACCCTAGGATTGCTCTCTGGAAATTTTTTGAAAGGTCGTCTAAAAATTTTTCAAACAGGTACAGAATGCAGTGCAGGCAATCCTAAGAACCCAGGTGAAATACAGGGGGGTGTGCTCGGATTTTGGCCGAGCACAACCCCACAAAAACCGGCAAGGCCGGCCCCTCTGTCCCCTTTGCACCCCCTGTTTCACCTGGCTCTGTTGTTTGCATGTTGGGTTTTGTGGTATTGTTTGTTTAGCCCAATTTTCATGTGATGATTGTTTAGACTTGGGGCTAATTCGTAGTGATTCCTAGTCGTATTTTTAACACTAAATTGGTAACCTAGACTATTTTTAGCATTTCGAACGAACATCGGACACCCCACTTTCTACCCCGCTGAAATTTCCAAGTGTTGTAATTTTCCTAAGTTAACTTTATATTCAATAGTAGCGCAAGTATCCTATGGACCCTCTAGAAGATCATAATAACCTTAACTCGATTCTATGCCCACGGAACCGCGAACGAACCTTCGGGTTTGCCGTAGTGCCGTGGTGTCATAGGTGAGGCGTTGGTTAACTCCTTCTACGGCTGGATCATAAGACACTGTGGCGCGATTTTGGGTATTTGTAACTTTGCTCAAGTGTTGAGCTCTTGGGGTAAAACGTGGGTGTTTGTTGATTCGACCAAAACGTTAAACATTGGCTTGATATCTGTGATTGCAATTGTTGTTTTTCACTTTCTTTTCTGCGACTGTAAGCGTAGTTTGTAGTGTATCGCCGTTTTCGTTGCTATACATCAACGACAATCGGGATACGCATACTTGCTTACGTTGATGATATGAAATATTATGTATTGCTGAGATATGATGCAGGATTGTCGCGATTGAATAACCGGGGGTTTTATGTGAGATGAGAGTTTTAATTTTCATTCATGTAAAAGTCAATTGTATGTAATATTCTTTTATTTGGGGCACTTCCGGGTTGAGGATGATCTCACCATTATATATTATTTACTTTTCCACATTAGGATAGACCCAAGGAGGGGAGCACAAGTGATCGGGTTCTAGAGTTCAATGCGAGGCCATCTCGAGGAGTCGAGACCGGGTCTCCTAAACTCTAGAATTGCCAGGATCACTTACCGCTCTCGTAGGGGTCTGGGGGTCTGGGCTTGGCTATTCATCGCGACCGTGGAATCCGTATTTTCTATTACTGGCTGAATACAAAATACGAACCTCCTAGATATCCTTTTTATTTTCATATGTGCTTCTGCTGCTATTGATATTCTGTAATGTGATTACTTAGTATCTGAGACGAATGGATTATTATTATATATATGATATATAATAAACGTTGCTTATATTTTACACCCGCGCTAGTCCCGACCCGCTATGCCGTTAGTTAAGTAACCTAACGGTGCATAACGGGACACTGTAGCGAATGCGGATGGTATAAGTATACGTTCTATTTTTCGTTTCTTTTCTGTGATGGCTTAGGAACTTAAATGATGGGACTATATTAATGAGATTAATGTAAAGTAAAAGAAACCTAAAGATGTTGTAGAATCAGATTTGAAACCCACTCGGCCTTCTTATGAAAAATGCAAGTTTCAAAAGATGCGGAGCTTAAGCCTCTCCTTTTCTAAATTGTTTTGATTCTACAACGAGATCAAGTTCAAAGCGTTAAAGGTTTTCATAAAAACCATCTGCAACCCTCCGTCATTTTAGGAAGAAGAGTACTTAGTATTCGTGCTACGTATGTCGACCATAGCCGAGGCGTAGTGTACGGTAGCTAAGTGATGTCTTCCTACACCGCATATGATGCGATTAGTTAGGACAGTCACATGATTATGTCGACCATAGCCGAGGGTCATATGGGTGGGCCTAATTAATCACGAAATGACGGATAGGACTTGACTAGTGCTTATGATATGTTGACCATAGCCAAAGTCATAAGCAGCTAGAGGTAAAAACCATATCGGGAGTTTCAAGAGTTGAAATTTGCAATGAGATTGCATACCATCTATATGATAGTTGGATCCCGATCTCACTGTGAGTAAGAGTTATGTTGGATATGTATGCCCTAGAGTCCATTATTGTATAGTACTAGTTTGTATAATACATTTTGGAAGCTTGGGATATATATACGGGTTTACGACAGTCTTGCTCGATATAGTAGTATGCTGCTTGGTTTGTTCCTATCTTAATATGTGTATATGTTTCTTTTAACATATCTCTAAAACATATTGATGGAGCCCTTAAGATCTTTTGCTTGACTACCGGCGTTGTGATGGCGATCACACTAGTGGGGGCTGGGTAGTCTATAAGCACATCCTTATTTTGGTCTCTAGTCATAGGATTATCGAGACAGGGCATCGATACTCCAGAGTAGACTGGTGCATACGCTTCTCATCCCAGCAGGAGAGATAGTCTGTCCCACAGCCATCAGTACGTCGTACTGGAAATAGTATGCAGGTGCTCGTTAGGTTACGAGTACACTGGACAGGACTCGTCGGGAACTGTTGGTTGGTATTATACCTATCGTCGGTTAACAGTTCCCAGGTGACATGAGTACAGCTTAGTCCGCTGACTTGACACTGTCACTTCGCCTTGAGTGTGTTCCCACTGTTCTTAGATTACTACCCTACTACGGCTCTATTGAGTCGTGCAAACAGGTAGTAGTTGGGTGTAGTCCCGAAGCACTTGGAGGCAGTGACGGTTAGACATGATTCGTCTCTCCCGGTATTGGGAGTTGATATCGCGCTGTGTCTAGGAGAGCCATTACACATAGTCGTCCCTGGCCAGGGCAAGCGAGATTTGCTAGTAGTGTTACCAGTAGTTTCTCAGGGTGTTCTGGGCTACACTCCGACACGACTTGTACCGCTATTAGGGGACTGAGGTTTACCGCCCAATAGGCCCGACATGCGATACTCTCAGACGAACATACCAGACTGTACGGAGATTGTCACATTCAGGCTCAGTAGGAGTTCGGATGGGTTCACCTCATCGGTCTTATTCTCGGCATCTACCTAGGGACCGTTACGTACAGCTAGTACCGCATGCGGCCTGTGGTTAAACCCACTTCCATCGTAGTGTCGAGCATTTAGAGTTCCATACAGAGGGTTATTCTCCTTTGGCAAAACAGAGTAGAGGTCGCATGGTTTGCGACGGGGTTCGTTCAACATCGCGCACTTGTGCACGTTTGGTGTCCGGGCAGTTATTACTAGCGGCTTTGGTTTAAACCAGATCCTAGTATTTGTTTTGGGATTGGTTTTGTCTCATTGTATTCTTGTTCCTCGGAACACGGATGCGGGTGTGTATGCACAGTTGACAGAGGCAGAGGATTCTCATTAGGGTTATTGACCGTTGACTTTTTCCAAACCCTAATGAGAATGAGATATGATTAATGATATTAATTAAAGATAATTGTGCCATGTTAGGTTGACCATTTGACTTATGTTGACTTTTTGATTTTGGTTGACCGGTTGACTTATGTTGACAATTTGACCATCATCATTTCACTTGAAAGATGCTTCTTAATTCTTGCAAAATTCATTTAATGTGAAATGATAATGGTCATTCCAAATGAACCATCACAATTTCTTTAATTATTATTATTATTTCATAATTAACTAATATGAGAGTATGGTTGCAAAAATATCCTTATTCTCTCTTGCTCTTTCTCTCTCATGTTTTTGAGCTCTCCCTCTTCCTCTCAAAGCTTTAATCTTTCATGTGTTGAAAATCAAAAGCTTTTGAGACAAAACTATCAAAACATCTCTCTACTCTTTCTAGGGTTCTTTGTCTAGCAAACCAAGCACTCTAGTTGCCTCTTGGTTGAGGTAGGAGCTCAAGGTAGAGGCCCTCGGGTGGATCTATCTTCGGCAAAGAGAAGACAACGACAAGGAGCCGTCTACGCTACTACAAGGAGCAAGCAAGAAGGAGAACCACAACAAGAAGAGAAGGAGTTCAAGATCTAGGTATAACCATTCTACATAGTAGAAAGAACTTGTAGTTATTTTTTTAGTTATTGTTTAGCAAAGATCCTTCATGGATGGTCCATGTTACCTTGTGAGAAAATTTTAATTTTTACCTATTCCGCCTCCCCGAAAGAACCGGGGTGGGTAACGTAGACCTAACAGTAGTATCAGAACCTAGCTAAACAACAACTAGCTTGTTAGCAAAGTGTTTGGAACTTCGATCCGAAAAAAATCGCGAAACATGTCAAAAAAAATTATACTTTCTGCCGATTTTTAAAACTATCCTAAAAATATTTCCACATACCTTAAAAATCGGTGCAGGGTTTTTTAGGAACAGGCAAGAAAAATGAGCCCACGACTCGGTCAACGCGCCGCGGAAGCGCAGCGAAACCACGCGTTTCGCCGCGGATCCGCGGCCGAGTTGACTCGGCCGCGACTCGGATTTCTTGCAGATTGTTCAATTTGGTGTTCTGTGATTTTTTAGATATTTTGTTTCTGCCCATATTATCCAGAGAACAATGTTGTGTTAGGGTAGTTACAAATTGGTATTTTGATCGAAGTTCTACAAACTTTTGCTAAATGGTTATATCTGTAATGTGATGTATGCACTGAACGTCGACTAATCGCTATACGTCGATTAGTGGGAGTTGTGCATATCTGTGATCTGTAATGTTGTTGGATTGTGTATATGAACTTTTTGGATTGTCGCGGATGAATAGCCGGGGTTGTGAGATGAGAGTTTTCTTTATCTTTCATTTGATGTAATATGTAAATTGATGTAATATTATTTCATAGCCGCACATCCGGTACGAGGTTGTAGCCGCCATTGTATATTATTTCTTTTACTGTTTTTGCTCCTAGGATAGACCCAAGATGGGGTGCATAAACTACCGGGTACTTTGAAGTGCTGAGTGGCATACTCACGTTGTTGAGGGAGGCTGCTTCACTTCGGGTATTTGGCAGGTAGTTTGCCGCACCCGTAGGGGTCTAGGGTGGGATTTGGCTATTCATCACGACCGTGTAATCTGTCTTTCGTTGCAGGCTCGAATGAAACGCGGATTCCTAGCATATCCAATGTGTTCATCTGTGATCTGGAATGGCTATCATTGCATCTGACGAATGTATATATCTATATATGATATCTAGTAGGCGTTGTTTATGTTTTGCATCTGCGCTAGTCCAGCCCCCGCTCTGTCGTTAGTTAAGTAACCTAACGGGTGATGACGGGCCCCGTGGCGAATGCGGATGGCATAAGCGTACGTCATTTTTCGTTGTTTTCTGCAATGGTAGGATTAATTGATGGGACGCATTATATTAATGCAAATAAAACAAACCTAAAAGACGTTGTTGGAACAATTTTCAAAAAGCTGTTATTGCAAGGACGTTCTCTTTTGTTTTGCACAGAGGTATTCGGTTATGAATACCCAGCACCTCATTCGACAAGGCAAGGCCGAGATCCCTTCATCGGGAGTGACCCCTTGGACAGAAGTTTGCATCAGGGTAATAACTTCACTACAGTCGATTATTCTTGCTTTGCATCGAGGTATTCAGTTTGGAATATCCTGCACCTCATTCGACGAGGAAAGAGTCGAGATCCCTTCACAGGTAGTGACCTCTTTAGCAAAAGTTTTCGCCACTATATTTTTTATAAAAAAAAGGGCAATCATGTTCCTTCAACGATATCAAGTTCATTACATTAACGGGTTTTTCGCCAAAAACCCAGCCATAGCCCTCAGTCATTTCTTTTAAGTTATACCTAGTATTCGTGCTGCGTTTGTTGACTGTGTCAAGGCGCGGTGAACAGTAGCTGAGTATTGCTTATTTGTAGGATACAATGTGATTGGTTAGGACATTCGTGTAACCTTGTTGACCGTGTCAAGGGTTATGCGGGTGGGTTTAATGCAATCAAGATAATGACGGGTTGAACTTGACTAGGACTTTTTGATTTGTTGACTATGTCAAAGTCACTTGGGTCCTAGGGGCAAAAATCCACACCGGGAGTTTCTAAAGAAACTGAAACTTGCAGATTTAGCATACCTTCTGGAGTGTGGTGACTAGAGTGGATTCCATCTAGGTCATCACACAATGATAGTTGGATCCCGATCCCACTGATGAGTTGGATTACTCTCGGGAGATTATTTCACTTAACAATCAATGTTGTAAACCAAGTAGGTGTCTAGAACGGTGTTAGCGGGGCTAGGCCTCCAGGGAAAAGAGGTTATTTAATTAAGGAACTTTGCGAAAGCGTTGGAAAACCTCCCTCGAAGTACCAACACTAGCCTGGCTGAAAGGTTAAGCAAGTATTGTGACGTGCGATTAATCCTGATTAGTTCTTCTTTTAAAGGTTTGAAGAAGAATTTGAGGAAACGGTGGGAGCCATCCTGGTTAGATAAATTAATAAACCAATCTAATCTTGTAAGAGCGCACGCTGAATGTTTCTTTTCTCTCTCTCTAGGTAGCAACCATTTCATGCCCTAATCAAGATAATAAAATGTATCGCTTGACCGGTCCGAATTCTTATTCGGGACTGGGGAACATTGGTTCGGCTCTAACTTACGACAACAGTCATAAGTATGAGAAAGGGAAAGAGAATTGTATGGATTCCAAGGATACCCAGTTGAAGAAGAAGCATAGTTTTGCATCTACTTCAGGTGTTCTTGTAATTGAGAAATGCTTTACGGTCAGCCCTACCTCTTGGGTACTTGATACTGGATCAGGATCTCATATCTGTAATTTATTGCAGGGACTGAGAAAAAGTAGGAAAGTTGCACCTGGTGATATGTCGCCCAGGGTAGCGAATGGAGCACAAGTTAATACTACAGCCGTCGGTGAATATCACCTAGTGTTGCCAAATGGTAATACTATGATTTTGAACGATTGCTACTATATACCTTCCATGGTTTGCAACATCATATCAGTTTCTTTACTCAATAAAGATGGATATAACTTTGTTCTTGATAGAAATATCATGAACATCTGCCTTCATAAGGTACTGGTTGCAGAAGGTACACTGTGTAATGGTATCTATGTTCTAAATCAGAATACAGTTCTCAATGTACAAAACACACGCAAGAGGAAGAGTTCAGATACGAGCGAATCCTACTTATGGCATTGTAGACTTGGTCATATCGAAGAGAAAAGACTAAGTAAGTTGCATAAAGATGGACTCTTGAACACGTTCGAGTTTTCATCTTATGAAACTTGTCAGTCTTGTCTCAAAGGAAAGATGACCAAATCTCCGTTCACCGGATATGGAGAAAGGGCAGCAAAGCTCTTGGGACTCATACACAGTGATGTATGTAGTCCAATGTCTATACATGCAAGGGGTGGGTTCTCGTACTTCATCATATTCACTGACGATCTCTCTAGGTTCGGATATGTGTATCTGATGAAACACAAATCTGAAGCTTTTGAGAAATTCAAGGAATTCAGAAATGAAGTAGAGAACCAGACTGGCAAAAGTATCAAGATCCTCCGATCGGATAGGGGAGGGGAGTACTTAAGCACGGAATTCCAAGATTACTTAAAAGAGAATGGTATTCTCTCTCAGATTACTCCTCCTTATACACCACAGCACAACGGTGTATCGGAACGGAGGAATCATACCCTATTGGATATGGTTCGCTCTATGATGAGTAGTGCTGAGTTGCCTCTTTCATTCTGGGGATATGCACTTCAAACAGTAGCACATCTATTGAATCAAGTTCCATCCAAATCCGTGCCTAAGACTCCGTATGAAATATGGAGTGGTAAGAGTTTGTATCTTAAACGTATTAAGATTTGGGGTTGCCCAGCTTATATCAAAAAGCAAAACCCAGACAAACTTGAGGCACGGGCAGTTTTGTGTAAGTTTGTGGGATACCCAAAAGATTCTAGTGGGTATCTATTCTACCATGCAGAGGAACAGAAGATAATTGTTTCCAGGAACGCCACATTTTTGGAAAAATGATTTCTTGTTAAAAATATTAGTGGCAGTACGGTAGAACTGGATGAAATTCCAGAAACACAAACTATAACTGAAGATTTGGCGGAACCGCTAGATTCAGTTACACCCAACGAACCTCAGCCACTCCGCAGATCTGGTAGGATTTCTCATCCGCCCGAGAGATACTACGGTTTTCTCAAAGACGGGGATCGAGAGGATTGCATCTTGGAAGAGGCAGGCCATTATCAGTAGGGACTCTGATAAGTGGCTGGATGCTATGCGATCCGAAATGGAGTCCATGTACACCAATAAAGTGTGGACCTTGGATATTGCTCCACCTGGGGTAAAACCCGTTGGATGCAAATGGATCTACAAAAGGAAACTTGGTGTAGATGGGCAGGTGGAAACCTATAAGGCTAGACTCGTTGCAAAAGGTTTTCGTCAAAGACCTGGTGTGGACTATGACGAAACTTTTTCTCTAGTGGCTATGCTCAAATCCATTCGGATCCTACTTGCCATTGCTGCCTTCCATGACTATGAAATCTGGCAGATGGACGTAAAAACGGCTTTTCTAAACGGCTGTTTGGAAGAGTACGTTTACATGGATCAGCCAGAAGGTTTCGTAGACAGTAGGAGCAGCGGGAAGGTGTGCAAGGTGCTTAAATCCATTTATGGATTAAAGCAGGCATCGCGGAGCTGGAACATCTGTTTTGATGAGGCAATCAAGGAATTTGATTTCATCAAGAACGAAGATGAACCTTGTGTCTATAAGAAGACTATAGGACGAACTGTCGTGTTCCTAGTCTTGTACGTGGACGACATTCTTTTGATAGGAAATGACATTCCTATGCTACAATCGGTCAAGCTATTCTTGTCACAACGGTTCTCCATGAAGGATCTGGGTGATGCGTCGTACATTCTGGGGATCAAGATCTACGGAGATAGATCCAAGAGACTACTGGGACTTTCGCAGTCCAGGTACATAGAGACCGTACTAAAGAGATTTAGTATGGAAGATTCCAAGCACGGTAATATACCCGCATTGCATGGAATCACCGTCTCCAAGAAGATGTCTCCTAAGACTGACGAGGAGAGGGTTCGCATGAGCACTGTACCCTACGCTTCGGCGGTAGGATCTATAATGTATGCGATGCTATGTACAAGACCAGATGTAGCTTACGCGCTGAGCGTGGTGAGCCGGTATCAGTCAGACCCAGGTGAGAACCACTGGATGGCAGTGAAGAACATTCTCAAGTACCTGAGAAGGACTAAGGAGATGTTCCTGGTTTACGGTAATGGAGACCTCATGGTCGAGTCCTTTACCGATTCAAGCTTCCTGAGTGACAAAGATGACAGCAAGTCTGTCTCGGGTTCTGTGTTTACCCTCAACGGAGGGGCGGTGTGTTGGAGGAGTTCCAAACAGGATACCATCGCAGACTCGACGATGGAGGCTGAATACATTGCTGCAAGCGATGCCGCAAAAGAGGCGGTCTGGATGAAGAAGTTCATTAGTGAACTTCAGGTGGTTCCGCCCATTGTTGACCCAATACCTTTGTATTGTGATAACAATGGAGCTATAGCTTTAGCAAAGGAACCAAGGTCCCATCAGAAATCCAAACACATCTTAAGGCGGTATCACCTGATCAGAGAGATCATTGATCGCTAGGAGATCGAGATACGGAGAGTGGACACAAAAGACAACACGGCGGATCCATTCACAAAGGCCCTCCCTCAAACACGGTTCGAGCGAATTTTTGAGCTATTGGGTATGCAGTATGCCAGCAGCTGGCCTTAGTGCAGACGTTGGGTATGCGGTACACCAATTACTGGCTTTTAGTGCAAGTGGGAGATTGTTGGATATGTATGCCTTAGAGGCCATTATTGTATAGTACTAGTTTGTATAATACATTTTGGAAGCTTGGGATATATATACGGTTTTACGACAGTCTTGCTCGATATAGTAGTATGCTACTTGGTTTGTTCCTATCTTAATATGTGTATATGTTTCTTTTAACATATCGCTAAAACATATTGATGGAGCCCTTAGGATCTTTTGCTTGACTACCGGCGTTGTGATGGCGATCACACTACTGGGGGCTGGGTAGTCTATTAGCACATCCTTATTTTGGTCCCTGGTCGTAGGATTATCGAGACAGGGCATCGATACTCCAGAGTAGACTGGTGCATACGCTTCTCGTCCAAGCAGGGGAGATGGTCTGTCCCACAGCCATCAGTACGTCGTACTGGAGATAGTATGCAGGTGCTCGTTAGGTTACGAGTACACTGGAAGGACTCGTCGGGACTTGTTGGTTGGTATTATACCTATCGTCAGTTAACAGTTCTCAGGTGACATGAGTACAGCTTAGTCCGCTGACTTGACACTGTCACTTCGCCTCGAGTGTGTTCCCACTGTTCTTAGATTACTACCCTACCACGGCTCTATTGAGTCGTGCAAACAGGTAGTAGTTGGGTGTAGTCTCGAAGAACTTGGAGGCAGTGACGGTTAGACAGGATTTGTCTCTCCCGATATTGGGAGTTGATATCGCGCTGTGTCTAGGAGAGCCATTACACATAGTCGTCCCTGACCAGGGCAAGCGAGATTTGTTGGTAGTGTTACCAGTAGTTTCTCAGGGTGTTCTGGCTACACTCCGACGCGACTTGTACCTCTATTAGGGGACTGGCGTTTACCGCCCCCTAGGCCCGACATGCGATACTATCAGACGAACAGACCGAACTGTACGGAGATTGCCACATTCAGGCTCAGTAGGAGTTCGGATGGGTTCACCTCATCAGTCTTCTTATCGGCATCTATCTGGGGACCGTTACGTACGGCTAGTACCGCTTGCGGCCTGTGGTTAAACCCACTGCCAGCGTAGTGTCGAGCCTTTAGAGTCCCACACAGAGGGTTATTCGCCTTTAGGCAAAACAGAGTAGAGGTCGTATGGTTTTGCGACGGGGTTCGTTCACATCCGCGCACTTGTGCACGTTTGGTGTCCGGGCAGTTATTACTAGCGGGCTTTGGTTTAAGCTAGATCCTAGTATTTGTTTTGGGATTGGTTTTGTCTCATTGTATTCGTATTCTTCGGAACACGGATGCGGGTATGTATGCACAGTTGACAGAGGCAGAGGATTCTCATTAGGGTTATTGACCGTTGACTTTTTCCAAACCCTAATGAGAATGAGAGATATGATTAATGATATTAATTAAAGATAATTGTTCCATGGTTAGGTTGACCATTTGACTTATGTTGACTTTTTGACTTTGGTTGACCGGTTGACTTATGTTGACAATTTGACCATCATCATTTCACATGAAAGATGCTTCTTGATTCTTGCAAATTTCATTTAATGTGAAATGATAATGGTCATTCCAAATGAACCATCACAATTTCTTTAATTATTATTATTATTTCATAATTCACTAATATGAGAGTATGGTTGCAAAAATATCCTTATTCTCTCTTGCTCTTTCTCTCTCATGTTTTTGAGCTCTCCCTCTTCCTCTCAAAGTTTTAATCTTTCATGTGTTGAAAATCAAAAGCTTTTGAGACAAAACCATCAAAACATCTCTCTACTCTTTCTAGGGGTTTTTGTCTAGCAAACCAAGCACTCTAGTTACCTCTTGGTTGAGGTAGGAGATCAAGGTAGAGGCCCTCGGGTGGATCTATCTTTGGCAAAGAGAAGACGACGAGGAGGAGCCGTCTACGCCACTACAAGGAGCAAGCAAGAAGGAGAACCACAACAAGAAGAGAAGGAGTTCAAGATCTAGGTATAACCATTCTACATAGTAGATAGAACTTTTAGTTATTTTGTTAGTTTTTGTTTAGCAAAGATCCTTCATGGATAATCCATGTTACCTTGTGAGAAAAATTTAATTTTACCTATTCCGCCTCCCTGAAAGAACCGCGGTGGGTAACGTGGACCTAACAAGTTACTCCCAGGAGAGTTTTACATTTTACAATTAGCTAATCCAGTAGGTGTCTAGAAAGGTGTCAACGGGGTTTGACCTCTGGGAAAACGAGGTTTATTTTAATTAGGTCCGTGCGAAAGCACGGGAAACCTCCCTCAAAGTACCGACACTGGCCTGGCTGACCGATTAGCGAAACCGTAGAATGTAATTAATCCTGGCTAGTTTTCTTTTCAGGTTTTGAAAGAAAATTTGATTAAAGAAGTGGGAGACATCGATTAGATAAGATAATAACCAATCTAATTCTTTGCAAGAGCATTTCGCTGAGTGTATTCTTTTCTCTCTCCTAATGGCAGATACCGATGACGGGACTTAAGCTTCTACTGGAGAAAAATAAACTGACTGGGCCGAATTATAAAGAATGGAAGAGGAACTTGAACATTGCACTCGCATATGATAAAGTATCATATGTCCTCACTACCAAAGCCCTACCCATCCCAGGACCTGAATCATCTGTTTCGGATAGAGAGATCCGAAAAACATGGGATATTGATTGCAACACGGCCAGGTGCCTCACGCTTGCTTCTATGGAAAACATCCATTAGAAACAGCACGAGAAGATGGATGTACAATCTATCTTTCTTTATACAAAGGAGTTGTATGAAGAGCAATCTCGTATTTTAAGATATGAGGCATCTTGAAAGCTGTTTCAGATGCGAATAGCCCCTGGTGCATCAGTAGGAGATCATGTTTTGAAGATGATTGGTCTTATTGAAGAACTTGAGGAACTGGGATGGACTATGGATAATGAGCAATATACGGATGCTGTTCTGCAGTCTCTCTCCCCCGCCTTTGCTCCGTTCATAGTGAATTTCAATATGAACGATTTAGAGAAATCATTGCCTGAACTTCTCAATATGTTGAGAAGTGCAGAGAGCACGCTGAAAAGAGTGAAGTCTCCCGCTCTGCTTGCTGGGCCATCTTCCTCTTCCGTCCCAAAAGCCAAGGCCAAGGGAAAGAAGAAGAAGAAGTCCATTAAACCGAAAGGAGGAGTCCAAAAGGCAAAGGGGAAAGACAAAACCGGGACCGCGGGAAGTGGAAAAGGGGAATGTTTTTTCTGCCACAAAACGAGACATTGGAAACGGAACTGTGCTTTGTATCTTGCTGATCTCAAGAAGAAGAAGCATGCTGATGCTTCCACTTCAGGTGTGTTTGTGACTGAGAACTGTTTTTCAATTAACTCTGCATCTTGGTTATTAGATACCGGTTCTGATTCTCACATCTGCAATTGTATGCAGGGGCTGAGAAATAGTAGAGTTTTGAAGACTGTAGACCATACTCTGCGGGTTAGAAATGGTTCCAATGTACATGCTGTATCCGTAGGAGAGTACCATCTTGGGTTGCCTTCGGGTTGTATTTTGGCTTTGAACCCGTGTTATTTTGTACCTAGTATGATATGTAATATAATATCCATTTCTTTGTTGGACAATGAAGGATATCATTTTGTGTTGCAAAATAATGTTATGAACATTAACTTGAATCAAGAGTTGATTGGGTATAGTACATTAAATAACGGTATTTACGTCCTGAACCAACACACAGTTTGCAACATACAACATACTAATAAAAGAAAACTTTCAGATATAAATGAATCTTTTCTTTGGCATTGTAGACTTGGTCATATTAACGAAACCAGACTAAACAAGCTACATAAAGATGGATATTTAAATTCTTTTGAAAATAAATCTTATGTGACTTGCCAGTCTTGTATCAAAGGTAAAATGACCAAAACTCCGTTTACAGGACACGGAGAAAGAGCTGAGGAACTCTTAGGCCTCATACATAGTGATGTATGCGGACCAATGTCTACATATGCTAGTGTCACGACCCGAAAGAGCACGTGACAGGCCCTTGAACCATATGAAGTCTATAGGACTCCATCTGATCCAAGTAAGCCAAAAGCCCAGAAATCTAAAACCATATTAAGGATAAATAAACAAACAAGCAATATACTATACAACGCCGAAAGGCGAGGATTAAAATTCAAAAGAAACCCAGATAAGCATGAAAATCGTAACACTACTAAGCGCGACTCTAAGGTCGAAATAATACATCACTAGTGTCTGAGTATGAAACAATATATACAAGTTTTTGGTTGATGGAATTTCTAGATACAAAAGAATAATACATCAACAAGGGTGGTCCTGATACAAAAGAACCCACCTACCCAAGCAAGTCCCCCATATGGAAGCAGTGTGCCAGAAATGCCGCTACGGAACCTGTATGGCAAAACCCTGCAAGAACTGTGGCACAACGGGGGTGAGTTGCCAACTCGTGAATAGAAAATATCTACAAGTAGAAATCGAATGCAAGACATAATCCTAGGTCAATACGATCAGTATATAATATAACCCTCAAGAGTAAGTCTGAAGCATGAAAATGTGGCAGTGTAACATCTAATCATGTAGGTAGTGCCAAGTACTCGTGCCAGTGCCTCAGATAATAACATGTCATAAATGTAAGGTATGTCTGCATGAAGTAAACATGATGAAGTATCAATGGATATCAATACACATATATTAGCGTCCCATTCCACTAATATTGGTGTAAGGGTATATATAACAGCGCCCTCGTACCCTATTATATATACAAATAAAGTGTGATCAATGTAGTCAAGTCTGTATGTAATCAATGTCTGTATGTAATCAATGTCTGTATGTATATGTGAATCCCGTCCACCTGTCACCCAATGTCAATAAGCATCATTCATGCAAATATGAGGATATAATCAAAATCATGGAGATCATCAAGAAACCTGTGCCTAGCATCGACACGTAAATCCTCATCTATCGGGCTCCGTCAGTCCGGATCAGCCCACGGGCTACGTCTACGGAATCGGCCCTCGACCCCGGCAGTACGCCCATATCCATCTATCGACTCTGGTCAGTATCCTCCGGATAACCGTCAGGTCCAACCAATCACCGGTAGGTAGTAGTCCCTCTGCCAGGCTCACCGTCCACTACACAGCGAAACCGTTCTCGCCCCGGGGTACCATACCGGGTCCACCATGTACCCGTAATCGGCTTCATCCAACTCCTCGATTCGGGTTCACATGTATCACTCTAGCACCGAGAAAACACATGGTGGACGCACCGAAATATCATATCAAGGGAAACCGAGTTTTTAAATAATTAACTATTCTCTTTTGAAATATCCACGGTTCCCCAAATCCAGAATTAACATGGAAACAACATATCTCAATACGTAATCTAAGCAAGTATGAAGATATCAATGTATATGTGCACTGGTATGAATATACAGTGTGCATGTGCGCAGGTATGAAGATATCAATGCATGTGTGCACTGGTATGATTATACAGTGTGCATGAGCGCGGGTATGAAGATATCAATATATGTGTGCACTGGTATGAATATACAGTGTGCAATGTGCGCAGGTATGAAGATATCAATATATGTGTGCACTGGTATGAATATACAGTGTGCATGTGCGCAGGTATGAAGATATCAATATATGTGTGCACTGGTATGAGTATACAGTGTGCAATGTGCGCTGGTATGAAGATATCAATATATGTGTGCACTGGTATGAATATACAGTGTGCATGTGCGCAGGTATAAATATATGATGTATGTGTATAAGTATGGGTATGTGACATATAAATGAAATGCAAGTATAACAGTATATCATGCAACATGGAAATAATAGTATGCACATACAAGGACATATCCTGATGCAATAATGCTACTGTTTAGTGACATGGCAATTATCGATGATGAAGTGTGTGAGCCGGCAAGCAAGTGTACGTGGAACATACGCATCATCGATAATGGTGTTGGTGCCCCAGCAACATGACAGTAATATAGCAATAAACATATGCAAAGCAATGTGAATAGCATGAATATGCGGAAATTGAATAATCAACGCAACAGTAAAGAATCTATACCCATATGTATATGTCATGCAGTTATGCCATTTGAAATAAGACGAATCAGGATTTTTACTAACAATAAGGGCTACGGTGTTTTTAAGACATTCCCGATTCGTAGTTTTGAAATAGGTATGACTCGGGTCTAGTCTAACATCTACTATGCAAACTACAGATCTAAGTATCAAGTCAATCGGGAGGGGTATGGAAACCACCTAAATCTGAGTCGATATATAGATATAATAGTCGGTTATCCCGCCTCAATAGTATCGTGTATGATACACTATAACATATGACATCCTCAAGTCATGAGTGCGGATCTATCATCAATATAAAGCTCGTACGGTAAATCGCCGTACGGCATCCCAATAGCTGGGTACGGGTCAGTATCATATTCCTCTCATCAAATATCAGGTATCATTATCATCATATCCCATAATCTGGGGTACAGATCTAAGTCTAATACAAATCAATACCATCTATATAAGTATGAAAGCGGGGGTAAAACACATGCCCAACGGCCCGCTAAGATCACATGTCATATCGCAAGTACGAATCACATCACATCACCGATCTCACGGCACAATGCCCAAAATCATCGACTCATCTCCAATGTCATCCAATATCATCATCAACACAGTGTAAGTATAGTGAATATGCAAAGGTGCGCGTGTGGGTGTAAACCTATTCTAGGGTTCGCGACTATGAACTATACTAGTTTACTTCTAACCTTAAGCTATCCATAATACACCTAACACCATATCCATGACACACTATAATTATCAAACATAATATATAGTATCAACTACGGACTGCGGGGGTGCTATACGCCATCCACCCGACTTCCCATAGTAGATATAATCTACTCACCTTGCGTCTTCATTTGTCGACATCTCCGCGCGCTTTGCTTGTCGTCCCGAAGTCTTCATGGGGTACCTACACGTCATAGTATCGTAATGCGTATTAAAACCAAATCAAAGCTAAAATGGCACACGAAACCCAAAACGATACGATAAGGGGCCTATTGGTCAGAACCTATGGGCACGCCTTCAAAACCATCAATCAATCCTCGATATCGTCGTATAAACGCTAAATAGTCGAGGTAAATCACAATACACAATTTCAGAACTAAAAATACGGAATACGGAAACACGAATCCAAAACAGCAACTAAGGAAATAGGCTCCAGATTTCACCCTAGGTCAAACTAAACAAATCTACACATACCAGGGGCCTAATCTACTGATGAAGGAACACCAAAACCAAGACGAACCAAAATGAGGCAGGTCTGGCCGCAAATTGCGGCCAAACAGGATAAATCTGCGGTCGGGTCTAGGAGTTAGGGGCTAGGGTCTTGGGGTTAGCTACCTGGGTGTCTGCACATGTCACTGTCCAACCAAAATAATTTTCAGAGTCTCGGGTTGATAGCAGATCCCAAATAACCTTCACAGATTCCACAAACTTTCCGATATCGATTTCTAAATCCGTATTCCAGGCCTTAAGTCTCAGGTTTGGGTCTCAATTCATGCACTAGGGTATTTATATAACCTCTACTAAGCTCAATTTCATATTACAACACAAAATTTCCTCAAACCCTAACTAGGTTTTCCTCAAGTCCACAAAATCAAACAATATCGGTTCAATCTAAACATGGGGTATAAGTAATACTAAAACTAAGCTAAGGGTTCGATAATTACCTCATTTGGCAACTCAAAAAATTTCTTGAGTTGCCCCTAGTGGCCAAAATCCTTGCTTCCTTGGTCCAATGTGTAGATCTTGAGCTTATACACACTTTTTGTGAAATGAGAGTGGGGTTTTGGAGTTGTTTTCATGGTGATTTGAGGAGTTGAAGAGGGGAAGGAGGTGAGGAGCAGGAGCAGCAGCAGCAACAAGAGGGAGAGGGAGATAAATGAGTGAAGGTTGAAGAGGAAATGGCTAAGTCTTTAGTCAAAGAAGCCCATACCTCTCTCTCTCTCTCTCACCATATCTCATATAATAATCCTTTTCCATTTTCTTTTCTTTTCTTTTTTCTTATCTTTTCTCTCTAAAAACCTTCTCACTAGAATAGTAACCCCAAAAGAAACATGGTGGAAAAATGCTCAAGTGTAAGAAGAATGATTTGTGCATGTTTTGCACAAATTTGCTAAAAAACCGATTAGCGATTTTTAATCGCGATTAGTACTAAATTATCATATAACTAATCATAAAAACTTAGAAATGGCATAATTCTCTAATTTACCCTATTTTAGAATTTTCCATAATTTTCCTAAATTTCCCCCCCCCATTTATTTGTATTTAATTATACCGAATTATTAAAATATTCCATAAAATAATATTAAATTATAAAAATTCCCAAAAATAATATTTTATTATTTTAAAATGTTACAATCTACCCCCCTTAAATAAATTCGGTCCCCGAATTTGAATTTAAACCCCCAAGTACTAAAACATTCCAGCAAAAATCCAAATTGTCGAGACTCTACAAACATCAATCCTAAGGCGTATATAAGAATACCCCATGCGTCAGGTGCGCACGGAAAACAGAATCCACATAAGTACCATTCAGGTGCAACGGGTATGCACACAACATCTGTCATAGGCAACGTGTGTGCCTGACAGCAAAACCAGGTGATCTGACATGCACAAGAAAACCCGATTTAGTGCATCTGGTGTGCACCAAAATCGTACCTCAAAACACTAAGGGTGCATCCAATGCTAGCAGCGCAAGATATCTACTTGCCTCTTGCTCACGGTCTGGCGTCCTCTGTCTTTGGGTCCTCATCTTCTCTGTGGATTACCAATCTCACAATCGATCGGCTCATCGGCCCTGTCAGGTGTGCTAACGGGGACGATTCCGTTCTGGCACTTCTCTAGTCATCTCTCGGTCAATCCTCATGACCACTCGTAAAGCAGCATGTCACTGGCGTCGGCCTCTGGCTCTCTGAATGCACATCACACATCTGATCCTGGGTGCAAACATCATTGCAGCAATGTCCTGGAAGGAATCCTGCTCAAGGTCTCTTCCGACCTTGCCTATGCCGAACTGTACGGAGGCTGGCTCTCTTGCATAATCTCTTCTCACTCGATGGACATCTGTGTCCTCAGCATACATTTCTCGGAAATTGGTCGCATCCCAACGCCTCTGTAAGCATATCAGGTCTTTAGCCTCGACAGAAAGTAATGACAGCTCGTCAGCGTCTCGCACGAACCTCTGGTTTCACTTGTTTCTATCGTCGTCTACTATGACGTCACGCCATGCTATCTACGCACTGCACTGTTCTCGGCCACGGTCAATCTGAAGTCTCTCGCACAGACTCAAAATCGCGTACTCTGTAGCTTCACCATTCTATAGAAGATGTCTGGCCGAACAGGTCCTCGGGAACGCGTCCCACCATCGGAGGAATACTCAATACTCGTCCGTCCTTGATAAATTCTCAACGCATCTGGGTAAGGTCCTTTATTCGAACCTGGTCAACTACCTCATCAACGATGCCGAACTCTGGCCTGCTGGGTGTGCGCAATATGACCACTCCTGGGTCTAGGTCTTCTCGTATCGTATTCCAGAAAGGTCTTGTCGAGGTTGCTCTCTCAAATCTCATTCCTGCCGAATTGCCCGGAAGTCATCATCCATTACTGAAGCTAATTCTTATTCCGGAACGGCTGCATACTTATCGCGCCTCTTTCTGGAAGATATATCCATATACAACGCCTCTGCGTGCGTATCTCATCTCTGATGTCAGCGGAGTGGGACGTCATCTCGTTGAAATCTCTTACGAACTCCTTACTTCACTCTGCTTCAATGTCGACTGCTTCGGACTCGTCTCATCATGGCTGCACGGACTACGCTCCAACGGCTATCCTCGTATCTGGAATCTCCCAAGAAATGCATCTCACCACCTAGCATCCGAAGGAAGTCGAACCATTCGACCGATTCGTCAAAACCTCATAATCCCCCAAGAGCTCAACATGTTGGGTACAGTTTAACAGGATCGAGTACATACCACAGCATCAATGGTCCAGCCATAGAAGGGTAAACCCAAGCCTCACTAATGGCGCCGCAGAACTGCCGCAAACCCTAAGGTTCAAAGGCTTTCACACGGTCATTATGTCGAGTTAGGGTTTCATTCTTCTAGAGGGTCCATAGAATTGCCTGCATGTCTTTCCGAATACTTTAAACTTGGAATAGCGGTTTCTGACATTCGATCGTCTCTGTCGACTCTCAACGTCTCCGCGTGAAGTCGTCTCTAGCTAGAAGCAACCAATCTGATGACCTCACATCGGTAAGCGAACGAACCACACGCCCTAGTCATCCACCCTCGGTGACTAGCGACCGTCCATCATATCTCCAAGTATATACTCATGCTGCAGTAGCTCCAATCATCTGGGTGATATCTCGTCATTTGCAGCAGCAACTGGCTCATTCGTCTGTACGCCGAACATCGCCTCAATCCTCCAGGAAAGGCGATACATTGGCGGTCATCTCTAAATCGATCTGCTCTAGATCTGAGTAAGACTCTCCGCACTGGAAATCTTCAACTCAACTGGGCCTGCTCTGGCGCATAAATCGAACGAATCACCTTTGTCTCTCAAATCGGGTAGACTAGCTATCATCTTTCTCATATCCGCCTGGAAGCTCCGGCGATCTCAGCTCGTAAGCTCCGGAAGCGACATCCTGTCAATCTCAGCAACAGCTGGTCCATCTGTCTGCACGGTAGGCGACATCATAATCTCTGAGGTATGTTGTACATCAACAGTCCTCTCTCAGCTGGTAGCTCTAACAATGGCCCGATCATCCGGTGCAAAACCAAGCACTCGCCTCCACTAGAGGTCACAATCACCAATACTAACTCAAGACATTCTCATGTCACCAGAAAACACAATGGTCGGCCCTCGTACCAGACGAGCTCGCACTGACCGTAACCCTAGCAGCGGCCCAAACTGAGCTCAGACATGGTGACAGGAACCTCAATCGAGTATCGAAGAGAGCAGATCAATGGCAAGAAAGAGAACAATAGATCCAGAGTGGATACATGATCATAAGAAGGAACAGCATCAATGAAGGTATGATCATGAAACTAATAGAATCGAAGATCTCAAATGGATATATAATAATGGATATGAAGAGAATCACTGATCTCGAAAATATGTACATCCTAAGGTTCCTTAAGCGGATGGGTGTGTCGTAAGTATGCCGTGGAACATACCCATGGTACGTCACTCTACTTTAGTCACTTATTCCATCAACCAAGGGTCATCCAACGCGACGAAAGTTCGGGTCTAATACCCTCTCGACTAAGTCTAAGTTCCATAAGGTCAAGCCTAAGTTCCGTATATATATAGACACCCTAGGCTCCACAAAGTCAAACTTAGACTCAAACCAAGGTTAACCAAGCGCTCTGATACCAACTTTGTCACGACCCGAAAGAGCACGTGACTGGCCCTTGAACCATATGAAGTCTATAGGACTCCATCTGATCCAAGTAAGCCAAAAGCTCAGAAATCTAAAACCATATTAAGGATAAATAAACAAACAAGCAATATACTATACAACGCCGAAAGGCGAGGATCAAAATTCAAAAGAAACCCAGATAAGCATGAAAATCGTAACACTACTAAGCGAGACTCTAAGATCGAAATAATACATCACTAGTGTCTGAGTCTGAAACAATATATACAAGTTTTTGGTTGATGGAATTTCTAGATACAAAAGAATAATACATCAACAAGGGTGGTCCTGATACAAAAGAACCCACCTACCCAAGCAAGTCCCCCATATGGAAGCAGTGTGCCAGAAATGCCGCTACGGAACCTGTATGGCAAAACCCTGCAAGAACCGTGGCACAATGGGGGTGAGTTGCCAACTCGTGATTAGAAAATATCTACAAGCAGAAATCGAATGCAAGACATAATCCTAGGTCAATACGATCAGTATATAATATAACCCTCAAGAGTAAGTCTGAAGAATGAAAATGTGGCAGTGTAACATCTAATCATGTAGGTAGTGCCAAGTACTCGTGCCAGTGCCTAAGATAATAACATGTCATAAATGTAAGGTATGTCTGAATGAAGTAAACATGATGAAGTATCAATGTATATCAATACACATATATTAGCGTCCCATTCCACTAATATTGGTGTAAGGGTATATATAACAGCGCCCTCGTACCCTGTTATATATATAAATAAAGTGTGATCAATGTAGTCAAGTCTGTATGTAATCAATGTCTGTATGTAATCAATGTCTGTATGTATATGTGAATCCCGTCCACCTGTCACCCAATGTCAATAAGCATCATTCATGCAAATATGAGGATATAATCAAAATCATGGAGATCATCATGAAACCTGTGCCTAGCATCGACACGTAAATCCTCATCTATCGGGCTCTGTCAGTCCGGATCAGCCCACGGGCTATGTCTGTGGAATCGGCCCTCGGCCCCGGCAGTACGCCCATATCCATCTATCGACTCTGGTCAGTATCCTCCGGATAACCGCCAGGTCCAACCAATCACCGGTAGGTAGTAGTCCCTCTGCCAGGCTCACCGTCTACTACACAGCGAAACCGTTCTCGTCTCGGGGTACCATACCGGATCCACCATGTACCCGTAATCGGCCTCATCCAACTCCTCGATTCGGGTTCACATGTATCACTCTTGCACCGAGAAAACACATGGTGGACGCACCGAAATATCATATCAAGGGAAACCGGGTTTTTAAATAATTAACTATTCTCTTTTGAAATATCCATGGTTTCCAAAATCCAGAATTAACATGGAAACAACATATCTCAATGCGTAATCTAAGCAAGTATGAAGATATCAATGTATGTGTGCAATGGTATGAATATACAGTGACATGTGCGCAGGTATAAAGATATCAATGTATGTGTGCACATGTATGAATATACAGTGTGCATGTGCGCAGGTATGAAGATATCAATATATGTGTGCACTGGTATGAGTATACAGTGTGCAATGTGCGCAGGTATGAAGATATCAATATATGTGTGCACTGGTATGAATATACAGTGTGCATGTGTACAGGTATGAAGATATCAATATATGTATGCACTGGTATGAGTATACAGTGTGCAATGTGTGCAGGTATGAAGATATCAATATATGTATGCACTGGTATGAATATACAGTGTGCATGTGCGCAGGTATAAATATATGATGTATGTGTACAAGTATGGGTATGTGATATATAAATGAAATGCAAGTATAACAGTATATCATACAACATGGAAATAATAGTATGCACATACAAGGTCATATCCTGATGCAATAATGCTACTATGTAGTGACATGGTAATTATCGATGATGAAGTGTGTGAGCCGGCAAGTAAGTGTACGTGGAACATACGCATCATCGATAATGGTGTTGGTGCCCTAGCAACATGATAGTAATATAGCAATAAACATATGCAAAGCAATATGAATAACATGAATATGCGGAAATCGAATAATCAACGCAACAGTAAAGAATCTACACCCATCTGTATATGTCATGCAGTTATGCCATTTGAAATAAGACGAATCAGGATTTTTACTAACAATAAGGGCTACGGTGTTTTTAAGACATTTCCGATTCGTAGTTTTGAAATAGGTATGACTCGGGTCTAGTCTAACATCTACTATGCAAACTACAGATCTAAGTATCAAGTCAATCGGGAGGGGTATGGAAACCACCTAAATCTGAGTCGATATATAGATATAATAGTCGGTGATCTCGCCTCAATAGTATCGCGTACGATACAGTATATCATATGACATGCTCAAGTCATGAGTGCGGATCTATCATCAATATAAAGCACGTACGATAAATCTTCATATGACATCCCAATAGCTGGGTACGGGTCAGTATCACATTCCTCTCATCAAATATCAGGTATCATTATCGTCGTATCCCATAATCTGGGGTACAGATCTAAGTCTAGTACAAATCAATACCATCTATATAAGTATGAAAGAGGGGGTAAAACACATGCCCAACGGCCCGCTAAGATCACATGTCGTATCGTAAGTACGAATCACATCACATCACCGATCTCACGGCACAATGCCCAAAATCATCGACTCATCTCCAATGTCATCCAATATCATCATCAACACAGTGTAAGTATAGTGAATATGCAAGGGTGCGCGTGTGGGTGTAAACCTATTCTAGGGTTCGCGACTATGAACTATACTAGTTTACTTCTAACCTTATTCTATCCATAATACACCTAACACCATATCCATGACACACTATAACTATCAAACATAATATATAGTATCAAGTACGGACTGCGGGGGTGTTATACGCCATCCACCCGACTTTCCCCGGTAGATATAATCTACTTACCTTGCGTCTTCATTTGTCGACGTCTCCACGCGCTTTGCTTGTCGCCCCATAGTCTTCATGGGGTACCTACACGTCATAGTATCGTAATGCGTATTAAAACCAAATCAAAGCTAAAACGGCACACGAAACCCAAAACGATACGATAAGGGGCCTATTGGTCAGAACCTATGGGCACGCCTTCAAAACCATCAATCAATCCTCGATATCATCGTATAAACGCCAAATAGTCGAGGTAAATCACAATACACAATTTCAGAACTAAAAATACGGAATACGGAAACACGAATCCAAAACAGCAACTAAGGAAATAGGCTCCAGATTTCACCCTAGGTTAAACTAGACAAATCTACACATACCAGGGGCCTAATCTACTGATGAGGGAACACCAAAACCAAGACGAACCAAAATGGGGCAGGTCTGGCCGCAAATTGCGGCCAAACACGATAAATCTGCGGCCGGGTCTAGGAGTTAGGGGCTAGGGTCTTAGGGTTAGCTTCCTGGGTGTCTGCACATGTCACTGTCCAACCAAAATAATTTTCAGAGTCTCGGGTTGATAGCAGATCCCAAATAACCTTCACAGATTCCACAAACTTTCCGATATCGGTTTCTAAATCCGTATTCCGGGCCTTAAGTCTCAGGTTTGGGTCTCAATTCATGCACTAGGGTATTTATATAACCTCTACTGAGATCAATTTCATATTACAACACAAAATTTCCTCAAACCCTAACAAGGTTTTCCTCAAGTCCGCAAAATCAAACAATATCGGTTCAATCTAAACATGTGGTATAAGTAATACTAAAACTAAGCTAAGGGTTCAGTAATTACCTCATTTGGCAACTCAAGAATTTTCTTGAGTTGCCCCTAGTGGCCAAAATCCTTGCTTCCTTGGTCCAATGTATAGATCTTGAGCTTATACACACTTTTTGTGAAATGAGAGTGGGGTTTTGGAGTTGTTTTCATGGTGATTTGAGTAGTTGAAGAGGGGAGGGAGGTGAGGAGCAGGAGCAGCAGCAGCAACAAGAGGGAGAGGGAGAGAAATGAGTGAAGGTTGAAGAGGAAATGGCTAAGTCTTTAGTCAAAGAAGCCTATACCTCTCTCTCTCTCACACCATACCTCATATAATAATCCTTTTCCATTTTCTTTTCTTTTCTTTTTCCTTATCTTTTCTCTCTAAAAACCTTCTCACTAGAATAGTAACCCCAAAAGAAACATGGTGGAAAAATGCACAAGTGTAAGAAGAATGATATATGCATATTTTGCACAAATTTGCTAAAAAAACCGATTAGCGATTTTTAATCGCGATTAGTACTAAATTATCATATAACTAATCATAAAAACTTAGAAATGGCATAATTCTCTAATTTGCCCTATTTTAGAATTTTCCATAATTTTCCATAATTTTCCCCCCATTTATTTGTATTTAATTATACCGAATTATTAAAATATTCCATAAAATACTATTAAATTATAAAAATTCCAAAAAATAATATTTTATTATTTTGAAATGTTACAGCTAGAGGCGGTTTTTCATACTTCGTCACTTTTACTGATGATTTCTCAAGATTCGGACACGTGTTTTTGATAAAGCACAAATCCGAAGCTTTCGAGAAATTCAAAGAGTACAAACTTGAAGTAGAAAAACAAACGGGCTTGAGCATCAAGAAACTTCGATCAGATCGAGGTGGAGAGTACTTAAGTACAGAGTTTTCAGACTTCTTAAAAGAGAATGGGATTCTCTCTCAGCTCACTCCTCCTTACGCACCACAGCACAACGATATGTCAGAACGGAGGAATCGTACCCTATTAGATATGGTATGATCCATGATGTGTGATACTGATTTACCGCTTTCCTTTTGGGGACATGCATTGGAAACAGCAATGTATCTGTTAAACAGAGTTCCAATCAAGACCGTATCTACCACTCCATATGAGATATGGAGTGGAAAGAGACCATCTCTTAAAAGAGTTAGGATATGGGGTTGTCCGGCTTATGTCAAAAAGCAGAATCCGGATAAACTCGAGACACGATCGGTCAGGTGTAAATTTGTGGGATATCCAAAACATTCCTATGGATATCTATTCTACCACAAGGAGAAACAAAAGATGTTTGTTGCTCAGCATGCCACATTTTTGGAAAATAAAGTCTTTACAGAAAGTACTGATGGAAATGCTGTAGAACTAGAAGAGGTTCTAGAGACACAAATTACTCAGGACGAATTGGTTGAAACTGATGTTACAGTAGAACTTCAAGAACCTCAGCCACTCCGGAGATCTAGTAGAACTTCTCTCCCACCGGAGAGATACTATGAGTTTCTCATTGATGGTGATGGTGATAGAGAAGATTGCATCATGGATGATGATGACCCTACTAGTTTTCAGCAAGCTATCACGAGTGGTGACTCTGTGAAGTGGCTGGAAGCCATGAGATCCGAAATGGAGTCCATGTACACCAACAAAGTATGGACTTTGGACGTTGCACCTCCTGGGATAAAACCCGTTGGGTGCAAATGGATCTTTAAGAGAAAGATTGGTGTAGATGGGCAGGTAGAGACCTATAAAGCAAGGCTTGTAGCGAAAGGTTTTCGTCAAAGACCAGGATTGGACTATAATGAAACTTTCTCTCCAGTAGCAATTCTTAAATCCATTAGGATCATACTTGCTATTGCTACTCACCATGATTATGAAATCTGGCAGATGGACGTTAAAACTGCATTTCTGAATGGTGATTTAGAAGAATGCGTTTTTATGGATCAGCCAGAGGGCTTCATTGACAGTGGGAGCAGCGGGAAAGTATGTAGATTGCTTAAATCCATTTATGGATTAAAGCAGGCCTCACGGAGCTGGAACATCTGTTTTGATGATACAATCAAAGAGTTTGATTTTATCAAAAATATAAATGAACCATGCATTTATAAGAAGATTGTAGGGAATACTGTCACATTCCTCGTATTATACGTGGATGACATTCTCCTGATAGGAAATGATATTCCTATGCTACAATCGGTCAAACTATTCTTATCAAAAAGGTTCTCCATGAAGGACCTGGGAGATGCCTCGTGCATTTTGGGCCTAAGGATCTATAAAGATAGATCCAAGAGGTTATTGGGATTGACCCAATCAAAGTACATTGACACCATCCTAAAAAAGTTTAGTATGGAAGATTCTAAGCGTGGTGCCTTACCCGCTTGCCATGGAATCACTCTCTCCAAAGACTTCTGTCCGAAGACTGATGAAGAGAGAGCTCGCATGAGCATTATACCCTACGCTTCAGCCGTGGGATCTATAATGTATGCGATGTTATGTACTCACCCTGATGTTGCTTATGCACTAGCTGTTGTAAGCAGGTATCAATCCAACCCAGGGAAGAAACATTGGATAGCAGTGAAGAACATTCTTAAGTACTTACGAAGGACTAAAGAATTGTTCTTGGTGTATGGTAATGGGGATCTCCAAATGGAGGCCTTTACTAATTCCAGCTTCTAAAGTGATAAGGATGATAGAAAATCTATCTCAGGGTTTGTATTTACCCTCAATGAAGGGGCGGTTAGTTGGAAGAGTTCCAAACAGGATACCGTTGCAGACTCCACGATGGAAGCTGACTATATTGCTGCAAATGATGTTGCCAAGGAAGCCGTCCGGATGAAGAAGTTCGTCACGGAACTAGGAGTAGTTCCAACCATTGTTGATCCAATACATTTGTATTGTGATAATAATGGGGCTATGGCGTTAGCCAAAAAACCCCGATCCCATCAGAAGTCCAGACACATCCTAAGGCGATATCATTTGATCCGGGAGATAGTAGATCGCCCAGAGATCGAGATTCGGAGAGTAGATACAAAGAACAACACAGTGGATCCACTCACCAAAGCCCTTTTACAGCCGCAGCATGAGCGACTTTTTGAGATGTTGGGTATGAGATACGCCAAGAACTGGCCTTAGTGCAAGTGGGAGATTGTTGGATATATGTATGCCCTAGATGCCATTATATGTATAGTGGATGCTTGGACATGTATATATATATATAGATTACTTTATTGCTCGACATGATAGTATGCTATCTGGTTTACTTTATCTGACATGTTGATTTGATCATGTTGTTTTTTATTCATTTGCACATGTTGATAAAGCCCTCAGGATATTTGCTAGACTACTGTGACTATGATACAGATCATACTAGTGGGGCACGTGTAGTTTATAAGCATATCCTAGAATTGTTCCTGGTCGTAGGTGTATCGAGACAGGGCATCGATATTCCAGAGTAGACTAGCGTATACTATTCTTGTCCCATATAATGGGCGATGGATGTTCCCATATCCATCTGGTGAGGTGACACCAAAGAATGTATGGGGGTGCTCAGTGGAGACTGGGTACACTGAACGGACTGACAGAGAACTCCTATGTGGTATTATATCTATCATCGGATAGCAGTTCTTAGGTGATACTGGTACAGGTTAGTCTGTAGACCCGAGATCGTCATAGAGGCTTGTGTGTCCTCTCACTATACTTTGATCTCCACCCTACCACGGCTCTACTGAGTCATGCAAAAAGGTAGTCTTTGGGTACAGTCCCGAGGCACATGGAGGCAATGAGAGATAGGAGGGGTTTCGTCTCTCCCGGTATTGAGGGTTGATGTTGTGTTATGCTCGATTGGCTATAATAGGAAGTCCCTGGCCAGGGCTACTGAGATTTACTAATAAGCGTTATCAGTGGTTTCTCGATCTGTTATCAGGTATATACCGGTATGACTTATTGAGTTATTGGGGTCGACGACACCATCCCCAGACTTGATATGCAACATATTTGACGAGGAGACCGGACTGTACGGTAAGTGTTGCCAGATGGCCCACGGGAGTTTTGACAGCTTTGCTGGTTTTCTTCTGATCGTTCAATACCCGGGTGGCCGTTACGTTTAGCTGACCGCTTGCGGCTTATGGGTGTTTAATATGATCATCACACACTGCCGGCGTATTGGCGAGTCTTAGAGTCCCACACAGAAGTTTTCTAGCCCGGGCGAAAAGATGTGGTGTGCATATAAGATATGCGCGGGGACCTAATTGAATACGACAATGTGATACCGTATGTTAATCGGGCGTTTTTCTATTAGTCGGGTCGTATGCGATATGACCGGAGTGTTAAATCAATTGTTGATTTAACATTTTGACTTTTAGTTTTATTTTAATTCTTTAGTAACTCTTTTTATTAAAGAGGAAGAATGCATGCATGGATGCACATGTTAATGTGCATGTATGCACATGTTGATGTGCATAGATACATGCATGCAAAGTGTCATGGTTGTTGATACACATATGAAGGCAATATAAGACTTACATGGAACTTGATTTATATATATTCTTTTTGCATTTAAATTAAAAGGAAAAGAAAACGATTATTCATCCATAGTTATCTTCTACACTCTTCTTGAAGTTAACCTTACCCACCCACTTTTAAACCTTGGATTAATATTCCTTTTGCCTTTTAACTCAAGTACAATAATATCTAAATTAAGTAACCATGGTTTGAGATGAAGAGTAGAAAATATATATACTTATCTTTTCTATTATTTCATTAAGCTTTATCATTATCAAAAGCTTTTGCCTTCATCTTCTTCTTCCTCCTTGCTCTCTAGGTTTTTCCAAAGTGAGTGAAAGATAAAAAGAAAGAGTTTTGACCAAAGAAAACTCACCACTTCATCATTCTTGTGCTCCCCTCCTTAGGTCTACCTAATGCGAAAAAGTAAATAATATACAATGGTGACATCATCCTCATCCCGGTAGTGCCCTAATAAAAGAATATTACATACAAATGAATTTTACATGAATGAAAAAGAAAACCCTCATCTCACATAAAACCCCCGGCTATTCAGAATACGACGATCCAATATAACATATCACAACAACACATAATATCTCATATCATCAGCGTAAGCAAGTATGCGTATTCCGATTGTCGTTGATGTATAGCAACGAAGCCGGCGATACACCACATACTACGCTTACGGTCACAGAAAAGAAAGTGTAAAACTACAACATTTGGAATCCACAATCACATTAGACAACGTAAATCCGAAATATCACATACTTTGCATTTCATGCCTAACTATATGAATTCCACAAATTGTATCACATTCCAGATAAATAGACAATATTAAACTTTCCGATCGAATAATCAAATACCCAAAGTTTCCCAAAATATAGCTCAACACTTGAGCGGAGTCCAAAAATCCCAGAAGAACATGTCACAGCCCAATGGTCCAGCCGTAGAAGGGTCAAACCAACGCCTCACATGTGGCAACGCCGTACTGCCTAAAACCCTAAGGTTTAGAGGCGGTTCAGACGGTCACATAATCGAGTTAAGGTTTGTGTTCTTCTAGAGGGTCCACAGATATGCTTGCATGTTTTTCTGTAAGTTTTTAAACTCAAGAAAAAATCAACACTTGAAAGTTTTTCGTGCCGGGAAAAAGTGAGTTAATGATATCCGTTCGAACATTTTAACAGTTTCTAAAATATCCGGAAAACAAAATGAAATTAAACTTTCCGATCGAATCAACGATTACAAAATATCCCCAGAGAACTCAACACTTAAGCAAAATTAAAAATACCCAGAAATATGCTGAAATACCTACGGAGATTACTGCGCAAAAAACTAAGCCTAATTCTCCTGTACGGCCACGGATACGCGGCTCAAGTCATGGTCTTGCCGCGGTTCCGCGGCGGTTTGTGGGAATTAATTGCTCGTTTTTCACAGTAATTCTTATAATTCCCTGCTGATTTTTTTGAGTATTTTTAATGCAGAAAAAACCAACCTTTTAGAAAATTTCCAGAGAGGGGGTATAGTTCGATGTTTCGGGGTTCGATCGGAGTTTTAACTTCGTATACACGTCGCCTAATACTCTAGCTAGGCTCTGATACCACTGTAGGGTTACTAAGCACTCATACAAGAGTCTATAAGGAATCAACCATTCCCGATTAAAATTTAGACGTGCCGAACAACCCAAAACTAGGATCTTTGCTAGATAATTAGGGTTACACATGCAAGTAAACATCTTTACAACTAAGAGTGAGGGATTACAACTTTTGTAGTCCGCTCCTTCGCTTCAAAAGCTCCGAGTAGAATTCCCTTCGCTGCGATCCATGATCTCCTGGACTCAAGAGAGGCTCCACAACCTGGATGATCAATTCTTGCTAGTAGTCTTCCTTTTCAAAGATGATCTACCTTGAAGTTCCTTTAACTCAAGCTCTTTCTCACTAATAAGGTGAACACCCTAATCTAATTGGCTAGATTAGATGAGGATGATAAAGTAGGATTTATGCTCTCTTCTATTATCAAATTCTCACACTAAATCATCACAAAACTCAAAGCTAGAAAGCTTTGCAAGGAGGAAGAAGAAGAAGATGAATGAATAATCTCTTTTGTGATGAATAATGAAAATGATATTATCATTACAAATGCAACCATGGTCAAAGATGACAAGGCTAACCAATGTAGAGACTTAAATAGGGTTAAGGGTGTGGTTTGGGTCAAAGAAATATCTAGCAAAATATCAACCATAATATCTTTGCTAGAAACAAAGTAAAACCTTCTAGAAGCTTCATGAAAGAACTAACCCAAATCAAACCCTAACCATATTTAATCTTCACTAATCATGTTGCATTAGTAATTATAATATGTTACAATATTATATATCACATATATAATATATATTGTAACAAAAGAAAATAATACAATTAACATATATCGCATATATATCAATGTATTATCCGGTGAGAAAATGAAATAATAAAGCGAGCCAATATTAGATAATGTAATGTAATATATCACATATATAATTATACATTAAATTATCGAATCAACACTTGATCCGACGATCCGGCTATATCTAATATAACCGACTAATATATCATGTACCGATTCATCGAATCAACACTTGATCCGATGACCCGGCATATATCAAAATATCGCGAGAATATAATACGGTATCTCATATCGTATTATCCTCGGTCCTGCACATATCATATATGTGCTCCTACTCCGTTTTTCCTGAGTCAAGAAAGCTCTGTGTAGGACTCTAAAGAATCGTCAATACGCCGGCAGTAGGTGATGATCATATCAAACACCCACAAGCTGCAAACGGTCAGCTAAACGTAACAGCCACCCAGGTATTGAGCGATCAGAAGATCAACAAGCAAGTCTGTACATTCTCCTGTGAATCCAATCAGTAACACTCACGTACAGTCCGGTCACTTCGTCTGATATGTTGCATATCTAGTCTAGGGGTGGTATACGTCAGACCCCAGTAACCGATAAGTCGTGTCGATGTGAGGCTCATAACAGGTCGAGAACCTACTGATAACACTTACCAGTAGTACTCAATATCCCCCCTAGCCAGGGACTTCCAGTTATAGCCAATCGAACACAGCTCAACATCAACTCCCTATATCCGGAGAGACGAATCCCCTCCTATCACTCGTTGCCTCCATGTGATTCGGGACTGTACCCAAAAGCCACCGTTTTGCACGCCCTCTTGGACATGGTAAGGTGGAAATCAAAGCACAGTGGGAATCACAGAAGACTCTATGACGATCTCGGGTCTACAGACTACCACGTTCCAGTGTCACCAGAGAACTGCCATCTGACGTGAGGTATAATACCATCTGGGAGTTCTCGGTGAGTCCGTCCAGTGTACCCAGTCTCCACTGAGCACCCGTACACCATCCTTGATGTCAAACACCGATGGATATGGGATCATCCATCGCCCGTCATATGGGTCAAGATGCATATACGCTAGTCTACTCTGGTGTATCAATGCCCTGTCTCGACACACCCTCGACTAGGAACAGTTATAGGATGTACTCATCGACTACTCTGGCCCCACTAGTATGATCTCATCATAGTCCCAGTAGTCGAGTACATATCCTAAGAGCTTTATCAACATATGAGAGTAAGACAATAAACTAATATATGTCAACATGTTAAGATAAAGTGAAACCAAATAGCATACTATCATGATGAGCAAGAAAGTCCTCTCTATATATATCCAAGCATCCATTATAATATACATCATATGTACAACAATGGCCTCTAGGGTATATACATAACTAACAATCTCCCACTTGCACTAAGGCCAGCTGTTGTAGTATCTCATACCAAGCATCCCGAATAATCTCTCAAACTGTATCTGGGGAATAGCCTTCGTGAGTGGATCCGCAGTGTTGTCCTTCGTATCAACTCTCCTGACCTCGATCTCCCGGCGATCAACTATCTCCCTGATCAGGTGATACCGCCTCAGAATATGTCTGGACTTCTGACGGAACCTGAGTTCCTTGGCCAAAGCCACAGCTCCATTGTTATCGCAATACAAAGGTATTGGATGCTCAATGGACGGGACCACACCAAGTTCAGTAATGAACTTCTTTATCCAGACAGCCTCTTTGGCAGCATCGTTGGCAGCGATGTATTCAGCCTCCATTGTCGAGTCTGCAACGGTATCCTGTTTGGAACTCTTCCAACACACCGCCCCTCCATTGAGGGTAAAGACAAATCCCGAGTGCGACTTAGAGTCGTCCTTATCATTTTGGAAGCTCGAATCGGTAAAGGACTCCACCTGGAGTTCTCCGTTACCATACACCAAGAACATCTCTTTAGTCCTTCTCAAGTACTTGAGAATGTTCTTCACAGCTATCCAGTGACTCTCTCCAGGATCTGATTGATACCTACTCACTACACTTAGTGAGTATGCTACATCGGGTCTGGTACATAGCATCGCATACATGATAGAGCCTACTGTCGAAACATAGGGTATCCGTAGCATGCGAGCTCTCTCTAAATCAGTCTTGGGAGACATCTCTTTGGAGAGAGTGAGTCCAGAGATCGTGGGTAGGTTCCCACGCTTGTATTCTTCCATACTAAACCTCTTTAGTATGGTGTCAATGTACCTAGATTGGGACAATCCCAGTATCCGTTTAGATCTATCTCTATAGATCATAATTCCCAGTATGCAGGAGGCATCACCTAGATCTTTCATTGAGAATCTTTGTGATAAGAAGAGCTTGACCGATTGCAGCATAGGAACGTCATTTCCTATCAAGAGTATGTCATCGACGTACAATACGAGGAAGACTACCTTACTCTCTGCAACCTTCTTATATATACAAGGTTCATCTACGTTTTTGATGAAGTCAAACTCTTTGACTACAACATCAAAGAAGATGTTCCAACTCCGCGATGCTTGCTTTAATCCATAGATGGATTTAAGAAGCTTGCACACCTTTTCGCTGCTCCCACTATCTACGAAGCCCTCTGGTTGAGTCATGTACACGCACTCTTCTAAATCACCATTTAGAAAGGCGGTCTTAACATCCATCTGCCAGATTTCGTAGTCATGGTATGCAGCAATGGCAAGTGGGATCCGGATGGACTTAAGCATAGCCACTGGAGAAAAGGTTTCGTCATAATCTACACCTAGTCATTGACGAAAACCCTTTGCAACAAATCTAGCTTTGAAAGTCTCAACTTTTCCATCTACACCAAATTTCTTCTTAAAGATCCATTTTCTCCCAATGGGTTTTACCCCTTCAGGAGCAACTTCCAAAGTCCATACTTTGTTGGTGTACATGGATTCCATCTCAGATCGCATTGCATCCAGCCATTTCACAGAGTCACCACTCGTGATGGCCTGCTCGAAACTAGTCGGGTCATCATCTTCCATGATGCAATCCTCGCTCCCACCATCAATGAGAAAACCGTAGTATCTCTCAGGTGGATAATAAACCCTCCTAGATCGGTGAAGAGGCTGGAGTTCGTCGGGAACTACTGAATCCTCTGGTTCTACCAAATCTTCTGTTGCAGTTTGTTTTGCTAGAACTTCTTCCAGTTCTACCTTATTGCCACTAATTTCTTTCATTAGAAAACCCTTTTCTAAGAAAGTGGCATGACGAGAAACAAACACCATTTGTTCCTCGGAGTGGTAGAAGATATACCCTCGCGAATGTTTGGGATATCCAATAAACTTGCACAGGACAGACCTTGCCTCGAGCTTGTCCGGATTTTGTGTTTTTACATAGGCCGGACAACCCCATATCTGAATAAAATTAAGACATGGTCTCTTCCCATTCCATATCTCATATGGAGTGGTAGGCACTGATTTGGTTGGAACTCTATTCAATAGGTATGCAGCTGTTTCCAATGCATGTCCCCAAAAGGAAACAGGAAACTTAGCATTGCTCATCATAGAGCGCACCATATCTAATAGGGTGCGATTCCTCCGCTCCGATACACCGTTGTGCTGTGGTGTATAAGGAGGAGTAAGCTGAGAGAGAATCCCATTCTCTTTTAAATAGTCCAGGAACTCATTGCTCAAGTATTCTCCTCCTCGATCAGATCGAAGGATCTTAATACTTTTGCCCGTTTGGTTCTCTAATTCGTTCTTATATTCTCTGAATTTCTCAAAACCTTCAGACTAGTGTTTCATCAGGAACACATGTCCGTATCTACAGAGATCGTCAGTGAATATAATAAAGTAGGAAGAACCATTCCTGGCATGTGTAGACATAGGACCGTATACATCACTATGTACCAGCCCTAAGAGTTCCTTAACTCTTTCTTCGTGTCCACTAAATGGAGTTTTGGTCATTTTACGTTTGAGACATGAATGGCAAGTATCATAAGATAATAATTCGAACGGATTCAAATATCCATCCTTATGTAACTTAGCTAGCCGTGTCGCATTGATATGACCAAGTCTACAATGCCACAAGAAAGATTCGTTCATTTCTGAACTCTTCCACTTGTGTGTGTTTTGTATATTAAGGACTGTATTTTGATTGAGAATGAATATGCCATTATGTAACGAGCCTGATCCAATCAACTTTTGATTTAGGAAGATGTTCATAACATTATCCTGTATTACAAAATTATACCTTTCTTTACTTAATAAAGAAACTGATATAATGTTTCACATCATGTTCTGTATATAATAGCACTCATTCAGAATTAATGTATTACTACTTGGTAATACTAGGTGATATTCGCCAACTGCTTTGGCTGCAATATTTGTACCATTCCCTACTTGTACAGAATGATCACATTTTCCCAGTTCTCTACCTTTACGTAGCCCACGTAACAATTTACATATGTGGGATCCCGATCCGGTATCCAATACCCAGGACGTAGGGTGAACTGAGAAACAGTTCTCAATAACTAATACACCCAAAGAAGATGCATCAACATGCTTGTTCTTTGTTTGGGCTGCGTGAGAATCCAGATATTTTCGTATTCCCTGCTCAGTCTTATAACACTTATAAGAATGAACGGGACCAACGTTCCCTTGCTCAATATAATAAGCGGCTTCAGTCAATACATCCATATTATTATCTTGATTAAATCTTGACATGGTCTCTACCTGGAGAGAGAGAGAGAGAAGGAAACATTTTAGCGTATGCTCTTGCAAGATTAGATTGGTTATTATCTTATCTAATCAGGATGTCTCCCACTGTTTTTATCAAATCTTCCTTCAAACCCTAAAAAGTAAGATTAGCTGGGATTAATTACACCCTACAATTTCGTCAATCTTTCAGCCAGATCAGTGTTGGTACTTTGAGGGAGGTTCCCCGTGCTTTCTCACGGACCTAATTAAAATAAACCTCGTTTTCCCAGAGGCTTAACCCCATTAACACATTTCTAGACACCTACTTGATCGGCTAATTGTCCTGTGTAAAATTCTCCCAGGAGTAACTCTTACTCATAGTGGGTATCAGGATCCATCTATCTCATAGAAGGCATACAATCTCATTGCAAATTTCAACACTTGAAATTCCCGATAATGCTTTTACCCCTAGCGTCTCATGACCTTGACGGAGGCCAAACTACCCATAGGGCGCTAGCCAAGTTCAACCCGTTCATTTCTTGATTGAATTAAACCCACCCGTACGACCCTTGACGAAGGCCAAACTACGCCGTATGAATACCCTAATCCAATCGCATCGTATGCTAGCAGATAAGCACTAGTTAGCTACCGTACACTACGCCTTGATGGAGGCCAAACTACCGCAGCACGAATACTAAGTAGTACTTATCTGAAATGACGGAGGGCTACGCAGGTTTTTAAGAAAACCATAAGCGTAATGAACTTGATATCGTCGTAGAATCGAGCGATTTTGAAAAGGAGTGTTTTTTAGGCTTTTCTAGTTTCGCTAATGAGGTCACTCCCGGTGAAGGGATGTCGGCTCTTTCCCCATCGAATAAGGTGCGGGGTATATCATATATACCGCTGTGCAAAGCAAGAACTATACAAGCTGTCAAAAACTAAACCGCGAGTTTGTAGCATCTGCCAGTTTCGCTAAAGAGGTCACTCCCGGTGAAGGGATGTCGGCTCTTTCCCCATCGAATAAGGTGCAGGGTATATCATATATACCGCTGTGCAAAGCAAGAACTATATAAGCTGTCAAAAACTAAACCGCGAGTTTGTAGCATCTGCCAGTTTTGCTAAAGTGGTCACTCCGTGTGAAGGGATCTCGGCTCTTTCCTCATCGAATAAGGTGCAGGTTATATCATATATACCGCTGTGCAAAGCAAAACTGTAGCTACCCTTTTTATAAGGTTTTGATTCTACAACATCTTTTAGGTTTCTTTTCTTTTATTAATCTCATTAATAAAAATCCCATCAATTAACGCTTCCTAAGCATCACAGAAGAAACGAAAGCAGTAATATTTATATATCAACATATATATATAGTATAAGCATTCGTCTCAGGCAGCAATATGATCTCATCACAGAACATTGCAGCAAAAGATAACATATGAAATATTGGATATAGTAAGACGTCCGTGTTTTATATCGAGCCTATATAAAACGCGGATTCTACGGTCGTGATGAATAGCCAAACCCACATCCCTAGACCCCTACGAGAGCGGCAAGCAACACTGCCAATTTTAGGGTTAGGAGACCCAGTCTCGACTCCTCGAGATGGCCTTCCACTGGACCCTAGAACCCGGTTACTTGTGCTCCCCTCCTTGGGTCTACCTAATTCGGAAAAGTAAATAATATACAATGGTGACATTATCCTCATCCCGGAAGTGCCCCAATAAAAGAATATTACATACAAATGAATTTTACATGAATGAAAAAAACCCATCTCACATAAAACCCCTATCTATTCAGAATACGACGATCCAATATAACATATCACAGTAACACATAATATCTCATATCATCAGCGTAAGCAAGTATGCGTATCCCGATTGTCGTTGATGTATAGCAACGAAGCCGGCGATACACCACATTTGTCACGACCCGAAAGTACGGAACGTGACTGGCACTTAGATTACGAGACGTCTAAAGGCGTACCGTAACCTAAGTCAGCCAAAGCCCAGAAATCTAACCCAAAAACAAAAGAGAGTGAAGGAAAACCTTAAATGAAAACGATTTTTAAATCAATTAAGTTGCATAGAACGCAAAAAAAAAACATCAAAAATTTCTGAAAATTTCGGCAGAGTCTCCCCTGTATTTTCTAACCCCCAAAATGGGTACAACAAGATAATAAACCTGTAATCATAAAAATGGCATCCCCAAGCGGGAGCTAGCTCTTCGCCCAAGGCGGATCACAACCACATGCAATATAATAGTAATATCAAGAAAAGAACATAAAGAAACGCAAATACCAGAAAACACACGTCGGCTCAAGTGAGCCCGACCCAAAAGAAACCACAAATATACAAATCTCTCAGTCTCATCACTAGGTCGCATATACAATATAAAGTGGTAGATGGAGAATACTAGATACAATGATAAAGCAAAAAGAAATAAAGTATACTCGCAACCCACCTACGGGCGATGTCGCGAGTCTGCACAAAAGGAGCTAATGATAAGATAGCCGCCGCTACAAAAGTGACGGGTCCGACCTGCAAGACACTGTGGCACAACGGGGGTGAGTTGCCAGCTCGTGAGTAGAATATAACATCTAGTAAGGCAATCGTAAGAATGCACGCAATGCGGAACAACATGTATGTCCATATGTGATATAATAACTCTAGTATGCATGCACAGGTATGCAATATCTTTTCTAACTCTTTAAGTGTTTAGAATGTTAAAGTTACTGCATTCTTAAATTTTAGAAAATGAATGTCTGTATAATAGCTAAATATCATTAAGAAATCATCTGAAAACCCGTGTCAAGCATCGACACCAAATAAGAATCATATCTGTCTCAATATCGGGCTCCGTCAGTCCGGATCGGCCCATATCATAAATCTCACGACAACGGTCGGTATCCTCCGGATATCCGCCGCGCCAGACATTACCGGTAGGTAGTCTTCCCCTGCCAGGCTCATCGTCTACAACTCGATCTTCTTGCCCCGGGGTACCATACCGGGCCCACCATGTACCCGAGACGGTTCATCCACTCCTCGAATCGGGTCTCGAAATCCAACAGAAAACATGAAAAACTCATGGTGGACGACACATACATCACGAGAAAACCGCAACTTTGTTTTAAAAATGATAAATATAAGCTTTTGTTAAATTCTTGCGGTTTTCCCCAAAAATCCAGAAATCGCAGCAAAACTGAAATCCTCGAGAAAATCATAATGTCCACATGTTATATATATGATAAATGTCTTTGATATCAATGTGTATGATATGAATTTTGGCTAGAGTTCTATGTACATATGATGATGATGCGAGATTTGTGCATGCGATGCAGTTTCATATATCAAGTATGAATGCAGGTGACGATATTAAGATAAACAGGTTCTATCGTGCACGTGGCATGGCAATTACCAAAGGCGTGTGTGTCACATAAATAGTGCGCGTGCTACAGATGCCAATGGTAATGGTGTTCGTGTCCTACAAAGTGATATCGCATAAGTATGGATGAATGTCCATGCAATCTAATATACTGTTCGCTATAAGGGTATACAGTGTATATGAATGGATAAGCTAACTAACAATATGAATCTTGCAAGGGATAAGGAAATCCTAACTAGGGGGGGCGCATCGCGCCATTCGGACGATTCCCCCATAGATGAATACATCTACTCACCTGAAATCCCCGCTAATCCGATCCGGCCACCGCCTTGCCTTTTCGCGCCGTGTCCGAAGTTTCCCCGACTGATCCTATATTTGCACAATACCAAGCATAAGATTACAAAACCTAACACAATGCAAGTCACAACATACAATTATCCACGCTCTCGTATTAATCATAGCATGCACTCAGTGCGTGGAAAAACGCACGAAAATCGCAATCCTTTAACTAAAATCGTCATTTCGGGGAAATCGACAAAACTACAACCCGACTAGACGAAACCCCGCGTTCGCACATTCTAATAATCCTATACGAAGCTAATAATATTGCTAACCTAACGCAAATTGAACGCATTCTATTTTTCGTAAAAATCTAGCAAGCAAATTCAACGCCGATTCAATGCAAACATCGATATTTTGTCGATTTAGCGAGCATAAAAATACACCATTAACCACTACAACCAATTAGAAACCCAAAGACCTAATTTAACTCTAACCCCATGCTTCAAACCCTAATCCACAATCAAATCCCTTACTTGAATTTTCAAAACTAACCATTTCAATGAAATTAATCATTTTAAAATACTAAACTAGCTTTATTAAACTACAAATTAACAACTAGTTTAGGATTATACCTCCCAAGTGAACCCCAACTTGCCCTTGCCCTTGAAAGAACCCTCTTTTCACCTTGTTTTGAAACAATTTAGGGTGGGAAGGAGGTGGTTTAGGGTTTTGATTTGAATTAGAGAAGAAAAATGTGCATTTTTGTGGATTTTGTGCACTTTTTCATGGATTTTAGAAGCAAGAAATGGAAAAAAAATGAGGGAATTTCCTGCAGGTTGTGGCCGGCCTGAGCTTGGAGGTTGGGAAATGGAAGAGTTGTGTGGAAATTTCTACACAAAAGTATCATCTAAGGTCAATTAATGCATGCTACATTAACATTTTTCAAAAACAACCCCTTTTCATTTCATTTTTCCAACCCTCCTTTACCATAAACAACCAAACTTGAAAAGGTTTGCTAAATTTTTTTGTTACACTATATTTTAGTTTATAATGATTCCTAATTATGAAATTTACCTAATTAAATTTGTATTTATCACTAATTTAATGTATTTAAAAAGGCTTAAAATAATAAAAAAATTAATTAATTACGAATTTTTTTTTATTTAACTAGATAATTATAAGTGACATTTTAGTGACAAAATTATAGTAATATCTTATCTAAATTTTGTATAATTAGGTCTACAATGAAAAATACCTAATTTGACTTTTTACGGAAAAAGCCGAAAAATTAGCCAATTATCGAAAAACTGCCTAAACGATTTTCGAAGGGTTACAATCTTCCCCCCTTAAAGAAATTCGGTCCCCGAATTTAAAATTTAACTACGTGTACCTTCAAAAAGATGGGGATATCTCTTCCTCATCTCGACCTCGGTCTCCCAGGTGACCTCCTCGCTGTTCGGGCCACGCCAAAGAACCTTGACAGACGGTATGACCTTCGACCTCAATTTCTTCACCTGCCGATCCAAGATGACAACCGGCTGCTTGGTGAAAGAAAGATCACACTCTAACTGGATCGTCTGGTGCTGAATCGCTTGGGAAGGATCATGAAGGTACTTGCGGAGCATCGAGACATGGAATACGGGGTGAACATCGGGGAAGCTGGGCGGAAGAGCTAGCCGATAAGCGACTGGACCAACACGCTCTAGGATCTCGAAAGGACCAACATATCTAGGACTCAGTTTCCCTTTCCGCCCAAATCTCATCACACCTTTCATCGGAGAGACCTTCAGGAAAACATGATCGCCAACAGCGAACTCGAGTCGGCGACGGCGCCTGTCCGCATAAGATTTCTGCCTGCTCTGTGCCGCTCTCATCCTGTCCCGAATCAACTGTATCTTCTCGGTCGTCTCCTGTACAATCTGCGGCCCCAAAATACTGCTCTCCCTGAGCTCTGTCCAACATACAGGCGATCGACATCTCCTCCCATATAAAGCCTCGAAAGGTGCCATCTGAATCGTCTCCTGGAAGCTATTATTGTAGGAAAACTCGATCAAAGGCAAATGACGATCCCAGCTACCACCGAAATCTAAAACACAAGCTCTGAGCATGTCCTCAAAAGTCTGAATCGTACGCTCCGACTGACCGTCAGTCTGAGGATGAAAGGCTGTGCTAAAACTCAATCGGGTGCCCAAAGCTTCCTGAAGTTTCTACCACAATCGGCTGGTAAACTGGGTACCACGGTCGGACACGATGCAAGTCGGAACGCCATGCAGTCGCACTATCTCATCAATATAAACCTGGGCGTACTGAGAAAATCCAAAAGTGGTCTTCACTGGCAGGAAGTGAGCCGCTTTCGTCAGTCGATCCACAATCACCCAAATAGAGTCATACCCTCGACTGGTCCTGGGTAGACCCACAATAAAGTCCATGGAGACCTGCTCCCACTTCCACTCAGGGATGGGCAAAGGCTGTAACTCGCCGGCTGGCCTCTGGTGCTCAGCCTTGACTTGCTGACAAGTCAGGCATCTCGACACAAAGTCTGTAATATCCTTCTTCATCCCGTCCCACCAGTAAACCTCTCTCAAATCACGGTACATCTTGGTGGAACCTGGGTGAACACTGTATACTGATCTATGTGCCTCCTCGAGAATATCACGCCTCAGTCCCTATGAATCTGGCACACACAGTCGAGTCCCAAATCGAAGTATCCCCTGATCATCAATCACGAACTCAGAAACTCTGCCCTGCCGAATCTGCTCAATAATCTCTAAGATACGGGCATCGCCGGACTGTGCCTCGCGGATACGGTCAAGTAACTGTGGGCGTGCTCTGAAATGGGCCAGCTGTCCCCCTGTAGGAGTAAACTCGAACTGCACTCTGCTATCACATAAAACCTGCCAATCCGCCGTCGACTGCATCTGTACTGCGCTCAAACAAGATAAGCTACCTCCGGGCCTCCTACTCAAAGCATCTGCCACCACATTCGCCTTGCCCGGATGGTATAAAATCTCGCAGTCATAATCCTTCACCAGCTCCATCCAACGGCGCTGTCTCAGGTTCAGATCTCGCTGCTGGAAGATATACTTCAAACTCTTGTGGTCAGTGAATATCTGGCACGACTCACCGTATAGGTAATGTCTCCAGATCTTAAGTGCAAATACCACTGCAGCCATCTCTAAATCATGGGTGGGGTAGTTCTGCTCGTGTTTCCTCAGCTGCCGAGAAGCATACGCAATAAATCTGTCGTGCTGCATCAATACACATCCCAGCCCCACTCTAGAAGCATCACAATAAACCACGAACCCGCCTGATCCTGAAGGCAATGCTAACACTGGTGCAGTAGTCAGATGAGTCTTCAACTGCTGGAAGCTATCCTCGCATGCCTGGGTCCAATCAAAAGGAACCCCCTTCCGGGTCAACCCGGTCAACGGTGCAGCAATGCTGGAGAAATCCTGGACGAAACGTCGATAATAGCCGGCCAGACCTAGAAAGCTGCGAACCTCTGTAACTGATACTGGTCTAGGCCAACGCTGAACTGCCTCGATCTTCTTCGGGTCCACGCAAATACCATCTCTCGTCACCACATGACCCAAGAAGTCGACACTGTCTAACCAGAATGCGCACTTGGAGAATTTGGCGAACAGCTGATGCTCCCTCAAAGTCTGCAATGTGATACGTAAGTGCTGCTCATGTTCCTCCCGGCTCCGAGAATAAACAAAGATGTCGTCAATGAACACAATGATGAACTGATCGAGATACGGCCTGAATACGCGGTTCATCAAATCCATAAATGCTGCCGGGGCATTGGTGAGCCCGAACGACATCACCAAGAACTCGTAATGACCATATCGAGTACGGAAGGCAGTCTTCGGAATATCCTCCTTCCGAACCAGCAACTGGTGATAACCTGACCGTAAATCAACCTTCGAGAAAAACCCTGCACCCTGGAGCTGATCAAATAGGTCATCAATGCGGGGTAGGGGATACCTGTTCCGCACAGTAACCCGGTTCAGCTGACGATAATCAATGCATAAACGCATACTTCCGTCCTTCTTCTTAACAAACAGGACGGGAGCACCCCAAGGTGACACACTCGGTCGGATAAGCCCTTTGTCCAGCAAGTCCTGTAACTGATCCTTTAGCTCTCTCAGCTCCGCCGGTGCCATCCGATAAGGCGGTATAGAGATAAGCCCCGTGCCAGGGATCAAGTCAATACAGAACTCAATCTCGCGCTCTGGTGGCAGACCAGGCAGCTCGTCAGGGAATACATCAGGAAACTCTCTCACAACAGGGACCTGGTCTAACGGAACCTCTGTGGAGCGAGTATCACAAATATAGGCTAAGAATCCCTGACACCCTTTCCTTAAGAGCTGACCAGCGCGAAGAGAAGAAATCAAGCTGGGAAGGGTAGCACTACGATCTCCCTGAATAACAAGAACCGGCTCACCAGGAAAACTGAATTTGACTGCTTTTTCGCGGCAGTCCACAGATGCATAACAGGTGGCTAGCCAGTCCATACCAAGAAGAACGTCAAAATCTAGCATATCGAGGAGAATCAAATCAACTGAAGAATCTCTCTCCCCGATACGAACGAAACACGATCGATACACAAAACGGGCAACAAAAGACTCGCCTACCGGGGTAATAACGACAAGCGGCTGATCTAACGGAGAAGACTCTCGGCCCAACCTCGGTGCAAAGTACGTAGATACATAGGAATGTGTGGAGCCTGGATCAAATAATACCCGTGCATCAAAAGAACATACTGGCAGAGTACCTGTCACGACGGCATTGGATGCCTGTGCATCCTGAGGAGTCAATGCGAACACTCGGGCCTGTCCACCACTAATAGCTGGCTGTGCTCTGCCTCTACCTCGGCCTCTGCCTCTGCCTCTGTCGCTTCGTCCTCTCTAAACCGGACCGCCACGCCCACGGCCTCTAGAAGCATCTGGCTGGCGTGAAGCATCGTCAGGAGTAGGAAGTAAAGCTCTCTGAGAAGGTGGTGAAGGTGGTAAAGTCACATGCGGGACTGTCGCCGCGCCTGGACGTCCCATGGTACAGTCTCTGACACGGTGATACTGACTCCCGCACCGAAAACATCCTGGAGACGACTGCTGGGTCTGTGGATATGAACCAAATAACTGACCTCGTCTCAATCCTCTGCCTCCGCCATCTCCCGGAAATAATCTATCACGATGTCTGCCCATCTGCCGCTGAGCTGGCGTATCAGTACGGATCCTCTTCGGCCCAGAAACGACCGGAGTCTCAGAAATACGCTCCTCCAAAAGTAAGGCTGCATCCATCGCGGCAGCGTATGTATCAAAGTGCTGGGTGCCGATGGCAAGGAATAGCTGTGTATCAAGCCCTCGTACAAACCTCTTTATTCTCTTCTCTTCTGTGTCGACTAGGTACGGAGCATATCGAGACAACTGGGTAAACTGTATATCATACTTCGACACTGTCATCCCAGGAGTCTTGCGCAAAGACTCAAAACTACGGGCTCGAGCATCTCGGACACTCTCCGGAAGAAAACGGGCAAGAAATGCAGATGTAAACTCATCCCAGGTCATAGAAGGCAGACCTGCAGCTCGGCCTCTCTCTACTGAGTCGTACCATGTCTGGGCAAGACCCTCCAGACGAAAACTCGCAAACTCCACCAATCTATCATCAGAACACCTCAACGAACGGCAAATCCGAGCCATCCTATCAAGAAATGCCTGTGGGTCCTCTGTCGCATCTGTACCGGTAAAAGCTGGAGGTCTCAATCTCATGAACTCCTGTAGTGAAACAGGGATAGTCTCCGTAGTAGCAGCAGGAGTGACCATCTGTGCAGCAGGTACGATCGTGGTCTGTGCGGTAGAAGGAACGTCCTCGGATCTCTGTGCCCGGCTGGACTCAACTAAAGATCCCATCATCTGCCGCAGCTCTTGCATGCCGGCCTCTAATCTGGCAATACGGTCAGGATAAGGCGGATCAGTATGACCCTGAGGGGTAGGTGTATCATCCCGCTCGATCCTCGCCTCAGACGGGCCCGCCCGAATCTCATCCCTAGCGGCAGCCCGCTGAGCTCTCGTAGTCTTTGGCGGCATCGAAGCTGGAATAAGAAACAGGACAGATAAGATCATTGCAATTGAATCAAGGAATGTGAGGAATCAAGAAAGGAAATACAAGCAATTATGTCCTAAGGTCACTTAGGCGGAGTACCGTATCGTAAGTATGCCGCGGATCATACCTATGCTACGCCACTCTGCTTAAGTCACCTACTCCATCTACCAAGGTCGTCCTACACTCAGAAAGGTAAAACCTACGCTCTGATACCAACTTTGTCACAACCCGAAAGTACGGAATGTGACTGGCACTTAGATTACGAGACGTCTAAAGGCGTACCGTAACCTAAGTCAGCCAAAGCCCAGAAATCTAACCCAAAAACAAAAGAGAATGAAGGAAAACCTTAAATGAAAACGATTTTTAAATCAATTAAGTTGCATAGAACGCAAAAAAAAAAAATCATCAAAAATTTCTGAAAATTTCGGCAGAGTCTCCCCTGTATTTTCTAACCCCCAAAATGGGTACAACAAGATAATAAACCTGTAATCATAAAAATGGCATCCCCAAGCGGGAGCTAGCTCTTCGCCCAAGGCGGATCACAACCACATGCAATATAATAGTAATATCAAGAAAAGAACATAAAGAAATGCAAATACCAGAAAACACACGTCGGCTCAAGTGAGCTCGACCCAAAAGAAACCACAAATATACAAATCTCTCAGTCCCATCACTAGGTCGCATATACAATATAAAGTGGTAGATGGAGAATACTAGATACAATGATAAAGAAAAAAGAAATAAAGTATACTCGCAACCCACCTACGGGCGATGTCGCGAGTCTGCACAAAAGGAGCTGATGATAAGATAGCCGCCGCTACAAGAGTGACAGGTCCGACCTGCAAGACACTGTGGCACAACGGGGGTGAGTTGCCAGCTCGTGAGTAGAATATAACATCTAGTAAGGCAATCGTAAGAATGCACGCAATGCGGAACAACATGTATGTCCATATGTGATATAATAACTCTAGTATGCATGCACAGGTATGCAATATCTTTTCTAACTCTTTAAGTGTTTAGAATGTTAAAGTTACTGCATTCTTAACTTTTAGAAAATGAATGTCTGTATAATAGCTAAATATCATCAAGAAATCATCTGAAAACCCGTGTCAAGCATCGACACCAAATAGGAATCATATATGTCTCAATATCGGGCTCCGTCAGTCCGGATCGGCCCATATCATAAATCTCACGACAACGGTCGGTATCCTCTGGATATCCGCCGCGCCAGACATCACCGGTAGGTAGTCTTCCCCTTCCAGACTCATCGTCAGCAACTCGATCTTCTTGCCCCGGGGTACCATACCGGGCCCACCATGTACCCGAGACGGTTCACCCACTCCTCGAATCGGGTCTCGAAATCCAACAGAAAACATGAAAAACTCATGGTGGACGACACATACATCACGAGAAAACCGCAACTTTGTTTTAAAAATGATAAATATAAGCTTTTGTTAAATTCTTGCGGTTTTCCCCAAAAATCCAGAAATCGCAGCAAAACTGAAATCCTCGAGAAAATCATAATGTCCACATGTTATATATATGATAAATGTCTTTGATATCAATGTGTATGATATGAATTTTGGCTAGAGTTCTATGTACATATGATGATGATGCGAGATTTGTGCATGCGATGCAGTTTCATATATCAAGTATGAATGCAGGTGACGATATTAAGATAAACAGGTTCTATCGTGCACGTGGCATGGCAATTACCAAAGGCGTGTGTGTCACATGAATAGTGCGCATGCTACAGATGCCAATGGTAATGGTGTTCGTGTCCTACAAAGTGATATCGCATAAGTATGGATGAATGTCCATGCAATCTAATATACTGTTCGCTATAAGGGTATACAGTGTATATGAATGGATAAGCTAACTAACAATATGAATCTTGCAAGGGATAAGGAAATCCTAACTAGGGGGGGCGCATCGCGCCATTCGGACGATTCCCCCATAGATGAATACATCTACTCACCTGAAATCCCCGCTAATCCGATCCGGCCACCGCCTTGCCTTTTCGCGCCGTGTCCGAAGTTTCCCCGACTGATCCTATATTTGCACAATACTAAGCATAAGATTTCAAAACCTAACACAATGCAAGTCACAACATACAATTATCCACGCTCTCGTATTAATCATAGCATGCACTCAGTGCGTGGAAAAACGCACGAAAATCGCAATCCTTTAACTAAAATCGTCATTTCGGGGAAATCGAAAAAACTACAACCCGACTAGACGAAACCCCGCGTTCGCGCATTCTAATAATCCTATACGAAGCTAATAATATTGCTAACCTAACGCAAATTGAACGCATTCTATTTTTCGTAAAAATCTAGCAAGCAAATTCAACGCCGATTCAATGCAAACATCGATATTTTGTCGATTTAGCGAGCATAAAAATACACCATTAACCACTACAACCAATTAGAAACCCAAAGCCCTAATTTAACTCTAACCCCATGCTTCAAACCCTAATCCACAATCAAATCCCTTACTTGAATTTTCAAAACTAACCATTTCAATGAAATTAATCATTTTAAAATACTAAACTAGCTTTATTAAACTACAAATTAACAACTAGTTTAGGATTATACCTCCCAAGTGAACCCCAACTTGCACTTGCCCTTGAAAGAACCCTCTTTTCACCTTGTTTTGAAACAATTTAGGGTGGGAAGGAGGTGGTTTAGGGTTTTGATTTGAATTAGAGAAGAAAAATGTGCATTTTTGTGGATTTTGTGCACTTTTTCATGGATTTTAGAAGCAAGAAATGGAAAAAAATGAGGGAATTTCCTGCAGGTTGTGGCCGGCCTGAGCTTGGAGGTTGGGAAATGGAAGAGTTGTGTGGAAATTTCTACACAAAAGTATCATCTAAGGTCAATTAATGCATGCTACATTAACATTTTTCAAAAACAACCCCTTTTCATTTCATTTTTCCAACCCTCCTTTACCATAAACAACCAAACTTGAAAAGGTTTGCTAAATTTTTTTGTTACACTATATTTTAGTTTATAATGATTCCTAATTATGAAATTTACCTAATTAAATTTGTATTTATCACTAATTTAATGTATTTAAAAAGGCTTAAAATAATAAAAAAATTAATTAATTACGATTTTTTTTTTATTTAACTAGATAATTATAAGTGACATTTTAGTGACAAAATTATAGTAATATCTTATCTAAATTTTGTATAATTAGGTCTACAATGAAAAATACCTAATTTGACTTTTTACGGAAAAAGCCGAAAAATTAGCCGATTATCGAAAAACTGCCTAAACGATTTTCGTAGGGTTACAACATACTACGCTTACGGTCACAGAAAAGAAAGTGTAAAACTACAACATTTGGAATCCACAATCATTTTATACATCGTAAATCCGAAATATCACATACTTTGCATTTCATGCCTAACTATATGAATTCCACATATTGTATAACATTCCAGATAAATAGACAATATTAAACTTTCCGATCGAATAATCAAATACCCGATGTTTTCCAAAATATAGCTCAACACTTGAGCGGAGTCCAAAAATCCCAGAAGAACATGTCATAGCCTAATGGTCCAGCCGTAGAAGGGTCAAACCAACGCCTCACATGTGGCAACGCCGTACTGCCCAAAACCCTAAGGTTTAGAGGCAGTTCAGACGGTCACATAATCGAGTTAAGATTTGTGTTCTTCTAGAGGGTCCACAGATATGCTTGCTTGTTTTTCTGTAAGTTTTTAAACTCAAGAAAAAATCAACACTTGAAAGTTTTTCGTGCCGGGAAAAAGTGAGTTAATGATATCCGTTCGAACATTTTAACAGTTTCTAAAATATCCGGAAAACAAAACGAAATTAAACTTTCCGATTGAATCAACGATTACAAAATATCCTTAGAGAACTCAACACTTGAATAAGAATAAAAATACCCAGAAATATGCAGAAATACCTACGGAGATTACTGTACAAAAAACTAAGCCTAATTCTCCTGTACGGCCGTGAATACGCGACTCAAGTCATGGTCTTGCCGCGATTCCGCGGCGGTTTATGGGAATTAATTGCTCGTTTTTCACAGTAATTCTTATAATTCCCTGCTGATTTTTTTGAGTATTTTTAATGCAGAAAAAACCAACCTTTTAGAAAATTTCCAGAAAGGGGGTCTAGTTCGATGTTTCGGGGTTCGATGAGAGTTTTAACTTCGTATACACGTCACCTAATACTCTAGCTAGGCTCTGATACCACTGTAGGGTTACTAGGCACTCATACAAGGGTCTATAAGGCATCAACCATGCCCGATTAAAATTTAGACGAGCCGAAGAACCCAAAGCTAGGATCTTTGCTAGATAATTAGGGTTACACATGCAAGTAAATATCTTTACAACTAAGAGTGAGGGATTACAACCTTTGTAGTCCGCTCCTTTGCTTCAAAAGCTCTGAGTAGAAGTCTCTTCGCTGCGATCCATGATCTCCCAGACTCAGAGAGGCTCCACAACCCGAATGATCAATTCTTGCTAGTAGTCATCCTTTTCAAAGATGATCTACCTTGAAGTTCCTTTAACTCAAGCTCTTTCTCACTAATGAGGTGAACAACCTAATCTAATTGGCTAGATTAGATGAGGATGATAAAGTAGGATTTATTCTCTCTTTTATTATCAAATTCTCACACTAATTCATCACAAAACTCAAAGCTAGAAAGCTTTGCAAGGAGGAAGAAGATGAAGATGAATGAATAATCTCTTTTGTGATGAATAATGAAAATGATATCATCATTACAAATGCAACCATGGTCAAAGATGACAAGGCTAACCAATGTAAAGACTTAACAAGGGTTAAGGGTGTGGTTTGGGTCAAAGAAATATCTAGCAAAATATCAATCATAATATCTTTGCTAGAAACAAAGTAAAACCTTCTAGAAGCTTCATGAAAGAACTAACCCAAATCAAACCCTAACCATGTTTAATCTTCACTAATCATGTTGCATTAGTAATTATAATATGTTACAATATTATATATCACATATATAATATATTTTGTAACAAAAGAAAATAATACAATTAACATATATCGCATATATATCAATGTATTATTCGGTAAGAAAATGAAATAATAAAGCGAGCCAATATTAGATAATGTAATGTAATATATCACATATATAATTATACATTAAATTATCGAATCAACACTTGATCCGACAATCCGGCTATATCGATTATAACCGACTAATATATTATGTACCGATTCATCGAATCAACACTTGATCCGATGACCCGGCTTATATCAAAATATCGCGAGAATATAATACGGTATCTCATGTCGTATTATCCTCGGTCCTGCACATATCATATATGTGCTCCTACTCCGTTTTTCCTGATTCAAGAAAGCTCTGTGTAGGACTCTAAAGAATTGTCAATACGCCGGCAGTAGGTGATGATCATATCAAACACCCACAAGCTGCAAGCGGTCAGGTAAACGTAACAGCCACCCAAGTATTGAGCGATCAGAAGATCAACAAGCAAGCCTGTACATTCTCCTGTGAATCTAATCAGTAACACTCCCGTACAGTCCGGTCTCTTCGTCTGATATGTTGCATATCTAGTCTAGGGGTGGTATACGTCAGACCCCAGTAACCGATAAGTCGTGTCGATGTGAGGCTCATAACAGGTCGAGAACCTACTGATAACACTTACCAGTAGTAATCAATATCCGCCCTGGCCAGGGACTTCCAGTTATAGCCAATCGAACACAGCACAACATCAACTCCCTATACCGGGAGAGACGAATCCCTCCTATCGCTTATTGCCTCCATGTGATCCGGGACTGTACCCAAAAGCCACCATTTTGCACGCCCTCTTAGACGTGGTAAGGTGGAAATCAAAGCACAGTGGGAATCACACAAGACTCTATGACGATCTCGGGTCTACAGACTACCCTGTACCAGTGTCACCAGAGAACTGCCATCTGACGTGAGGTATAATACCATTTGGGAGTTCTCGGCGAGTCCGTCCAGTGTACCCAGTCTCTACTGAGCACCCGTACACCATCCTTGATGTCAAATACCGATGGATATGGGATCATCCATCGCCCATCATATGGGTCAAGATGCGTATACGCTAGTCTACTCTGGTGTATCGATGCCCTGTCTCGACACACCCTCGACTAGGAACAGTTATAGGATGTACTCATCGACTACTCTGGCCCCACTAGTATGATCTCATCATAGTCCCAATAGTCGAGTACATATCCTAAGGGCTTTATCAACATGTGAGAGTAGGACAATAAACTAATATAAGTCAACATGTTAAGATAAAGTGAAACCAAATAGCATACTATCATGATGAGCAAGAAAGTCCTCTCTATATATATCCAAGCATCCATTATAATATACATCATATGTACAACAATGGCCTCTAGGGTATATACATAACTAACACGTAGGAGCTTACTAGCAAGCCTTTCCAACCTCCCAAAGATCCTAGGAGTCACTACAAAGAGGACTACAAAGGTTGTATTCCTTTCACTTAGTGTGAATATAGTTTTAGTATGTGATACTTGTGTTGTTACCCTAGCTATTCTAGTTAAATATCCATGCATAGTTTGCTTAGCACCTCTAGAAATTTTAATGTGGCATGTGTGATGCTTCCATACTCATTAGTAGGTGCTAGGGAAACCCAACATATATATAATCTCTTAATCATGTACAACTGATGTGCACGGAAAATATCAGTTTAGTGCATCCGGTATACATAACACTCCAATCGAGTGCAGTTGCCTCGCACGAAAGTCTCAAACAAGTGCACCCGGTGTGCACAATATATCAATTAAAGTGAAATCACTGTGCACGGAAATTTCATCAAGTGCACCTGGTATGTACAAAACATTATATGACAGTCTTGCTCGATATGGTGGTATGCTAGCTGGTTTGATTCTACCTCAATATGTGCATGTGTTTCTTTTAGCATATCGCTTATACATATTGGTAGAGCTCATCGGATCTTTGCTCGACTACCAGCTTTGTGATGACAGTCACACTTATGGTGGCTGATTAGTCTATAAGCACATCTTTATACAGGTCCCTAGTCGTTGGATTATCGAGACGGGGCATCGATACTCCGAAGTAGACTAGTGTATACGCTTCTCATCCCAGCAGAGGATATGGTCTGTCCCACAGCCATTAGTATGCCGTAATGGAGTTGTTATGCAGGTGCTCATTAGGTTATGAGTTACACTGGATAGGACTCATCGGGAACTGCTGTTTGGTATTATACCTATCGTCAGGTAGCAGTTCCCAGGTGGCATGAGTACAACTTAGTCCGTTGACTTGCCATCGCTACTTCGTCTCTAATGTGTTCCCACTGTACTTTGATTACTACCCTACCACGCTCAAAGGAGTCATGCAAATAGGTAGTAGTTGGGTGTAGTCTCGAAGCACTTGGAGACAGTAGCGATCAGATAGGATCCGTCTCTCCCGGTATTGGGGATTGATATCGCGCAGTGTTCGGAAAGCCATTACACAAAGTCCCTGGCCAGGGCAGTCGAGAAATACTGGTAAGGTACTCCAGTAGTTTCTCATAGTGTATTGGGCTCTCCTCAGGCATGACTTATCACATTGTTAGGGGTCTGACGTTTACCATCCCCTAGGCGGATATGCGAGTATCTCAGACGAACAGACTGGACTGTACGGAGATTGTCATAGATAGGCTCAGTAGGAGTTCGGGTGAGCTTGCTCATCGTCCTTCTTATCGATAGATACCTGGGTAGCCGTTATGTGCAGCTAGTACGGCTGACGGCTTATGGTTAAACCCACTGCCAGCGTACTGTCGAGTCTTTAGATTCCGACACGGAGGGTTTTCCTGCTTCAGGCAATTGATGTAGACGTTGTATGGTTTTACGATAGGGCTTCGATCACGTACATGTACTTGTACACGGATGCTGATCGGGAAGACAATACTAGTAGGCTTTGGTTTAAGCCGGATCCCAGTATTGTATTATTTGATTGTTGTCGTCTCAGTGTATGGAATATGGATAAGGGCATGTATATATACGGTGAGGGGAATTCTTGTAATTTGGCAAGGCATGCTTCTAGAAGGAGCCACCTCATTATTTGTTTTATCTATTTACTTAAATGGATTAATGAGGTGGAAATGGAGGAGACTTTAGAGGCATGGTGTAAACAATGGCCATGGATTATTTTATTTGGTCTTGGGTCACTATTGAGGTATGGGTGGTATTTTCTATTGGGTTTTATTCTATGGCTCAATGAATGATCCATATACTTGGCCATTCTCTACACTTTGCTACACACTTGGTTATTTTTCATTCTTGAGCTCATTTCTTGAGTTGCTCTCCTCTCATACTTTCTTGAGTTTCTCCATCTCCTTCTTCCTCTAAACTAAACTTTAATCCTTCACATGTGTTGTAACATTTCAGAAATATAAAATATTATTTTTGGAATTTAGATATTAAAATAATATATTTCGCGAAAACTATTCGATTTGCGAATAGGGTTTTTTCGTAAAATGGTATAAGTATATACCAATATTTGGAATATAAGTGGAGATTAAAATGAATTATTTATTATAAATATATTTAACGGATTTTTGCATTTTTATAATTAATTATATTCAAGTTTAAATTAAACTTGATTAGTGCACTACTAATCACGATTATGCCAAATTCGTATTTTTAATTAGTCATGGCTAGTGCACCATGACATGTTGTATTTTGTTACATGTTGTTTCATTTGTATTTGTTTCAATTGTATTATGTGAATTATTTGTGAGAAAAGAGAAAGAGACACACTTATTGGAGAGAGAGAGAGAGAGAAGGGACACACTCATGAGGTATAGCATGCCATGAGAGAGAGAGAGGCTCCTACCCTTGACCTTTTGCCCTTATTCATTTCCTTCATCCATTATTTTCCCTCATCACCTCATCATCTTTATCTCCTTATTCATGCTTCCTCCACCTCCTCTATCCCATGAAAACATCTATAAATATTCACCAAAACCTCATGCCACCTTTATTAAAAATGATCCCCGCCTCATCCTACACCCCTTAGCAAGTCCAAGTTTGGATTTTGAAGACTTTGGGCATCTAGGGTTTTTCTTGAGTTGCTCTCGTGAGGTATAATTCTCACTTCCCACCTTGTAATTAGTTTCTTTGCCTCCTAATTTAGTTTAGTGTTTGATTTAGATTAGTGATCTTAGATTTTGTAGGTTGAGGTTTAGTAGGTGATTTGAATTGTAAAAATGCAAGTGACGTTTAGTGCGTGTTTGCAAGACTTAGGTGATAATTTTCTGGACCAATTAGAAGACTTAACCCCCAAAACACGAAATTAGAATTTCACGAGAATTTCGACAGAATTGTGATGGTATTTTGGAATCTGGGATGATCCGAGACCACCATAAAATAAGTTCCCATGACCATGAGACGAGCAGGCAAGCTAGAAACACCCCCTGAAACCTTAGCCCCTAATGACTTGTTTTGGCCGCAAATTTAATTGTATTGTCCGGAAATTGCGGCCATGTTGTGGTGAAATGTGTTGATTTTTGGACCATGGCTTGGTTATGTGATATCTAAAGCAACCCTATATGCAAAATTCTCTAGTTTGACCTAGGCTGAAATCTGGGAGTGATTTCCTTAGTTGCTGATGTTTTTTTTGCGATTTCTGAAACTTTGGTTTTGGTATTTGAATTTGGATATCGTCGTTTGAAGTTTGTACGTCAACGACGAGGGTTATTTGGTTGTTTTTACATGCGTAGGCTATAAGTTCTAACCTATGAGCACATCGTGTGTCGTATCAGTTTTCAGACTTGGTTTTAATAGCGTTGTGATATGTGTTGATTGTAGGTAGCTTCGCGTGGACTTTCGAGACGATGAAGCACACCAGCTTCGGATAAGCAAGGAGTTTAAACAGGTGAGTAGATTTATATCTACAAGGTAAATCAGGTGGATGGCGTATAGCACCTCCGCAATTATAAAATGGAAATCGATATATATATATATATAGAATAGTCGGAGAAACCTATACTCGGAACCTACGGATGTGATCAAACGATTTAGTGTAAAATGACATGATAGATAAGGGTGTCTCGGATTGATATATGAGAATATGAAATGTGGATGTGAATCACGATATATATGTAATTGAAAAAGAATAAGTATGATATTTATTGTGGCATGATATGTGATCGATAAACACGACATGAGATTGAGATATATGTGTTGTGAAATTAATAAGATATGATGTACATGCAAGATGAATTGATGTGAGATATTGACATGGTGAAAAGAGAATATGATGATATAATATGACTTGGCTTAATATGTCGATATACGAATAGGAGGCGATATGAGAATATAGATACTTTTGCCAAGACATGATATGAGAGTGACACGGATGTGACTTGAGATATATGTGTATATATATTTATAAGAATAATGAGTGATATGACGTACGATACTTTAGATCCGTACCCTCATTGTTGTATAGGTCGATAGAATCCCTATTTTGTTTAATGCCGCCGTACGATGGATTACCGTACACGATGAGTTCTGCCGGATGTTTGATCCACACCCTTGACTCGAGGATGTCGTACGATGGATTATACCATACGTGATGCTATGAGGCTGGATTGCCGATTGATAGATTCATCGACTCGGATATGTTATAGTTATTTTGATCCCTTTCTACACTGCTTTAGTTAGTCCCTTATGTAGATGTTAGATTAGATACGTATATTTTATATAATGTGGCGTTTATGGTTTATTTTTCTGCTACGTTTATGATATTATCATTGCATTGTATATACCGGTGCTTCCATTATTTGTTATGATATCGTCTGCTAGTACACCTGCACAATTATCGATGATGCACATTTTACACTTACACAGAATTGCCGGCTCACACACATTCATCATCGGTAATTGCCATACCACTTGCACAGTAGAACTGCTGTATCATGATATTATTCATAACCGTAAGTACATTCATTATTCAGTACTATCATAGGACATGCTTGCATGATATTCTCGATATGCTCATATTACTGTTTTATGTTGCATACATCGTACTCTATGGTTATATGCATTGAGATGTTGTTTTTATGAGATCTCGGGATTTGAGAACCGTGGCTATATCTCAAAGGAAATTGCATATTGTTTTAAAAACTCGGTTTCTCTTGATATGATATTTCGAGGCATCCACCATTAGTTTTCTCGGTTCTGAGCTATGAGTAAACCCGATTCGAGGAGTGGTAGGTACCGTCTGCGGGTACATAGTGGACCCGGTGAGGTATCCCGGGGCAAGAAGACTCGTATAGTTAGGTGGTGAGCATGGCAGGGTAGCACTACCTACCGGCGATATTTTTGGACCCGGCGGTTATCCGGAGGATACCGACCAAAGTCGTGAAATGGATTGAGGGCCGATTAGAGTATGCGGCGCCTGAGATGAGATAGACAGATGGCCGATCTGAGTATGCAGTGCCTGAGATATGAGGATTTACGTGTTGATGCTGGACACGGGTTTTCATAATGTTTCGAGTGTCGGTGTTGGACACTCAGGTTCCATGATTTTGATGCGCCGTTGATGGACACACGCGATTGATATCCTCATACATACAGGCATATGTTTTCGTGATAATTCGAGTGTCGATGTTGGACACTCAGGTTCCATGATATTGTTGGTGTCGTTGATGGACACGTGGATGATATCCACATGCAAATAGGCATACGATGTCAGATGTTTATTTCTACATGCTATTGGCATTAACTCTATGGTTGACATATATGCATTCATGGTCACCCTAGATATCATAGTATTACCTTCATGATATAGTATGACCTAGGAAATCGTTGTTTTATTCGATTTCTACCTGCTGATGTTTTCTACTCACGAGTTGGCAACTCACCCCTATTGTGCCACAGTTCTTGCAGGTTTGACTGCTTGGGATCAGTAGCGGTATCGCTGGCACACAGCTTCATCCAGGGTGTTTTGCTTTGGTAGGTGAGACACATATTGGATCGTGCCCACTCTCGTACTTATATTCTGTTGTATCTAGATAAACTCCATCAATCAGAAATTAGAATTTGTATATTGATAGACTAGAAGACTTGAGTTGCGAGACTTAAAGCGATATGTGTATGTTCGCTTCCTTTGGGTTTTGATGTCTTGCTTTATTATTTATTTCTTTCTGTGTTTGATCTTCGCCGTTGGGCGACGTATATATATATTGCTTACTTGCGTGGTTGTGTTTCCGTCGATTGGCAAAGATCTAGCTTCCGCTTGGGGATGCCTTGTCACGACCCGAAATGGCACGTGACTGGCACTTGAATCATATGAATCCTATAGGACCCCATCTAATTCAAGTAAGCCAAAAAAATCCCAGAAATCTAAACCATTTTAAAGAAGAAGTGCAGAAAACTGGTTTTGAAACAAGTGGTTTTAATAACATTAGCCGAAGTATTGCATTTTAAAATCTCAAGTCTTTTCTGAAAATTTCGGTAGATTTTCTTTTGTAAATACTGGCCCCAAAAGGGTACAACATGCATAATATGAATAAAGGCATCCCCAAGCGGGAGCTAGCTCTTCGCCAATTGGCGGTCACAACCACGCAAGTAATATAATATACAACGCCGAAGGGCGAGGATCAACACTCAAAAGGAAACTCAAAATCATCAAGAAAACCATAATAATACAACGCGCGACTCTAAAGTCGAAAGAATATACAACTGGTTTTCTATGTCTGAAATAATATGCAAGTCTGGTTGATGGAGTTATTAGATACAACTGAAAAAAATAAAGTACAATGGTGGCCACGATGCGAGTGAACCCACCTACCAAAGCAATCACTCGGAATGAAATAATGTGCCAGCAAAGCCGCCAAGGAAAACCTGTACGGCAAAACCTGCAAGAAACTGTGGCACAACGGGGGTGAGTTGCCAACTCGTGAGTAGAAAACATCACCGAGCAGAAATCGTATGTATGACTTAATCCTAGGTCATACGATCATAATATATTCTCAAAATGATAATATAACTTGAAACATCTGCTAATGGCCAGTGTAAACATCTGTACATAAGTGTAATACCAAGTGCTCGTGTCAGTGCCTCAGGTAGCAATAAATCATAAATATGATGTATGAATACATCGAAATGAAAACAGAATACATCATGAATGGAAAACTACTTTCTTAAAATAGTGAGATTTCTGTATATTTAAATCGAGGTATCATTAATGAAATCAACATAAAACAATGTCTACCATCGGCACAAAAATATATCTCAATACCTCAGGCTCCGGCTATCCGGACTGGCCTGTATCATCAATCTCAATATTTAGGGCTCCGGCTATCCGGACTGGCCCATATCATCAAATCTCAAGACCACGTCGGTATCCTCCGGATATCCGGCGCATCACAATAAAATCACCGGTCAGTAGTGCTTCCATGTCTCAGGCTCAACGCCATCATCTGCGACCTTCTCGCCCCGGGATACCGCACCGGGTCCACCATGCACCCATAGACGGTTCCTCCTCCTCCTCAAATCGGGTGTATGATATCGCTCAAGAGCCGAGAAAACTCATGGTGGACATATCTCAAATCATATCATGAGAAAACCACACTTTTTATCTTTTGAAATGAAAATGAGTTTATAAATCTTGCGGTTTCTCCAAATCCAGAAATCTCATAGAAAGTCCGAAATCCAAAACTGAAGAGTCAATAATAATGAATACTGGGCTCCGGCAATCCGGACTGGCCCTTATAATATTTCATGACAAATGAATATATAAATATGCATGAAATATCAAGCAATGAATGCAATAATAAACTAGCACATAAAACAATAACATATTGTAACTATCAGCTAGCAAACGATATCAAAAGAGTAATATTCTCTAAAGTGTACGTGACATGGCAATTACCGATGATGATGTGTGTGAGCCGGCAAGCAGGTGTACATGGAGCATACGCATCATCGGTAATGGTGCTGGTGTCCTGACAGCATGATTTTAATAATAACTAATGAAAACACAATATAAGCATGAAATGCGATGCGAACAGCAAGAATATGCGGGATATGAATGATACACGCAATAATGAAGAATCTATATTAATATATATGAGTCATACCGTTTTGCCATTTGAAATAACACGAATCGTGGTGTTTAGAAATTAAGGCTACGGTGTTTTTAAGAAAAGGTACGTCCTTTGAAATATTCGTAGAATCCTTTGGCCTATCTTTAAAATAATCACGATTCGTTAGTTTTGAAATAGGTATGACTCAAGTCTAGTCTAACATCTACAAGTAAACTACAGGACTAAACTAACAGACTAATCGAAAGGGTAAGGAAAACCACCTAAGTCTGAGTCGATATATATATATATATATATATATATATATATATATATATATATATATAATAGTCCGTGATCCCGTCTCAACAGTATCCCATACGATACATTATATAATATGACATCCTCGAGTCAAGAGTGTGGATCAATCATCAATATTCATCTCGTACGGTAAATCCATCGTACGGCATCCCAAATCTGGGTACGGGTCAAATATCACATTTATCTCATTATTCATCTGGTATCCTTATCATCACATATCGTGAACTGGGGGTACTGATCTAAGTCTAGTACATACTGATACCATCAACATATATATATATATATATGTGCATGTGTATGAAAACACATCGCCTAAAGACCCGCTATAATATCATGTCGTATCTCATAATACGAACCACATCATATCACCGATCTCATGGCACCATGCCCAATCTCATCGACTCATCTCCAAGTACCATATATTATCCTCATCATCCATGTATATGTATACATATATATATACATAGTCCCATATCTGTGTGTGTGTACATATCCCCATATACGCATAAGTATAACAAATGTATGCATGTAACCTTTCGAAAACAGTTTAGGCAGTTTTTCGGTAATCGGCTAATTTTTCAGCTTTTTCCGTAAAAAGTCAAAATAGGTATTTTTCATTGTAGACCTAATTATACAAAATTTAGATAAGATATTACTATAATTTTGCCACTAAAATGTCACTTATAATTATCTAGTTAAATAAATAAAAAATCGTAATTAATTATTTTTTTATTATTTTAAGCCTTTTTAAATACATTAAATTAGTGATAAATACAAATTTAATTAGGTAAATTTCATAATTAGGAGTCTTTATAAGCGAAAATATGGTGTTAATAAAATTATATCATGACTTGCAAACTTTTGGTTTTAGGGTGGGAAATTTAATGGAAAAATGGTGTAAAATGAGGGTTTTTTTGTAAATTGTTGATGTGAAAGCATTAAATGATAACATAATGGGTTTTTTTGACCTAGAAACTTCCACAAAACTCCCACAACCTCCCTCCCTTGCTCCAGGCCGAGCTCACTGCTGGAAACACCATTTTCCCCTCTCTTTCTTGCTTCAAAATTGCTTCAAAAATCCACAAAAATACACAATTTTCTTCACTAATTCTAACCTAAATCCCATTCCATTTCTTCCCAAACCCTAATTTGTTTAAAAGGTGGAGAAAAGAGGTGTCTTGGAGGCTAGTTCAAACTAGGAATCATCACTTGTGAGGTACAATCTTAATCTAGTGTTTAATTGTAGTGTAAGCTTGCTAGATTTTGTAGTTTAAGTGTGAAATTTAGTTGTAATTACTTGTTCATGAAAATCAAGAGAGGGATTTGATTTCAAATTAGGGTTTGAAGCATGGTTGATGGATTTAAGTTAGGGTTTGGTTATCTAATTGATTGGAGTGGTTAATAGTGTAGTGTTATGCTCGTTAAATCGACAAAATTACGATGTTTGTATCGAATCGGTAAGCAAATTGCTTACTAGATTTTTATAAAAATTAGAATGCGATCAAATTGAGTTATGTTAGCGATTTAATTAGCTTCGTATAGAACTATTAGAGTTCGTGAACGCGGGGTTTCGTCTAGTCGGGTTGTAGTTTTGTCGATTTTCCCGAAATGACGATTCTAGTTAACGATTAGTGATTTTCGTGCGTTTTCCCGCGCACCGAGTGTATGTTATGTTTAATTCGAGAACGTCGATAATTTTATATTGTGACTTGCATCGTTTTAGATTTTGTAATCTTATGCTTGGTATTGTGTAAATATAGGATCGGTCGGGGAAACATCGGACACGGCACGTAAAGGCAAGGCGGTGGTCGGATCGGATTAGCGGGGATTTCAGGTGAGTAGATGTATTCATCTATGGGGGAATCGTCTGGATGGCGCGATGCGCCCCCCCTTAGTTAGGATTACCCTACTTTTTGCAAGATTTATTTTGTTAGCTAGCTTATCCATTCATGTACACTGCATACCCTTATAGCGAACAATATATTAAATTGCATGGAGATTCATCTATACTTATGCGATATCACTTCGTAGGACACGAACACCATTACCATTGGCATCTGCTGCACGCGCACTATTCATGTGACACACACGCCTTTAGTAATTGCCATGCCACGTGCACTATAGAACCTGTTTATCATAATATCGCCACTTGCATTCATACTTGATATATGAAATTGCATAGCATACGTATACCTGGCATCATCATCATATTTATATAGATTTCTAGCAAAATTCACATCGTATACATTGATATCATAGACATTTATCATATATAACATGTGGACATTATGATTTTCTTGAGGATTTCAGTATTGCTGCGATTTCTGGATTTTTGGGGAAAACCGCAAGAATTTAACAAAACCTTATATTTATCATTTTCAAAACAAAGTTGCGGTTTTCTCGTGATGTATGTGTCGTCCACCATGAGTTTTCATGTTTTCTGTTGGATTTCGAGACCCGATTCGAGGAGTGGATGAACCGTCTCGGGTACATGGTGGGCCCGGTATGGTACCCCGGGGCAAGAAGATCGAGTTGTAGACGATGAGCCTGGCAGGGGAAGACTACCTACCGGTGATGTCTGGCGAGGCGGATATCCGGAGGATACCGACCGTTGTCGTGAGATTTATGATATGGGCCGATCCGGACTGACGGAGCCCGATATTGAGACAGATATGATTCCTATTTGGTGTCGATGCTTGACAGGGGTTTTCAGATGATTTCTTGATGGTACTTAGCTATTATACAGATATTCATTTTCTAAAGTTAAGAACGCAGTACCCTTAGCATTTAAAACACTTAAAGAGTTAGAAATGATATTGCATACATGTGCATGCATACTAGAGATATTATATCACATATGGACATGCATGTTGTGGTGCATTGCGTGCATTCTTACGATTGCCTTATTAGATGTTATATTTACTCACGAGCTGGCAACTCACCCCCGTTGTGCCACAGTGTCTTGCAGGTCGGACCCGTCAGTCTTGTAGCGGCGGGCTATCTTATTATCAGCTCCTTTTGCGCAGACTCGCGACATCTCCCGTAGGTGGGTTGCGAGCACACTTTATTTCTTTTTGCTTTATCATTGTATCTAGTATTCTCCATCTACCATTTTATATTGTATATGCGACCTAGTGATGAGACGGAGAGACTTGTATATTTGTGGTTTCTTTTGGGTCGAGCTCACTTGAGCCGACGTGTGTTTTCTGGTATTTTGCATTTCTTTTATGCACTTTTTCTTGATATTACTATTATATTGCATGTGGTTGTGATCCGCCTTGGGCGAAGAGCTAGCTCCCGCTTGGGGATGCCATTTTTATGATTACAGGTTTATTATCTTGTTGTACCCATTTTGGGGGATAGAAAATACAGGGGAGACTCTGCCGAAATTTTCTGAAATTTTATGATGTTTTTAAAAAGGGATTCTTTGCAACTTAATTGATTTGAAAATCGTCTTCATTAAAGGTTTTCCTTCACTCTCTTTTGTTTTTGGTTTAGATTTTTCTGGGCTTTGGCTGACTTAGGTTACGTTACGCCTTTAGACGTCTCGTAATCTAAGTGCCAGTCACGTTCCGTACTTTTAGGTCGTGACAAAGTTGGTATCAGAGCTTAGGTTTTACCTTTCTGAGTGTAGGACGACCTTGGTAGATGGAGTAAGTGACTTAAGCAGAGTGGCGTAGCGTGGGTATGATCCGCGGCATACTTACGATACGGTACTCCGCCTAAGTGACCTTAGGACATAATTGCTTGTATTTCCTTTCTTGATTCCTTGCATTCCTTGATTCAATTGCAATGTCCTTACCAGTCCTGTTTCTTATTCTAGCTTCGATGCCGCCAAAAACTACGAGAGCTCAGCGGGCTGCCGCTAGGGATGAGATTCGGGCGGGCCCGTCTGAGGCGAGGATCGAGCGGGATGATACGCCTGTCCCTCAGGGTCATTCTGATCCGCCTTATCCAGACCGTATTGCCAGATTAGAGGCCGGCATGCAAGAGTTGCGACAGATGATGGGATCTTTAGTTGAGTCCAGCCGGGCACAGAGATCCGAGGACGTTCCTTCCACCGCACAGACCATGATCGTACCTGCTGCACAGATGGTCACTCCTGCTGCTACTACGGAGACTATCCCTGTTTCACTACAGGAGTTCATGAGATTGAGACCTCCAGCTTTTACCGGTACAGATGCGACAGAGGACCCACAGGCATTTCTTGATAGGATGGCTCGGATTTGCCGTTCATTGAGGTGTTCTGATGATAGATTGGTGGAGTTTGCGAGCTTTCGTCTGGAGGGTCTTGCCCAGACATGGTACGATTCGGTAGAGAGAGGCCGAGCTGTAGGTCTGCCTTCTATGACCTGGGATGAGTTTACATCTGCATTTCTTGCCCGTTTTCTTCCGGAGAGTGTCCGAGATGCTCGAGCCTGTAGCTTTGAGTCTTTGCGCAAGACTCCTGGGATGACAGTGTCGGAGTATGATATACAGTTTACCCAGTTGTCTCGATATGCTCCGTACCTAGTCGACACAGAAGAGAAGAGAATAAAGAGGTTTGTACGAGGGCTTGATACACAGCTATTCCTTGCCATCGGCACCCAGCACTTTGATACATACGCAGCCGCCATGGATGCAGCCTTACTTTTGGAGGAGCGTATTTCTGAGACTCCGGTCGTTTCTGGGCCGAAGAGGATCCGTACTGATATGCCAGCTCAGCGGCAGATGGGCAGACACCGCGATAGATTATTTCCGGGAGATGGTGGAGGCAGAGGATTGAGACGAGGTCAGTTATTTGGTTCATATCCACAGACCCAGCAGTCGTCTCCAGGATGTTTTCGGTGTGGGAGTCAGTACCACCGTGTCAGAGACTGTACCATGGGGCGTTAGGGCACGGCGACAGTTCCGCATGTGACTTTACCACCCTCACCACCTTCTCAGAGAGCTTTACTTCCTACTCCTGATGATGCTTCACGCCAGCCAGATGCTTCTAGAGGCCGTGGGCATGGCGGTCCGGTCCAGAGAGGACGAGGCGACAGAGGCAGAGGCAGAGGCCGAGGTAGAGGCAGAGCACAGCCAGCTATTAGTGGTGGACAGGCCCGAGTGTTCGTGTTGACTCCTCAGGATGCACAGGCATCCAATGCGGTCGTGACAGGTACTCTGCCAGTATGTTCTTTTGATGCACGGGTATTATTTGATCCAGGCTCCACACATTCCTATGTATCCACGTACTTTGCACCGAGGTTGGGCCGAGAGTCTTCTCCGTTAGATCAGCCGCTTGTCGTTATTACCCCGGTAGGCGAGTCTTTTGTTGCCCGTTTTGTGTATCGATCGTGTTCCGTTCGTATCGGGGAGAGATTCTTCAGTTGATTTGATTCTCCTCGATATGCTAGACTTTGACGTTCTTCTTGGTATGGACTGGCTAGCCACCTGTTATGCATCCATGGACTGCTGTGAAAAAGCAGTCAGATTCAGTTTTCCTGGTGAGCCGGTTCTTATTATTCAGGGAGATCGTAGCGCTACCCTTCCCAGCTTGATTTCTTTTCTTCGCGCTGGTCAGCTCTTGAGAAAAGGGTGTCAGGGATTCTTAGCCTATGTTTGTGATACTAGCTCCACAGAGGTTCCTTTGGACCAGGTCCCTATTGTGAGAGAGTTCCCTGATGTATTCCCTGACGAGCTGCCTGGTCTGCCACCAGAGCGTGAGATTGAGTTCTGTATTGACTTGATCCCTGGCACGGGGCCTATCTCTATACCGCCTTATCAGATGGCCCCGGCGGAGCTGAGAGAGCTAAAGGATCAGTTACAGGACTTGCTGGACAAAGGGCTTATCCGACCGAGTGTGTCACCTTGGGGTGCTCCCGTCCTGTTTGTTAAGAAGAAGGACGGAAGTATGCGTTTATGCATTGATTATCGTCAGCTGAACCGGGTTACTGTGCGGAACAGGTATCCCCTACCCCGCATTGATGACTTATTCGATCAGCTCCACGGTGCAGGGTTCTTCTCGAAGGTTGATTTATGGTCAGGTTATCACCAGTTGCGGGTTCGGAAGGAGGATATTCCGAAGACCGCTTTTCGTACTCGATATGGTCATTACGAGTTCTTGGTGATGTCGTTTGGGCTCACCAATGCCCCGGCAGCATTTATGGATTTGATGAACCGCGTATTCAGGCCATATCTCGACCAGTTCATCATTGTGTTCATTGACGACATCTTGGTTTATTCTCGGAGCCGGGAGGAACATGAGCAGCACTTACGTATCACATTGCAGACTTTGAGAGAGCATCAGCTGTTCGCCAAATTTTCCAAGTGCGCATTCTGGTTAGACAGTGTCGATTTCTTGGGTCATGTGGTGACGAGAGATGGTATTTGTGTGGACCCGAAGAAGATCGAGGCAGTTCAGCGTTGGCCTAGACCGGTATCAGTCACAGAGGTTCGCAGTTTTCTAGGTCTGGCCGGCTACTATCGACGTTTTGTCCAGGATTTCTCCCGCATTGCTGCACCTTTGACCGGGTTGACCCGGAAGGGGGTTCCTTTTGATTGGACCCAGGCATGTGAGGATAGTTTTCAGCAGTTGAAGACTCGTCTGACTACTGCACCAGTGTTAGCATTGCCTTCAGGATCAGGCGGGTTCGCAGTATATTGTGATGCTTCTAGAGTGGGGCTGGGATGTGTATTAATGCAGCACGACAGAGTTATCGCGTATGCTTCTCGACAGCTGAGGAAACACGAACAGAACTACCCCACCCATGTTTTAGAGATGGCTGCAGTGGTAATTGCACTTAAGATCTGGAGACATTACCTATACGGTGAGTCGTGCCAGATATTCACTGACCACAAGAGTTTGAAGTATATCTTCCAGCAGCGAGACCTGAACCTGAGACAGCGCCGTTGGATGGAGTTGGTGAAGGACTATGACTGCGAGATTCGATACCATCCGGGCAAGACGAATGTGGTGGCAGATGCTTTGAGTAGGAGGCCCGGAGGTAGCTTATCTTATTTGAGCGCAGTACAAATGCAGTCGACGGCGGATTAGCAGGTTTTATGTGACAGCAGAGTGCAGTTCGAGTTTACTCCTACGGGGGGACAGCTGGCCCATTTCAGAGCACGCCCACATTTCCTTGACCGTATCCGCGAGGCACAGTCCGGCGATGCCCGTATCTTAGAGATTATTGAGCAGATTCGGCAGGGCAGAGTTTCTGAGTTCGTGATTGATGATCAGGGGATACTTCGATTTGGGACTCGACTGTGTGTGCCAGATTCAGAGGGACTGAGGCGTGATATTCTCGAGGAGGCACATAGATTAGTATACAGTGTTCACCCAGGTTCCACCAAGATGTACCATGATTTGAGAGAGGTTTACTGGTGGGACGGGATGAAGAAGGATATTACAGACTTTGTGTCGAGATGCCTGACTTGTTAGCAAGTCAAGGCCGAGCACCAGAGGCCAGCCGGCGAGTTACAGCCTTTGCCCATCCCTGAGTGGAAGTGGGAGCAGGTCTCCATGGACTTCATTGTGGGTCTACCCTGGACCAGTCGAGGGTACGACTCTATTTGGGTGATTGTGGATCGACTGACGAAAGCGGCTCACTTTCTGCCAGTGAAGACCACTTTTGGATTTTCTCAGTATGCCCAGGTTTATATTGATGAGATAGTGCGACTGCATGGCGTTCCGACTTGCATCGTGTCCGACCGGGGCACCCAGTTTACCAGCCGATTGTGGCAGAAACTACAGGAAGCTTTGGGCACCCGATTGAGTTTTAGCACAGCCTTTCATCCTCAGACTGACGGTCAGTCAGAACGTGCGATTCAGACTCTTGAGGACATGCTCAGAGCTTGTGTTTTAGATTTCGGTGGTAGCTGGGATCGTCATTTGCCTTTGATCGAGTTTTCCTACAATAATAGCTTCCAGGAGACGATTCAGATGGCACCTTTTGAGGCTTTATATGGGAGGAGATGTCGATCACCTGTATGTTGGACAGAGCTCAGGGAGAGCAGTATTTTGGGGCCGCAGATTGTACAGGAGACGACCGAGAAGATACAGCTGATTCGGGACAGGATGAGAGCGGCACAGAGCAGGCAGAAATCATATGCTGACAGGCGCCGTCGCCGACTCGAGTTCGCTGTTGGCGATCATGTTTTCCTGAAGGTCTCTCCGATGAAAGGTGTGATGAGATTTGGGCGGAAAGGGAAACTAAGTCCTAGATATGTTGGTCCTTTTGAGATCCTAGAGCGCGTTGGTCCAGTCGCTTATCGGTTAGCTCTTCCGCCCAGCTTCCCCGATGTTCACCCCGTATTCCATGTCTCGATGCTCCGCAAGTACCTTCATGATCCTTCCCAGGCGATTCAGCACCAGACGATCCAGCTAGAGCGTGATCTTTCTTTCACCGAGCAGCCGGTGGTCATTCTGGATCGGCAGGTGAAGAAATTGAGGTCGAAGGCTATACCGTCCGTCAAGGTCCTTTGGCGTGGCCCGAACAGCGAGGAGGTCAGCTGGGAGACCGAGGTCGAGATGAGGAAGAGATATCCCCATCTTTTTGAAGGTACGCGTAGTTAAATTCTAAATTCGGGGACCGAATTTCTTTAAGGGGGGAGATTGTAACCTTTCGAAAACAGTTTAGGCAGTTTTTCGGTAATCGGCTAATTTTTCAGCTTTTTCCGTAAAAAGTCAAAATAGGTATTTTTCATTGTAGACCTAATTATACAAAATTTAGATAAGATATTACTATAATTTTGTCACTAAAATGTCACTTATAATTATCTAGTTAAATAAAAAAAATCGTAATTAATTATTTTTTTTTATTATTTTAAGCCTTTTTAAATACATTAAATTAGTGATAAATACAAATTTAATTAGGTAAATTTCATAATTAGGAGTCTTTATAAGCTAAAATATGGTGTTAATAAAATTATATAATGACTTGCAAACTTTTGGTTTTAGGGTGGGAAATTTAATGGAAAAATGGTGTAAAATGAGGTTTTTTTTTGTAAATTGTTGATGTGAAAGCATTAAATGATAAAATAATGGGTTTTTTTGACCTAGAAACTTCCACAAAACTCCCACAACCTCCCTCCCTTGCTCCAGGCCGAGCTCACTGCTGGAAACACCATTTTCCCCTCTCTTTCTTGCTTCAAAATTGCTTCAAAAATCAACAAAAATCCACAAAAATACACAATTTTCTTCACTAATTCTAACCTAAATCCCATTCCATTTCTTCCCAAACCCTAATTTGTTTAAAAGGTGGAGAAAAGAGGTGTCTTGGAGGCTAGTTCAAACTAGGAATCATCACTTGTGAGGTACAATCTTAATCTAGTGTTTAATTGTAGTGTAAGCTTGCTAGATTTTGTAGTTTAAGTGTGAAATTTAATTGTAATTACTTGTTCATGAAAATCAAGAGAGGGATTTGATTTCAAATTAGGGTTTGAAGCATGGTTGATGGATTTAAGTTAGGGTTTGGTTATCTAATTGATTGGAGTGGTTAATAGTGTAGTGTTATGCTCGTTAAATCGACAAAATTGCGATGTTTGTATCGAATCGGTAAGCAAATTACTTACTAGATTTTTATAAAAATTAGAATGCGATCAAATTGAGTTATGTTAGCGATTTAATTAGCTTCGTATAGGACTATTAGAGTGCGTGAACGTGGGGTTTCGTCTAGTCGGGTTGTAGTTTTGTCGATTTTCCCGAAATGACGATTCTAGTTAACGATTAGCGATTTTCGTGCGTTTTCCCGCGCACCGAGTGTATGTTATGTTTAATTCGAGAACGTTGATAATTGTATATTGTGACTTACATCGTTTTAGATTTTGTAATCTTATGCTTGGTATTGTGCAAATATAGGATCGGTCGGGGAAACATCGGACACGGCACGTAAAGGCAAGGCGGTGGTCGGATCGGATTAGCGGGGATTTCAAGTGAGTAGATGTATTCATCTATGGGGGAATCGTCTGGATGGCGCGATGCGCCCCCCTTTTAGTTAGGATTACCCTACTTTTTGCAAGATTTATTTTGTTAGCTAGCTTATCCATTCATGTACACTGCATACCCTTATAGCGAACAATATATTAAATTGCATGGACATTCATCTATACTTATGCGATATCACTTCATAGGACACGAACACCATTACCATTGGCATCTGCTGCACGCGCACTATTCATGTGACACACACGCCTTTGGTAATTGCCATGCCACGTGCACTATAGAACCTGTTTATCATAATATCGCCACTTGCATTCATACTTGATATATGAAATTGCATAGCATACGTATACCTCGCATCATCATCATATTTATATAGATTTCTAGCAAAATTCGCATCGTATGCATTGATATCATAGACATTTATCATATATAACATGTGGACATTATGATTTTCTTGAGGATTTCAGTATTGCTGCGATTTCTGGATTTTTGGGGAAAACCGCAAGAATTTAACAAAACCTTATATTTATCATTTTCAAAACAAAGTTGCGGTTTTCTCGTGATGTATGTGTCGTCCACCATGAGTTTTCATATTTTCTGTTGGATTTCGAGACCCGATTCTAGGAGTGGATGAACCGTCTCGGGTACATGGTGGGCCCGGTATGGTACCCCGGGGCAAGAAGATCGAGTTGTAGACGATGAGCCTGGCAGGGGAAGACTACCTACCGGTGATGTCTGGCGTGGCGGATATCCGGAGGATACCGACCGTTGTCGTGAGATTTATGATATGGGCCGATCCGGACTGACGGAGCCCGATATTGAGACAGATATGATTCCTATTTGGTGTCGATGCTTGACAGGGGTTTTCAGATGATTTCTTGATGGTACTTAGCTATTATACAGATATTCATTTTCTAAAGTTAAGAACGCAGTACCCTTAGTATTTAAAACACTTAAAGAGTTAGAAATGACATTGCATACATGTGCATGCATACTAGAGATATTATATCACATATGGACATGCATGTTGTGGTGCATTGCGTGCATTCTTACGATTGCCTTATTAGATGTTATATTTACTCACGAGCTGGCAACTCACCCCCGTTGTGCCACAGTGTCTTGCAGGTCGGACCCGTCAGTCTTGTAGCGGCGGGCTATCTTATTATCGGCTCCTTTTGCGCAGACTCGTGACATCGCCCGTAGGTGGGTTGCGAGCACACTTTATTTCTTTTTGCTTTATCATTGTATCTAGTATTCTCCATCTACCACTTTATATTGTATATGCGACCTAGTGATGAGACGGAGAGACTTGTATATTTGTGGTTTCTTTTGGGTCGAGCTCACTTGAGCCGACGTGTGTTTTCTGGTATTTTGCATTTCTTTTATGCTCTTTTTCTTGATATTACTATTATATTGCATGTGGTTGTGATCCGCCTTGGGCGAAGAGCTAGCTCCCGCTTGGGGATGCCATTTTTATGATTACAGGTTTATTATCTTGTTGTACCCATTTTGGGGGATAGAAAATACAGGGAAGACTCTGCCGAAATTTTCTGAAATTTTATGATGTTTTTAAAAAGGGATTCTTTGCAACTTAATTGATTTGAAAATCGTCTTCATTAAAGGTTTTCCTTCACTCTCTTTTGTTTTTGGTTTAGATTTTTCTGGGCTTTGGCTGACTTAGGTTACGTTACGCCTTTAGACGTCTTGTAATCTAAGTGCCAGTCACGTTCCGTACTTTTGGGTCGTGACAATGCAAGTGTGTGTGTGCGCGTGTATGGAATTCATTAATCTAGGGTTTCGCGACTAAGAAACTATCTAAAACACTATCTTACAAATACGCTATACTAACTCAAAGTCATCTAAACATTTCTTACTAAGTAAACTCATCTCATATCACATCCGTATATACATACATACATATACATATACATATATATATATATATATAATCATAACACATTCGCGTTCTATACTACGAAACTGCGGGGGTGCTATACGCCATCCACCCGACTTCCCCCATAGATATATATCTACTCACCCATATTCTCGCTTGCCGAAGTCGATGTCGCCAATCTCTTCTTCATCATCCGAAGTCCACGTAGGGTACCTACATATATATCACATGACATCGTAAATAGAAATCACGCACGAAAACCAAATCGGCACGTGTGTCACACATAGGCTAAAACCTATGATCTATGCATGCACGAATAACCAAACAACTCTCGACGATCAACGTATAAACGTGAATCGTCTGAGATAAAACACAAATACCAAATTCCAATTCATTAAAAGCCGCAAAACGAAATCAGAAACTTTGAAAACTTGCTCCAAATTTTACCCTAGGTGAAATTAGCCAATTCTGCATACATGGAGGGTCTATTTTACTGGAGATAAAGCCCTGGACCAAGCACAAACACAATTCACTTTACCCTGGCCGCAAATTGCGGCCAGAAACATTAAATTTGCTACCATAGGTAGGGTTTTGGGTCTCGGGTCTCTATGGTAGCTTCTTAGGTGCCTGCATGTATCACTGTGTTTGCAAAATAAATCATAGGGTCGCCGGGTGTTAGCAGATCTCCAATAACTGCTTAAATTTCCATAAATTCCCGATATCGGGGTTTCTTAGTTCGTGTCTTGGGGCTTAATCCTCTGGTTTTGTCCATAATTCTTACGCTAAAGGGGTTATAAGGCCTCTACTAACCTCAATTTATACTTCACATTATATAAATTTCCTTAACCCTCATCTTGAAATTTTCCAAAAACACTAACCCTCGCTTATTCGATTCCAATTTAACATGGATACTAAAGGAATTGAAATTCTACAGTAATGGTGAAGAAAGTACCTCATTTGGCAACTCAAGAATTTTCTTGAGTTGCCCCAAGTACCTAAAATCTTTGCTTTCTTAGTCCAAAATGCTTGTGATGAGCTTGTGCATGTTTTTAATGAAGTGGGGATGAACTTTTGATGTGTTTTTCATGGAGTTGTGAGGAGGTATAGGAGGGAGGAGGTGGAGGGCAGCCATGAAGGAGGAGAGGGAAAATGAAGAGGGAAAAAATGAAAGGGAACCATAGACCAAGTCAACACAACCCCTCACCCTCTCTTATCTCTCATGTCCATCCCTCATTCTTTATTCCTTTTCTTTTCATTTTCTTTTCCTTTTTCTTTTCTTTTCTTCTCTTTATCTTTTCTCTTCTCAAATAAAAACAAAGCCATGCTAGAAAAATGAAGGAAAGACCATGGTAGGAAAATGTAAAAAATGAAATATGACACGGTGAATGTCACATGTACAAAACAAGCTTAATGCACGATTAATGATATTTAATCGCGATTAGCATTAAAATTGTATATAATTAATTATAAAAATTCATAATTTACCTAAATCATATAAACCACCCTCATTTCAGAAATTCCTATAATTTTCCAAATATTTCCCAATTTATCGGTATTTAATTATACCGCATTATTAAAATATTCATAATATTTATTATTTAATTATAAAAATTCCGAAAAATAATATTTTATTTTTCTGAAATGTTACATGCCTATATATATTGCTTGTATGTGGTTTTGAATCAAAATTTACAAGGGAGGTGCTGCCCAAATTTTTAAAAGACGAAAAATGTTTTCAACTAGTATATTCCACTTGCATTTTCATGTATCATTATTTATGCATTTAAAGAAAAACTTGATTCTATTATACCTTTATTTCAAAACTGCACCTTTACTATTTTCCGCAAAAAGGTTTAGATTTCTGGGCTTCGGCTTACTTGAGTTACGTTACGCCTTTAGACGTTGCGTGATTTAAGTGCTAGTCACGAGCTAATTTCCGGGTCGTGACATGTGTTGTGAGCCATAGGGTTTAGTGAGACTAAACAATCCATTAGACTTTCTACATCTTCTAGGCTAGTTGTATTAGCGAACCATCTATCTTAGTTACCTCATTTAGAGGTTGGAGCTTGGAGCACATTCTCTCGTGGTGGATCATCTTTAACGCAAGGAGGCCGATGGAGTTTTCGTCATCCGATCACCGAGGAGCCTTGGAGAGGAGCACTAGAAGACCCGAAGGACTCGATCTTGGAGGTATAACCTGTTAGTTATATGTATGCCCTAGAGGCCATTACTATACATGAGATGTATATTGTAGTGGATGCTTGGACATATATAGGGAGGACTTTCTTGCTCGACATGATAGTATGCTATCTGGTCACTCTTTACCTTAACATGTACACTGATTGTCTCTCTGTTACATATTGGTAAAGCCCTTAGGATGTGTACTTGACTACCTGGACTATGATGCGGATCATACTAGTGGGGACATGGTAGTCCATAAGTACATCTTCAAGGTCCCTAGTCGTCGGTGTATCGAGACGGGACATCGATATACCAGAGTAGACTAGCGTATACCTTCTCGACCCATGTAGATGAGCGATGGATGATCCCATATCTATTGGTGTTTGACATCAGAGATGATATACGGGTGCTCAGTGGAGACTGGGTACACTGGACGGACTCGCCGTGAACTCCCAGATGGTATTATACCTCACGTCAGATGGCAGTTCTCTGGTGACACTGGTGCAGGTTAGTCTGTAGACCCGAGATCTTCATAGAGTCTTGTGTGATTCCCACTGTGCTTTGATTTCCACCTTACCACGTCCAAGAGGGCGTGCAAAACGGTGGTTTTTGGGTACAGTCCCGAGTCACATGGAGGCAATGAGCGATAGGAAGGGTTTCGTCTCTCCCGGTATTGGGGGTTGATTTGCGCTATGCTCGATTGGCCATAACAGGGAAGTCCCTGGCCAGGGCTGATTTAGAGATTTACTGGTAAGAGTTACCAGTAGTTTCTCGACCCGTTATGAGCCTCACATCGGCATGACTTATCGGTTATTGGGGTCTGACGTTTACCACCCCTAGACTTGATATGCGACATATCAGACGAAGAGACCGGACTGGACGGGAAGTGTTACCGTTAGGCTTTTACAGGAGTTGGAGCGGGCTTGCTTGCTGATCTTCTGATCGCTCAATACCCGGGTAGTCGTTACGTCCAGCTAGTACCGCTGACGGCTTGTGGGTACTTGATGTGATCATCACCTACTGCCGGCGTATTGACGAGTCTTTAGAGTCCTACATAGAGGTTTTACTGGCTCAGGAAAAACGAAATAGGAGCGCATATGTGATATGTGCGGGACCGAGAATAATGCGTGTATGTGATACCGTATTCTATTCTCGCGACTTTTTGTATCGGTCGGTTATATGTGATATAGCCGGGTTATCGAATCAAGAGTTGATTCGATAAGTCGATACATTGGATGTTAGTCCTCTATATGAGATATAACCGGATTATTAAGTCAAGTGTTGATTTAATAATTTAGTGTATAATTGTATATATGATATACTAATTTACATTAACTAACATTTGTTCACTTAAGGATTTTTCTCACATGTTCACAACTTTAATATATATGTGATATATATTAAAATATGTTTTCTTTTTGTATCATGGTTGTTGATACAACATTCATGGGTGTATGAGACATACACCATGCTATTTATTATGTTGGGTTTAATATTTAAAGTAATTACAAAATTAGTGGAAGATTAGAAAAATACATGAAGCTTGTGGAAGCTTATGGATGCATTGACTAAGTCCACTAAGTTTGTTTTTACTTTGGATATTTGTTAACCCAACTATTAGAATTAGCCATCGTTATGTCTCTACATGAGTTAGTATATGATACTCACTCACCTATGGTTAGCTCACTTGACTTGATCATTATCTTTCTCTCTTTATTTCTTCATCTTCTTCCATGAGCTAAAAAGCTCTCTAGGGTTTGATCAAAAGTGAGAAACATTGTGAGAAAATAAATTCTAAAGTGAACCCACTTCCTATTTCTCCATCCTCTACTAGACTAGCACTTTAGTTTAGGGTGTTTACTTAACTAATTCTCCAGTTAGTGGAGTAGTAGCTTGAGTTGGTATTCCCTCGACGTAGATTATCTTCGGCCTCGAAGACTTCAAGCAAGGATGCTTTTTTCGCCTCGTGTAGCCATGCAAGAGCCCGGGAGAACCATGATCGCGGCGAAGGGACTACGACAAGGAGCTTTAGAAGTGAAGGACCGATCTACAAAGGTTGTATTTCGTATTCACTTAGTAGTAAATGTTATTTACTTGCATGTGTAACCCTAATTATCTAGCAAAGATCATGTTTAGGGTTGTTCGGCACGGCTAAAAATTTTAATCAGGCATGGTTGATGCCTTGTAGAACCTTGTTAGAGTGCCTAGTAACCCTACAGTAGTATCAGAGCCTAGCTAGAGCATTAGGCGATGTGTTTACGAAGTTAAAACTCCGATCGAACCCCGATATATCGAACTAGACCCCCTCTTTGGAAATTTTGTAAAAATGTGTTTTTTCTGCATTAAAAATACTCAAAAAATCTGCAGGGAATTCTAAGAGTTACTGTAACACACGACATCCCAATTCCACCAAAGCGCCGCGGAACCTCGGTAATACCTTGCTTGTGCGGCGGTTCCGCGGCGGAATAGTAGAATTAGGGTTACTGTTTTGTGCAGTAATATCCGTAGATACTTGTACATTCTTCTGGGTATTTTTAATCTGACTCAAGTGTTGAGTGTTCCGGGGATTATTTTATATTCGTTGATTCGATCGGAAAATTTAATTTCGTTCTTTTTCCGGATAATTTAGAAAGTATTAAAATGTTCGAACGGATATCATTAACTCACTTTTTCCCGACACGAAAAACTTTCAAGTGTTGATTTTTTCTTGATTTTGAATCTTTCGGAAAAACGTGCAAGTAACACGATGGACCCTCTAGAAGAACACAAACCTTAACTCGATTATGTGACCGTCTGAACCGCCTCTAAACCTTAGGGTTTGGGGCAGTACGGCGTGCCACATGTGAGGCGTTGGCTTGACCCTTCTACGGCTGGACCGTTGGTACTGTGACGTATTCTGGAATTTTTTGAACTCCGCTCAAGTGTTGAGTTATTTAGGAAATCTTGGGTATTTGATTATTCGATCGGAAAGTTTAATACTGTCTATTTATCTGGAATGTGATACAATATGTGGAATTCATATAGTTAGGCATGAAATGCGAAGTATATGATATTTCGGATTTAACGATGTCTAAAGAGATTGTGGATTCCAAATGTTGTAGTTTTACATTTTCTTTTCTGCGACCGTAAGTGTAATATATGATATCGCCGGTTTCGTTGCTATATGTCAATGACAATTGGGATGCGCAAATTTACTTACGTTGATGACATGTGATGTTATGTGTTGCTGGATATGTTATATTGGATCGTCGTGTTCTGAATAGCCGGGGATTTTATGTGAGATGAGAGTTTTTATTTTCATTCATGTAAAATTCATTGTATGTAATATTCTTTTATTGGGGCACTTCCGGGATGAGGATGATGTCACCATTGTATATTATTTACTTTTCCGCATTAGGTAGACCCAAGGAGGAGAGCACAAGTAACCGGGTTCTAGAGTCCAGTAGGAGACCAACTCGAAGAGTCGAGTCCGGGTTTTCTAACTCTAGAATTAGAAGGGTTGCTTGCCTCTCTCGTAGGGGTCTAGGGGTGTGGGTTTGGCTATTCATCGCGACCGTGGAATCCGTGTTTTATAGAGGCTCAAAATAAAACACGGACGTCCTAGTATATCCAATGTTTCATATGTTTCTTCTGCTGCGATATCTGTGATGTGATCATTTGATATGTTGAGATGGATACTGTTTATAGTATATATGATATATTATATAGACGTTACTTATGTTTTACACTCGCACTAGCCCTGGCCCGCTCTGCCGTTAGTTACCTAACCTAACGGTGCACGAGGGGACATCAGGGCGAATGCGGATGGCATAAGTGTACGTCGTATTTATCTGTGATGTTTTGGTGACTTAAATGATAGGACTTCATTAATATGATTAATGAAAGAAAAGAAACCTAAAAGATGTTGTAGAATCAAATTTTCAAAAAGGGTAGCTACAGTTTTTGCTTTGCATAGAGATATATATGATATATCCTGCACCTTATTCGATGAGGAAAGAGCCGAGATCCCTTCACCGGGAGTGACCTCTTTAGCAAAACTGGCAGATGCTACAACACTCGGTTTATTTTTGATTGCTTTTGGAGTTTTTGCTTTGCATAGCGATATATATGATATATCTTGCACCTTATTCTATAAGGAAAGAGCCGAGATCCCTTCATCGGGAGTGACCTCTTTAGCAAAACTAATAAAAGCCTCAAAAACGCTCCTTTTCAAAATTCACTCGATTCTACAACGATATCAAGTTCATTACGCAATAGGTTTTCAGAAAAACCTGTCGTAGCCCTCCATCATTTCAGATAAGTCCTGCTTAGTATTCGTGCTGCGTTTGTTGACCTTATCAAGGCGTAGTGTGCGGTAGCTGACCAGTACTTATCTGTTTATGCATATGATGCAGATTGGATTAGGGTAGTCGTACGGCCTTGTTGACTTTATCAAGGGTCGTGTGGGTGGGTTTAATTCAATCAAGAAATGACGGGTTGAACTTGACTTACGGTCTATGGTTTGTTGACCTTGTTAAGGTCATAGATCGTTTGGGGCAAAATATTATCGGGAATTTCAAGTGTTGAAATTTGCAATGAGATTGCATACCTTCTATGAGATAGTTGGATCCCGATACCCACTGCGAGTAATTGTTACTCCTGGGAGAGTTTTGCACAGGACAATTAGCCGATCAAGCAGGTGTATAGAAAGGTGTCAACGGGGTTACGCCTCTGGGAAAACGAGGTTTACTTTAATTAGGTCCATGCGAAAGTATGGGGAACCTCCCTCAAAGTACCGACACTGGCCTGGCTGAAAGATTGGCGAAATTGTAGGGTGTAATTAATCCTGGCTAGTCTTTCCTTTTTGGGTTTGAAGGAAGATTTGATAAAAACAGTGGGAGCCATCCTGATTAGATAAAATAATAACCAATCTGATCTTGCAAGAGCATACGCTAAAGTGTTTTTCTTCTCTCTCTCTCCAGGTAGCGACCATATCATGCCTTAATCAAGATAATAATATGGATGTATTGACCGAACCCGCATGTTATACTGTGCTGGGGAACGTTGGTCCCGCTCGAACTTATAAATGTTATAAGACAGAGCAGGAAATAGGGGATTACCAGAATTCCCGTGCAGCCCAAACGAAGAAAGTGCATGTTGATGCATCATCTTCGGGTGTGTTCATTACAGAGAACTGTTTCTCAGTATCTTTTACATCCTGGGTATGAGATACCGGATCAGGATCCCACATATGTAATTTGTTACATGGGCTACAGATAGGTAGAGAACTAAGAACGGGTGATAAGTTTCATGAGATAGAAACGGTGCAAGTGTTGCAGCCAAGTCTGTTGGTAGTTATCATCCTGTATTACCAGAATACATTGATTCTGAACGAATGCCATTAGATACCGAACCTGATATACAATATCATATTAGTCTCTTTATTAGTAAAGAAGGATATAATTTTGTATTGTTGGATAATATTTTGAACATTTCCTATAGCAAGAGTTGATCGGTTCAGGCACGTTATCTAAAAGCATTGACGTTCTAAATCAAACTACAGTTCTTAGTATACAGAACACACACAAGAGGAAGAGTTCAGAAATGAACGAATCCTTCTTGAGGTATTGTAGACTAGGTCATATCAATGCGAACCGACTAGCTGAAGTTACATATAGATGCATATTTAAATTAGTTTGAATTTACATCTTGTGAAACTTGCCGGTCGTGTCACAGAGATAAGATGACCATAGCTCTGTTTATTGGAAACAGAGAAAGAGTTAGTGAACTCTTGGGATTGATAAATGCTGATGTATGAAGGTCCCCTGTCAACACATGCCTAGACCGGTTCTTTGTACTTCATTACATTCTCTGATGATCTCTCAAGATGCAGACATATGTTCATGTTGAAACACAAGTCCGAAGCTTTTGAGATATTCACAGAATATAAGTTAGAAGTAGAGAACCAAAACGGGTATAAGTATTATGTCCTTTGATAAGATCAGGGAGGAGAATACTTGAGCACGGAATTCCTAGACTATACTAAAGGAGAATGAGACTTTCTCTCAGCATTACTCCTCCGCTTACACCTCGGTGTATCGAGGCGGAGCAATCGCACCCTATGTGATATGGTGCGCTCTATGATGAGTACTACTGAGTTTCCTATTTCCTTTTGGGGGTTATGCACTTGAGAAGTTGCATACCTATTGAATAGGGTTCCAATCAAGAGTTGCCTACCACTTCATATGAGATATGGAAAGGGAAGAGCCCATATCTTAAGTTTGTTAAGATTTGGGGTTGTCCAGCTTATATCTAAAAGCATAATTCGGACAAGCTCGAGGCAAAGTCAGTTCTGTAAAAGTTTGTTGGATGTCCTAAGCATTCGCAAGGGAATATCTTCTACCTAACCAAGGAACAAAAGAGTTTTGTTTCTCAATATGACACCTTTGTGAAAGGGAATTTTCTTGTGAAGAAATTAGTGGTCATGAGGTAGAACTGGAAAGAGTTACAGCTATACAAATTGCAGCTGATGATTTGGTAGAACCAAAGGATTCAATAGTTTCTAACGAACCTCAGCCTCTCCGCCGATCTAGTAGGGTTCCTCACCCACCTGAGAGATACTTCAGTTTCTCTATGACAGTGGGAGCATGGATTGCATCATGAGATGATGACCCAACTAGTTTCGAGCTGGCCATCAGGAGTGGGACTCTGTAAGAATGGCTGGATGCTTAGCGATCTGAGATGGAATCTTTATACGCCAACAAAGTATGGACTTTGGTTGCCTTATTTGAAGGGTTAAATCCCTATCAGGAGCCAATATATCTTGAGAAGATTACTTGGTGTACATGAAAAAGTTGAGACTTTCAAAACTATGCTTAAGTCCATCCAGATCCTACTTGCCACGGCTACATACCATGACTACGATATCTGGCGGTCGGGTGTCATGACTACTTTTCTAAATGATGTTTTAGAAGAGAGAGTCTATAAGTACACAGTCAGAAGGCTTCGTAGACAGTGGGAGCAGCGGAAACGTCTGCAAGATGTTTTATGTGATAAAGCAGGCATCACAGAGTTAGAACGTCAGTTTTTGATGCGGTAGTCATAGAGTTTGACATCATCAAAATGGTAGATGAACCTCGTATATACAAAAAGGTAGTAGAGAGTATGGTGGAGATCCTCGTAGAGTACGTGGATAACATACTCTTGATAGGAAAGGAGTTTCCTATGCTACGCTCGGTCAATCTCCGCTTATCACAAGGATTCTACATATAGGATCAAAGTGATACCTACTAAATCTTGGGTTTTGGATCTATGAGATAGATCTAATTGGATGTTAGGATACTCACTAGTTGTAGTGAGATGGTATCAATTGATCCTGGGGAGAATCACTGGAAAAGTTCCAGGGTGATAAGGACGACTGAAAGTCAGTCACAGGCATTGTCTTTACTCTCAGTAGAGGGACGGTATGTTGGAAGAGTTCTGATCAGTTGAAAATACTGCATTTTTAACACGGCAATTTCCCTAACATTTGCACTCATATAGAAGTGTTCGGTATTCATATTGCACATATTACCAAATCATCTCTGAAATACCAAATTGCATGTGTTAGACTTTTAACCCGGCACTTAGAGGGAAATTGACTGTTTTTCATGGCATTGCATCACCCTTGTATTGCGCAACTCTTGTCTTGGGGTCTAATGCAGGAAATTCAAGAAGCAAGGCCCAAAATTTGGAAAAGAGCTGATAAAAGATACGCCAACTCCAAGATACAAGATCTGGTAGTGATACAAAAGGCCAAATAAAATTTAACATATCAGAAACATGCCCAAAACTCAGCCCAAGACTACACCAGAAGAATCAAGCCCAGAGGCTTCCAAACCGCCGCGGAACCGCGGCGCTTTGGTGTGATCACAGCACCAAATTTTGTACACGTGTCTCTTATAACGGCCAAAGCTTCCAGAAGACCCCAGAAGCTCCACGTGGCGCATCTAGAAGGCTCGGCTTAACAAACTATTTCTAGAAGGATCTTGTAACAAACTTTTGGAGGGAAATTTGAACCTTTGGCTAACAAACTTGTGGAGGGAAATTTCAAATTTCAATCCTAGATTTAGAATTTTGAGGTCTATAAAAGAGAGCTTAGATCTAGGGTGCAAATTTTTCAAGAATCACCATCATCTTCAACCCACAAGTTGAGTGACACAACTTATGCCTCAAATTAAAAATCCAATTCAAAATCAAGATCAAGATCCCGAGATCAATTCAAGCAAGAGAGCCTTCAACCTTTAGAAGCGACGCCGGATTTCAACGGAGCAAGAGATCCACGCCGATCCGCGACTCAAGGAGCCGAGCGAAACCGAAATCGACGATCTAGTTCCTTCCTTTTGTAAATTCAAGAGAGTTGTAACGAAAATTGTCGATAAATAAAGGTGAATTTTCTATATTCTTGCTTATCTTTTAATTCAAGCATAATGATTAGATCTCAATTTGTGATTGTGTTTGTGATCATGATGTTTGAGTAATCTCCGCTCGTGTAGGAGTTGTGACGATCTTTAGATGATGATGATTTAGATATTTTTACAATTCTTAAATCCTATAATGTTTGGAAATTCTAGTGAATCAAATGATTAATAACCTAGTTTCGAGATGATGCTTTCTTGATCGTGTTCACTCGAAACTAGGGACAACTATTGACCATTTGATTAAGTAGAAGCTAGAATTTGAATGCGATCCATCGAAAAGACAAAGGATGAGTTGCGAAATCCCTAATTTCCTCGCAAGATCCTTAAACCTCGATGAATTTGCATCGATCTAGTATCAATTCGTTAATGGATAAGAATGAGTAATCATTAGATCTCATCACATCTATAGATCCGATCTACTCCTACGAGCCATACTTCTAATCTTGATTGTTGGTTGGAAATTATCACACATCTCAATTCTTGTTTTTAATGCTTTCTTTTAGATCTAGATTTTTCTTATTCTTGATCTTCAATTGCAAATCATGAATTGTTTTCTTTTCCTTGCCTTAAATTTTCAACTCATCTAATTCGGAATTTGAACGGATTAGACTTTCCCTATGGACGATCCGCACTTACTAAGGCGCTACATCCGACACCGTTATTGATTGCGGTCAAAATATTTTTGGTTGTGATTTCTATATTATTTTCCTACACACAATCCGAAATCGTTTTCAATCAAAATGGCGCCGTTGCCGGGGATTGTGCGCTAATTGTTCGTATTTTGAAATTTGAGTTGAAAGATTTATTCCATTATAATTTTTAGATCAAAACCCGCGCAAACACTAATACGAGTTGTTGTGATTTCTTGTGAGGAATTCTGGAATCATTCGAGCTTGGAAAAAAAATTTCTAAATATTCTAGAGAGCTAAGGGGAGCAACAGAAGCATGTACCTAAAATTTTGGGCAGAGAACTCTTCATAGAGCGGCGATTCCGCGGCATAAGACCCCTACCGCGGCGGTTCCGCGTCATCCTTACGTCATCACTGCACCAAATTTTCTATGTAAGCTTCTCACTTTCTTATCTCTCACCTAATCTGCTCTAATTAACATTTTGTGCAGATTTCTTTGCAAAATCGCAGCGCCGTAAAAATAAAAATTGTGCGTGTTTTGATTTGTGTTTGTTTGCATAATTAATATGGAAATTAAGGGGCACGGCCAAATCCAGATTAGGTGGGGAGTTCTTTACCCTTCCTAGGCCCCAAAAATCACAAACCTGCATCCGCATTATCCTCATTAACTAAAAAATATCTAGAGATGACTCTAACGACCGTCGCGCTCACTTAGGACAGAAGAAGGCCGAGGGTAATTCATTGCTTATCCGCGTTTCTTTTTGTGGTGTCTAAGGCAAGTGTGTCGAAGGCTAGTGGTTACTTAATTAGGCCCACTACTTACGTTGTGGAGAATCTCCCACTTACCTGACACTTACCTGGCCACAGGAGAAACAAAGAGGCAGTAGAGGATTTATCCTGCGACTTGTCTTTTGGCAGTTAGGAGCGGTCTAGAGATTTGACCTAGGTGACCCCTAGAATTAGGGTTTTGCTTGTTGCATTTGTTGTGATCACATCATCTTTTCAAAATCCGTATCATTTTTCAAAACAAACACCGCATTCACTTCATTTCCCCTAATTATAAATCACGCTGCCACTTGTACTAACCCCTTTTAGTGCAAGATAGGCTGGACACGGGATTCTAGTGCCCGACTTGTCCGCGTCCCCTCGATCGACTCCGAAGTCGGTATTTCTCCATTTACCTTTCTTTTACCCACCACCACACCCACATCGATGGATCCGTATCCATCAAACTTCTTTACCACTACTCTACCGCCGTCCGTTGGTGCGCAAAATCCACCTCGCATCTCTCTCCAAGAGAGGTGCTATCCTACACGAGGTCCCCTTTCCACCTGTCTTTCCATTCCACCAGCCAACGGGGAAAATTTTCAAATAAAACCCCAATACATCAACCTTCTACCCAAATTTCACGGTCTCGAGTCTGAGGACGCATATGTCTTTATCACCAAATTTGAAAATGTATGCGCACTGATGGGTACTTCACAGTTGTCTGTGGATGCTATGCGTCTTCGTCTTCTCCCATTCACTTTATGCGATTTAGCCGAGAAGTGGCTATATAACACTACCGCACATTCCATTTCAAATTGGGACGAATTCGTCAAAGCATTCCTTAAGAAATTTTACCCACATCACAAAACAGCTCGAGTCCGTAGCGAAATCAATCAATTCACCCAGCTTCCAAATGAAACATTTTCACAATGTCTTGAACGCATTAAGGATCTGCTAGTTCAATGTCCACATCACGGCATCCCCAGATGGGATCTGTGCCGAATCACTTATGAGGGCACTAATCCTAACACAAGACAGACCCTTGAATTAATGTGTCAAGGCAATTTCATTACCAAAGATGATGGGGAAGCCTGGAAATTTTTAGAAGATTTCGCTGAAAGATCTTTACAGTGGGAGGGTGTGAGTCAATCATCTAGGGCTGGCAATAACCAATCGGAAGTTTCCATAGGAGTTAGAGCTGAAATTTCAGCTATGCAAAAGAAACTCGAGACTATGGAAAACAAATTTTCAGCTGCCGCCCTAAACCAAATGTCACTCTCCAAAACTGTATGTGGATGCTGTTCTGATCCATCACATCTCACGGAAGAATGTCCATGAAATTCTCCGTTTCAAGGTCATGAGCATATCAGTTCTGCTTACCAACAAGGACCTAGAAACGACCCATTTTCTTCCACACATAATCAGGGTTGGGAGAATCACCCGAACTTTGCTTGGAACCAATCACAATCTCAAAACACGGTTCCAACCCAAAACAATTTCCAAAGGGTCCCTCCACCACAACAGCAACCACAATTGAGTCAGCACCCCTTTCACGCACAAAACTTCCAAAATCCGGTCAACACACCTGCACCGTCCAATCCGTTGCAGTTGATCGGTTCAGATGAATCCTCTTCATTCATGAACTTTCTTTTGACAATAAAAACTTCCATCGATGACATAAAGAGAAACTCTGCGTCCCAAAGCGAGACTATTAAATCGATGGAAGAAGAAATTGCACGTTTAAAAGCTGAAATGAGTGCAAGAGAGAGAGGGAAACTTCCAGCTCAACCCTTACCCAATCCTGGCTATTCACATCATGTGGATGCAATCACGTTGAGATCTGGAAGAATGCTTGACAATCACGTTGGGGAAGAGATTGATGACACAGAAAAATCTATCCATGACACCCCGGCTGAGACATTTCCTCACACACATGCTTCTGCTTCTAATTCTTGTTCTTCTACCCCACCACCTTCTTGCGAGCCTATTCTCCGTTTCCCAAAAGGCTCGCCACCTCAGCCCATCTCTTCTAGTTCTCCACAGACGATCCCCATTTCTCTTTTGGGATCACGTCTACCCCCACTTCCTTCTCCTATGATGGACCCAGCGCTTATTACTAAAGCACATTATCCTAATCGGTTAAGGGCTAACACATCGAGTCCACATATGGAGAAGATTAGGGAAATTTTTAAGCAAGTTAACATCAACATCTCTCTCCTAGATTCCATCCAACAAGTTCCGTCCTATGCGAAAACTCTTAAGAACTTGTGCACTAGGATGAGGAAGACTCAAGTGCCCAAGAAGATTTTTATGGCAAAAACAGTAGACACGGATTTCCTCCAACAATTACCGAGGAAACGTAAGGATCCTGGATATCCTACTATTTCCATTTCTATCGGGGAAAAACACATCAACCGTGCTCTACTAGACTTTGGCGCTAGTGTTAACTTGCTTCCATACTCGGTCTATGAGCAACTAGGTATCGGAGAGTTGAAGCCAACCCATTGCACTCTCCAGATGGCTGATCGATCAATCACCAAACCTAGGGGTGAACTGGAGGATGTGTTAATAAAAATCGGGGAATTCATATTCCCTGTGGACTTTATTGTAATTGATACACAGCCTGTAGCGAACCCACGGAATCAAATTCCGGTGATTTTAGGTCGCCCCTTTTTGGCCACTTCCAACGCTATCATCAACTGTCGTAATGGCTCTATGACCCTATCCTTCGGGAATAGGTTAATAGAGCTGAACATTTATAAGTTGGGAAGTGTACCCTCCGAACATACAGCTCAGGTCTGTTCTGTCGACTTAATGGATGTCGACAGCAGCGAATTTGACGATCCTCATGATACTGATCTTGACTCTTTTCATACGTTATTGTTTGAACCAACTATGTATCATACACATACGGACTCTTCCACCAAGATGTCCGGGTCAACAACTAACACTGATTATGAACTGCTTTTAGAGTCTGAAGATCACCCCGCACTTTGTGACGACATTGTTCATCGGGGTATTGAGGAAATCTTCACTGATAAACTCGTATTTTTGAATGACACGGGTGTTGAGATGAATCATGTCCCAATCACTGAAATCGAACCTCCACCCCTTCCTCTGAACTGTAAAAAGAATGCGAGTTATCCATCGCATTCACTGCTTCGTCTCTCCAAAATGAGACGCACACACACTCTCTTCCACCCCTTACCCTTTCCCCACTTCTTCTTCCACCAACCCGAGCACTGCATTGATAAAATCTTCGAATGGTTGGTGTTGATCTTCGGTCTTTGCAAAGCTTAGCATCGACCAATGATTCTTGACCCCCCCTCATGTGATTTTCAAAGCTTAGCATTGCATAACTCAAGTTTGGGGGGGATTTTTTTTTTTCCTGGCTCTTGGAAAGAAAATTTTTACAAAAATTTTGAGCCAAGAATAAGTTTAGAGGAGGGTCTTCACTTAAATATTTTGCCCCCACTAATAAATTCCTCCCAAGCTTACAGGTTTTTCAAGATTTAGCTGATGGCAACAGTGAGGACACTGTTGAAAACAAGTTTGGGGGAGGTTTGTGCTTAGTTTTGCATCATTTGCATATCATTTGCATAAGCACAAAACATTTCTTTAAAAACCCATAAAATTTTTGTGTAAATATTTTTCTTTTGGTTCATCATTTTTTGTAAATAATTTTTCAAAACCCATTAAAACCTATAAAAATTTAAAAAATTTCAAAATCCATAAAAATTCAGAAATTTCAAAACTCATAAAAATTTAAAAAAAAAATTCAAAAATATAAAAATATTTAATATTTATGATAATAAAAGATTAGATAGTGAACAATTACATCCGTGAGATTAGAAAAATTTAAGAATACTAAGAAAATTAGAAGTTTTCTTATACGAACTAGTAATAAGTAGTTATGAGCCGTTGTCCCAAGGGTTAGTAAGATGAAGGACGTCACTAATCTGAGGATAAAAATAAGTCTGAAAAATAGTTTCTATTCTGGAAGCCAAACATTTTTAACATTGATACCCTGCTATTCGCACTTACATACGTCTTAAAGCCTGGGATAGTAGAGGATACCTTGAAATGCTCTTGCCTTAAAGCCAAAAGTATGAAGGAAATAAAAAAAATGAATAAAATATAAAGTGGTGAGAAAAATGGACACTGGTTTTGTTATCACCGAGGGCAATAAAAAATATATAGCGAGGGTGCCTCTTCACCTAGTGCCCTAAGGCCAACTGGTCTGGGAGTCACTGCTATGCCTAAGGTGGTGCAAGACGAGAAAAATACACCAAATAAGCAAACACATGAGTAATCGGTCGGTTAGTACCTCAAGAAGTATTAACGGTCGCATGAAAGTGTGTGAGCAAATTCATTTAAATATTCATTAATCAAAAAGTACTGAGGCTGATGGGCAAGAGTATGATAGCTTGAATTGAATTCTCCGGGTGTAGGGATGTCCTTCACACACACGCAGGGTGATATGATCGATGTTTGGAAGAAAGATAGGAATGAAGAATAAGACGATGTTTTATTGAGGGAGGACGTGATTTCTGACATTTTTTTCATGACCATTAAGATAGGGCTCATGACAACCAAAAAGCTAGCTTAGTTGGAAACCCTAATTTTCAAGGCTTTTCTTTTACAATTCTTGTCTTTAAATGTAATATTCATGATCTTTCTTTTATTATTGGATTTTGTGGGTGCAATCCGCTGAAAACCCTCAGGAGACAACACTCCTCCTACTATGGACACCTAGAGATTTAAAGGCTTGTTGCACGTGCTCAGTGCAATCGTGTTGCCTATGAAAGTATGCTTTTCTCTTTCTTTATTTTCTCCTTCTCTTTTTAATAAAACAGTTCGATCAAGACGATCGAAAATAAGTTTGGGGGAATTTGATCAGTCGAAAATACTGCATTTTTAACACGGCAATTTCCCTAACATTTGCACTCATATAGAAGTGTTCGGTATTCATATTGCACATATTACCAAATCATCTCTGAAATACCAAATTGCATGTGTTAGACTTTTAACCCGGCACTTAGAAGGAAATTGACTGTTTTTCATGGCATTGGATCACCCTTGTATTGCGCAACTCTTGTCTTGGGGTCTAATGCAGGAAATTCAAGAAGCAAGGCCCAAAATTTGGAAAAGAGCTGATAAAAGATACGCCAACTCCAAGATACAAGATCTGGTAGTGATACAAAAGGCCAAATAAAATTTAACATATCAGAAACATGCCCAAAACTCAGCCCAAGACCACACCAGAAGAATCAAGCCCAGAGGCTTCCAAACCGCCGCGGTTCCGCGGCGGGAGCTGGCTTGCGCCGCGGAACCGCGGCGCTTTGGTGTGATCACAGCACCAAATTTTGTACACGTGTCTCTTATAACGGCCAAAGCTTCCAGAAGACCCCAGAAGCTCCACGTGGCGCATCTAGAAGGCTCGGCTTAACAAACTATTTCTAGAAGGATCATGTAACAAACTTTTGGAGGGAAATTTGAATCTTTGGCGAACAAACTTGTGGAGTGAAATTTCAAATTTCAATCCTAGATCTAGAATTTTGAGGTCTATAAAAGAGAGCTTAGATCTAGGGTGCAAATTGTTCAAGAATCACCATCATCTTCAACCCACAAGTTGAGTGACACAACTTGTGCCTCAAATTAAAAATCCAATTCAAAATCAAGATCAAGATCCCGAGATCAATTCAAGCAAGAGAGCCTTCAACCTTTAGAAGCGACGCCGGATTTCAACGGAGCAAAAGATCCACGCCGATCCGCGACTCAAGGAGCCGAGCGAAGCCGAAATCGACGATCTAGTTCCTTCCTTTTGTAAATTTAAGAGAGTTGTAACGAAAATTGTCGATAAATAAAGGTGAATTTTCTATATTCTTGCTTATCTTTTAATTCAAGCATAATGATTAGATCTCAATTTGTGATTGTGTTTGTGATCATGATGTTTGAGTAATCTCCGCTCGTGTAGGAGTTGTGACGATCTTTAGATGATGATAATTTAGATATTTTTACAATTCTTAAATCCTATAATGTTTGGAAATTCTAGTGAATCAAATGATTAATAACCTAGTTTCGAGATGATGCTTTCTTGATCGTGTTCACTCGAAACTAGGGACAACTATTGACCATTTGATTAAGTAGAAGCTAGAATTTGAATGCGATCCATCGAAAAGACAAAGGATGAGTTGCGAAATCCCTAATTTCCTCGCAAGATCCTTAAACCTCGATGAATTTGCATCGATCTAGTATCAATTCGTTAATGGATAAGAATGAGTAATCATTAGATCTCATCACATCTATAGATCCGATCTACTCCTACGAGCCATACTTCTAATCTTGATTGTTGGTTGGAAATTATCACACATCTCAATTCTTGTTTTTAATGCTTTCTTTTAGATCTAGATTTTTCTTATTCTTGATCTTCAATTGCAAATCATGAATTGTTTTCTTTTCCTTGCCTTAAATTTTCAACTCATCTAATTCGGAATTTGAACGGATTAGACTTTCCCTATGGACGATCCGCACTTATTAAGGCGCTACATCCGACACCGTTATTGATTGCGGTCAAAATATTTTTGGTTGTGATTTCTATATACAATTTTCTAAAAACCAACACAACGGAAAATCATTCAATCAAGTTCCAAGACAGATACCGTGGCATACTAGACGATTAAAGGCAAGACACATCATTACCAAAGATGCTACCAAAGAGGCAGTCTGGGTGTATATTAGTTCATGAGATGAACTTCGTTCCTACCATTGTGTGACAATGGAGTTGTGGCTTATGCCTAAGAACGCCCGTCCCATCAGTGATCCAGACATATTCTAAGGCAGTATCACCTGATCATGGAGATGGTTGATCTCCAGGGGATCGAGGTTAGGAGACTGGACTCAGAGGGCAACACAGCGGATCCACTCACAAAGGCCTTTTCCCAGAGAGAGTGTAACATTTAAAAAAAATAAAATATTATTTTTGGGAAATTTTATAATTTAATATTATTTTATTGAATATTTTAATATTTCGGTATTATTAAATACAAATAAATGGGAAAAATTTCGGAAAAATTTTGGAAAATTCTAAAATAGGGTAATTTATGGAATTAAGCCATTCCTAAGTTTTTATGATTAGTTATATGCTAATTTAATGCTAATCGCGATTAAAAATCGCTAATCGGCTTTTAAACATTTTTGTGCAAAACATGCACATATCACTTTTTTCACACTTGTGCATTTTCTATTATGTTATTTGGGGTTACTATTCTAGTGAGAAGGTTTTGGAGGAAAGGAAAAAAAAGAAAAGGAAAAGAAAATGGAAAAGGGAATAAAATATGAAGCATGGTGTGAGAGAGAGAGGTATGGCCTTCTTTGACCTTGGACTTAGCCATCTCTTCATTTTTCCTCTCATCTTCTCTCTCCCTCTTCCTCCATATCCTGCTCAAGCTGCTGCCCCTCTTCATCCTCCCCTCTTCAAGCCCCAAATCATCTCACAAACTTCACTAAAACCCCACTCTCATTTCACAAAAAATGTGCACAAGCTTGCAGGTTATAGGATGGACCACGAAAGTTTTCATTTTGGCGCTGTTGTGGATTCATGTGGGTCTTATGAGGTAATTCCTCCACAATTAGAGTGGTATTTCCTATGCTTAAGCTTCGATTCAAGTTTCATATCGATATTGTGTGTTTTTGTGGATTTGAGGATAACCTAGTTAGGGTTTGAGGAAAAATTGAGTTGTGAAGTGAAACTAAGACTTGTTGTGACCTTAAAATCTTGGTGTGATGTTATATTGGACCATAACCTGAAACTTTAACCCAGAATACGGATTTATGAGACGATGTCGGGAAAAACTGCAATTCTGGGATTGTATTTGGGAATCTGCTATCACCCGAGACATCCTAAAATAAATTTGATTGGATAGTGAGATGTGCAGGCACCTAGGAACCACCACACAAGACCCCAGCCCCCACTTCTATTTCCAGGCCGCCAATTTATTCCCATTGGCCGCAATTTGCGGCCATACCTGCACCAAACTTGCTCGTTTTGGTTCTGTAGCCCCTACATGCATAGATTAGACCCCTGGTATATATAGATTTGTCTAATTTGACCTAGGGTGAAATCTGGAGCATATTTCCTTAGTTGTTGTTTTGGATTCGTGTTTCCGTATTCCGTATTTTTAATTCTGAATTTGTGTCTTGTGTTTTACCTCGACTAATTGGCGTTTATACGACGATATAGAGGATTTATTGATGGTTTTGAAGGCGTGCCATAGGTTCTAACCTATATGCCCCTTATCGTATCGTTTTGGGATTCGTATGCCGTTTTAGTTATGAATTGGTTTTGATACGCATTTGCAATACGTTAATGTGTAGGTACCCCATGGAGATTTCGGGACGACAAGAAAGCGCGTGGCGACGTCGACAAATAAAGACACAAGGTGAGTAGATTATATCTACAGGGGGAAGTCGGGTGGATGGCGTATAGCACCCCCACAGTCCGTAGTTGGTATACCTTATGTGTTTATATATGATAGTATAATGTCGTGGATTATTTGAAATGTGTTAGATGTGATAAGGTTAGAAGTAAGCTAGAATATTTCCAAGTTGCGAACCCTAGGATAGGTTTACACCCATACGCACACACTTGCATATTCCTTACATTTACACTGTGTTGATGATGATATTGGATGACATTGGAGATGAGTCGATGGTTTTGGGAATTTTGCCGTGAGATCAGTGATTTGATATGATTCGTATTTGGAATACGACATGTGATTCTTACGGGCTTTGGTTGTGTGTTTACCCCCGCATTCATACTTTATAGATGGTATCGATTTGTACTAGACTTAGATCAGTACCCCAGATTATGTGATATGATGATAATGATACCTGATATTTGATTAGAGGAATGTGATACTGACCCGTACCCAGCTATTGGGATGCCGTACTACGATTTACCGTACGAGCTTTATATTGATGATAGATCCACACTCATGACTTGAGGATGTCATATGATTTACTGTATCGTACGCAATACTACTGAGGCGGGATCACCGACTACTATATGTATATACATATCGACTCAGATTTAGGTGGTTTCCATACCCCTCCCGGTTTACTTGATACTTAGATCTGTAGTTTGCATAGTAGATATTAGACTAGACCCGAGTCATACCTATTTCAAAACTAACGAATCGGGAATATCTTAAGGATAAGTAAAGGGATTTTACGGGTATTTTCAAAAGACGTATCTATTCATAAAAACACCATAACCCTTATTTTACCAAAACCCCGATTCGTCTTATTTCAAATGGCATAACTGCATGACATATACACATGGATGTAGATTTTTTACTGTTGCGTTGATTACTCGATTTCCGCATATTCATGCTATTCACATCGCTTTGCATGTGTTTATTGCTATATTACCATCATGCTGTTAGGACACCAGCACCATTATCGATGATGCATATGTTCCACGTACACTGCTTGCCGGCCCACACACTTCATCATCGATAATTGCCATGTCACCACACTGTAGTACTGTTACATTCAGGATACGATCCTTGCATGACATACTTGTACACATACTCATTGTACACTTATATATGTGCACATACTTACTGTATACTCATACTTGTACACATACTTGTTTTCACATACATAGATGATATTTCTAGATTGGGAACCGCAAGATACTCTTTAAAACTGGTTCACTTTAAAAGAGCGACTTTCCCCAATATGTGCATATCACGATTCCTTGTTGCATGATACATCGATATGCTTACATTCTTTTATATGTCGCATCCATCATGCTTTCTGATTATACGCATTGAGATATATTGTTTCCATGATATTTCTGGATTTGGGAACCGTGGCTATTTCGACTGAGAATATGTATTGTCTTTAAAACCCGGTTTCCCTTGGTATGATATTTCAGTGCGTCCACCATGTGTTTTCTTGGTTCTGAGAGTGGCATATGAAATCCGATTCGAGGAGCGGTAGGCACCGTCTGCGGGTACATGGTGGACCCGGTAAGGTACCCCGGGGCAAGAAGACTCGTATATGTTAGACGGTGAGCCTGGCAGGGGAGCACTACCTACCGGTGATAGTATTTGGACCCGGCGGTTATCGTGGGGATACCGACCGGAGTATGTACGTATGATACGGCGAAATTCGAGGGTCGAAGTTGGGCACTCGGGTTTCGAGGGAGCGTATAATACGTACCTATCAGGGCTAGTCTTGGTGACAGTGCCTGATAGATGAGAATTTTCGTGCCGATGCTAGGCACAGGTTTCGTGATGTTTTCCATGATTTTTTTTATATCCTCATATTTACATACATGATGTTTATTGTCATTGGGTGACGGGTGGACGGGTTCCACGTTTATTGTCATGGGGTGACGGGTGGACGGGTTCCACGTTTATACAGACTTGATCACATACAGACTGGATTTACATTGATCATACTTCATTTGTATATATAACAGGGTATGAGGGCTCTGTTATATATACCCTTACACCAATATTAGTGGAATGGGACGCTAATATATGTGTATTGATATTCATTTGATACTTCTGTTAGTTGTATGTATGCCCTAGAGGCCAGTATTGTACAGATGATGTATATTATATTGGATGCTTGGACATATATAGAGATGACTTTCTTGCTCGATATGATAGTATGCTATCTGGTTACTCTTTATCTTAACATGTACACTTGTCTCTTTATACTGTCTTATAGTTACATGTTGGTAAAGCCCTTAGGATATGTACTTGACTACCTAGACTGTGATGCAGATCATACTAGTGGGGACATGGTGTTCCATAAGTACATCCTTCAAGGTCCCTAGTCGTGGGTGTATCGAGACGGGGCATCGATATACCAGAGTAGACTAGCGTATACGCTTCTCGACCCATGAGATGGGCGATGGATGATCACATATCCATTGGTGTTTGACATCAGAGATGGTGTACGGGTGCTCAGTGGAGACTGGGTACACTGGACGGACTCGCCGAGAACTCCAAGATGGTATTATACCTCACGTCAGATGGCAGTTCTCAGGTGACACTTGTGCAGGTTAGTCTGTAGACCCGAGATCGTCATAGAGTCTTGTGTGATTCCCACTGTGCTTTGATCTCCACCTTACCACGTCCATAAGGGCATGCAAAACGGTGGTTGGGTACAGTCCCGAGTCACATAGAGGCAATGAGCGATAGGAGAGGTTTCGTCTCTCCCGGTATTGGGGGTTGATGTTGCGCAGTGCTCGATTGGCCATAACAGGGAAGTCCCTGGCCAGGGCTGATCAGAGATTTGCTGGTAAGTGTTACCAGTAATTTCTCGACCCGTTATGAGCCTCACATCGGCACGACTTATCGGTTATTGGGGTCTGATGTTTACCACCCCTAGACTTGATATGCGACGTATCAGACGAACAGACCGGACTGTACGGTAAGTGTTACTGGTTGGATTCACTGGAGTGTGAGCGGGCTAGCCCGTCGATCTTCTGATCGCTCAATACCCGGATGGCCGTTACGTTTAGCAGACCGCTTGCGGCTTGTGGGTGCTTGATATGATCATCATCTGCTACCGGCGTATTGACGAGTCTTTAGAGTCCTACACAGAGGTTTCCTGGCTCAAGCGAAACGAAATAGGAGCGCATATGAGATATGTGCGGGAGCGAGAATAATGCGTGTATGTGATACCGTATTTGATTCTCGCGATTAATGTTTCGATTGGTTGTATGTGATATAACCTAGTTATCGAATCGAAGATCGATTCGATAAGCCGATACATTGAATACTAGTCGGTCATGTGCGACATGACCGGATCATTGAATCAAGTGTTGATTTAATGATTTAATATATAATTATATATTTGATATATTACTTTACATTAACTAGTATTGGTTCACTTTAAACGGATTTTTCTCACTTAATGCACATTGTATATGTGATATGCTTTTGTGCACATTTTTGTATCATGTTTGATGATACTTGATCATTTAGTTAAGTGTATAGAATTAATCCATGGTTAATTTGATAATTAGGGTTTTGCATATTCATTTATTTATTTATTTGTTTATTTATTTATTTGGAAAAGATAAAGATGAGAATGGTGGCTTTCTTTGTCATTAGTTGAAGCTTCATGAAGCCTTGACTTTTGCAACCATTCTTGTCCTCATGCTTAACCCTAACTCTCCAAATGACCATGGTTTATTCTCTACACTTAACCCTAGTTAGATTATGATAAGTATGTATTTTCTTTTCATTTTCATAATACTTATCATAAACTAGCTTCATCTTCTTCCTTCTTCTTCAAGAGAGAAAACAAGATGCCATCAATGGCAACTTGAGCAAAAGTGAGTGAAATCCAATTCTAAAGTGAACCCACCTCCTATTTCTTCACCCTCTACCTCTTGCCAAGTTGTTTTGGGTGTTTTCTTCACAAGTTTCACAACTTTGTGAAGTCGGAGCTTGAACTTGTGATGCCTCGACGTAGATCGTCTTTGACACGAAGCCGACGACCTATTCCGCCCGTTTCTCCGATGAAGCCGACGAATGAGTTCGGGATTCATGATGGACAGCGAGAGGACACCTACGTGGAGCTAAGGAAGTGGATAACCGGATCTATAAAGGTTGTAGCTCTCTTCTTTTAGTTAAAGTGTTAACTAGTTTATAGTTTCGCCTAGAATTCTAGCCGACGATCCGTAGTCTAGGGTTTCTCGGCACCTAAAATTTTAAATTTGGCATGTTCGATGCCTTGTGAGACCTCTATAGTGTGCCTAGGAACCCTACAGTGGTATCAGAGCCTAGCTAGAGCCTTAGGCGAAGTCTAGACGACGTTTGAAACCCGATCGAACCGAAACCCAAAACCCTAAAATGCTCTCTGGACTTTTTCTAAAAATTGGGATTTTTGTCAATTAAAAATATCCAGAAAATCAAGCAGGATGTTATTTGAATTACTGTGAAATACGAGGGCCTAAGTCAACTTTTCCACCGCGGAACCGCGGCACGTGCTATGCATGATGCGGCGGTTCCGCGGCCATACTATTCCCTTGGCTGATGGTTTCTGCACAGTAACTCATACAATATAATGCTATATTTTCTGGGACATTTTTATTGTGACTCTACAGAAGAGTATTCTGGGGTTGTATTGGGAATCAAAGATTCGATCGGATTATCAAATTTCGTCTTTGTGTATTTCCGGATGATTTTAGAGTATGTTAAAAAGTCCGACCGGATATAAATACCCAACTTTTCCCCTGTTGGGAAATTTTCAAGTGTTGGATTTTTCCGTAGTTTAACGATGTTCTAAGTAGTGCAAGTAACGCGATGGACCCTCTAGAAGACAACAAACCTTAACTCGATTATGTGACCGTCTTGAACTGCCCTTTGAACCTTCGGGTTTGGGGCAGTACGGCGTGCCACATGTGAGGCGTTGGCTTGACCCTTCTACGGCTGGACCGTTGGTACTGAGGCACGAATTGAATGTTGTTAGACTTATTTCATGTGTTGGACTGTATCGGGAAAACTTGGGTGTTCGAATGTTCGATCGGAAAGTTTGATATTTTCTATTCATCCGGAATGGGATACAATAATTGGAATTCACAAACAGTTATGTGATAACTGAATGAATGTTATAAATCTAGCATTTTGGTCTCACTTGATATTGAAAAGAGTTTTCGATAATGAGACTAAAATGCGGGATTTATAACTGTTAGGCATGTGATGTCTAAGTATTTCATTTGATTAGGCATGTGATGTCTAAAGAGGTTGCGGATTCCAACTGTTGTAGTTTTACACTTTCTTTTCTGTGACCGTAAGTGTAGTATGTTCATATCGCCGGTTTCGTTGCTATATGTCAACGACAATTGGGGTATGCGTACTTACTTACGTTGATGACATGTGATGTTATGTGTTGCTGGATATGTTATATTGGATCGTCGTGTTCGAATAGCCGGGGGTTTTTATGTGAGATGAGTGTTTTTCATTTTCATTCATGTAAAAACTTGTATGTAATATTCTTTTATTTGGGGCACTTCCAGGTTGCGGAAGCTGTCACCCTTTGTATATTATTTACTTTTCCGCATTAGGATAGACCCAAGGAGGGGAGCACAAGTAACCGGGTACTGGGGTCCAGTGGGAGACCAACTCGAGGAGTCGAGTCCGGGTCTCCTAACCCTAGAATTGGCAGGGTTGCTTGCCGCTCTCGTAGGGGTCTAGGGGTGTGGGATTGGCTATTCATCACGACCGTGGAATCCGTGTTTTATACTGGCTCGTATTGAAAGCACGGACGTCCTAGTATATCCAATATTTCATATGTTACTTCTGCTGCGATATCTGTGATGTGATTCTGTGATGGATATAGTATATAGTATATATGATATATTATATAGACGTTACTTATGTTTTACACCCGCGCTAGCCCTGCCCTGCTCTGTCGTTAGTTACCTAACCTAACGGTGCACGAGGGGACATCGAGGCGAATGCGGATGGCATAAGTGTACGTAATATCTATCTGTGATGTTTAGGTATTTAAATGATGGGACTTCATTAATGTGATTAATGAAAGATAAGAAACCTAAGATGTTGTGGAATCAAATTTTAAAATAAAACAGGTAGCTACAGTTCTTGCTTTGCATAGCGGTATATATGATATACCCTGCACCTTATTCGATGAGGAAAGGACCGAGATCCCTTCGCCGGGAGTGACTCCTTTAGCAGTAACTGGCAGATGCTACACACTCGGTTTGGCTTTGATTGCTTTTGAGAGTTTTTGCTTTGCACAGTGATATATATGATATATCCCGCACCTCATTCGACGAGGAAAGGGCCGACGATCCCTTCACCGGGAGTGACCCCTTTAGCAAAACTGGAAAAGCCTCAAAATCACTCCATTTCAAAACTTCATTTGATTCTAAAACGATATCAAGTTCATTACGCTCATGGTTTTATGAAAACCTGCGTAGCCCTCCGTCATTTCAGATAACTACTACTTAGTATTCGTGCTACGGTAGTTTGGCATTCGTCAAGGCGTAGTGTACGGTAGCTAACTAGTATTTATCTGCTTATGCATATGATGCAGATTGGATTAGGGTATTCGTACGGCGTTGTTTGGCATTCGTCAAGGGTTGTGCGGGTAGGTTTAATTCAATCAAGAAATGTACGGGTTGAACTTGACTAGTGGACTATGGGTTGTTTGGCATTCGTCAAGGTCATAGAACACTAGGGGTAAAATATTATCGGGAATTTCAAGTGTTGAAATTTGCAATGAGATTGCATACCTTCTATGAGATAGTTGGATCCCGATACCCACTGCGAGTAAGAGTTACTCCTGGGAGAGTTTTGCACATTGCAATTAGCCGATCAAGTAGGTGTCTAGAAAGGTGTTAACGAGGTTACGCCTCTGGAAAAACGAGGTTTACATTAATTAGGTTCGTGCGAAAGCACGGGGGACCTCCCTCAAAGTACCGACACTGGCCTGGCTGAAAGATTAGCGAACTTGTAGTGTGTAATTAATCCCGGCTAGTCTTTCCTTTTAGGGTTTGAAGGAAGATTTGATAAAAAGCAGTGGGAGCCATCCTGATTAGATAAGATAATAACCAATCTGATCTTGCACGAGCATACGCTAAAGTGTTTTCTTCTCTCTCTCTCCAGGTAGCGACCATTTCATGCCCTAATGAAGATAATAATATGGATGTATTGACCGAACCCGCATGTTATACTGTGCAGGGAAACGTTGGACCCGTTCTATCTTATAAGTGTTATAAGAATGAACAGGAAACAGAAGAATATCTGGATTCTCACACCGCCCAAACGGAGAACATGCATGTTGATGCATCATCTTCGGCTGTGTTTGTCATTGAGAACTGTTTCTCAGTTCACCCTACGTCCTGGGTATTAGATACCGGATCAGGATCCCACATATGTAAGATGTTACATGGGCTGCGAAAAGGTAGAGAACTGGGAAAAGGTGATCATTCCGTTCAAGTAGGGAACGGTGCAAATGTTGCAGCCAAAGCAGTTGGCGAATATCACCTAGTATTACCAAGTGGTGATACAATAATTCTGAATGAGTGCTATTATATACCAAACATGATGTGCAACATTATATCAGTTTCTTTATTGAGTAAAGAAGGATATAATTTTGTAGTAAAGGATAATGTTATGAACATATTCCTAGATCAAAAGTTGATTGCATCAGGCTTGCTACATAATGGCATATTCATTCTAAATCAAAATACAGTCCTCAATATACAAAACACACACAAGAGGAAAAGTTCAGAAATGAACGAATATTTCTTGTGGCATTGTAGACTTGGTCATATCAATGCGACACGACTGGCTAAGTTACATAAGGATGGTTATTTGAATCCGTTCGAATTATCATCTTATGATACTTGCCATTCATGTCTCAAAAGAAAAATGACCAAAGCTCCGTTTAGTGGACACGGAGAAAGAGTTACTGAACTCTTAGGACTGGTACATAGTGATGTATGCGGTCCCATGTCTACCCTTGCCAGGAACGGTTCTTCCTACTTCATTACATTCACTGACGATCTCTCTAGATACGGGCATGTGTTCCTATTGAAACACAAGTCTGAAGCTTTTGAGAAATTCAGAGAATATAAGCACGAAGTAGAGAACCAAACGGGCAAAAGTATTAAGATCCTTCGATCTGATCGAGGAGGAGAATACTTGAGCAATGAGTTCCAAGATTATCTAAAAGAGAATGGGATTCTCTCTCAGCTTACTCTACCTTATACACCACAGCACAACGGTGTATCAGAACGAAGGAATCGCACCCTATTAGATATGGTGCGTTCAATGATGAGTACAGCTGAGTTACCTATTTCCTTCTGGGGGTATGCGCTTGAGACAGCCATACACCTATTGAATATGGTTCCTACCAAATCAGTGCCTACCACTCCATATAAGATATGGAAAGGGAAGAGACCATCTCTTAAGTATGTTAAGATATGGGGTTGTCCAGCCTATGTCAAAAGAAAAAATCCGGACAAACTCGAGGCAAGATCTGTCTTATGTAAGTTTGTAGGATATCCCAAAAATTCACAAGGGTATATCTTCTACCACCCCGAGGAACAAAAGGTGTTTGTTTCTCGACATGCCACTTTCTTAGAAAAAGGTTTTCTTATGAAACAGATTAGTGGCATTGAGGTAGAACTGGAAGAGGTTCCAGCAACACAAACTGTAACAGAAGACTTGGTAGAACCAGAGGATTCAGTAGAACCCGACGAACCCCAACCTCTCCGCCGATCTAGTAGGGTTTCTCGTCCACCTGAGAGATACTACGGCTTTCTCATTGACGGTGGAAGCGAGGATTGCATCATGGAGGATGATGACCCAACTAGCTTCGAGCAGGCCATCACGAGTAGGGACTCAGTGAAATGGCTGGATGCTATGCGGTCCGAGATGGAATCCATGTACACCAACAAAGTATGGACTTTGGAAGTTGCTCCTGAAGGGGTAAAACCCATTGGGAGCAAGTGGATCTTCAAGAAGAAACTTGGTGTAGATGGGAAAGTGGAGACTTTCAAAGCTAGACTTGTAGCAAAGGGTTTTCGTCAAAGACCAGGTGTGGACTATGACGAAACCTTTTCTCCAGTGGCTATGCTTAAATCAATCCGAATCATGTTTGCCATCGCTGCATATCATGACTACGAAATCTGGCAAATGGATGTTAAGACCGCCTTTCTAAATGGTGATTTAGAAGAGTGCGTGTACATGACTCAGCCAGAGGGCTTCGTGGACAGTGGGAGCAGCGGGAAGGTGTGCAAGCTGCTTAAATCCATTTATGGATTAAAGCAAGTATCGCGGAGTTGGAACATCTGCTTTGACGTCGTTATCAAAGAGTTTGATTTCGTCAAAAATCCAGATGAACCTTGTATCTACAAGAAGGTGGCAGAGAGTAAGGTTGTCTTCCTCGTATTGTACGTGGACGACATACTCTTGATAGGAAATGATATTCCTATGCTGCAATCGGTCAAGCTCTTCTTATCACAAAGATTCTCGATGAAAGATCTTGGTGATGCCTCCTGCATATTGGGGATTAGGATCTATAGAGATAGATCCAAACGGATATTGGGATTGTCCCAATCCAGGTACATTGACACCATACTAAAGAGGTTTAGTATGGAAGAATCCAAGCGTGGGAACTTGCCCACGATCTCTGGAGTCACTCTCTCCAAAGAGATGTCTCCCAAGACTGATTTGGAGAGAGCTCGCATGCAAGGGATATCCTATGCTTCGGCAGTAGGCTCTATCATGTATGCGATGCTATGTACCAGACCCGATGTAGCATACTCACTAAGTGTAGTGAGCAGGTATCAAGCTGATCCTAGAGAGAGTCACTGGACAGCTGTGAAGAGCATTCTCAAGTACTTGCGAAGGACTAGAGATATGTTCTTGGTGTATGGTAACGGAGAACTCCAAGTAGAGTCCTTTACCGATTCGAGCTTCTAGAGTGATAAGGACGACTCTAAGTCGCAGTCGGGCTTTGTCTTTACCCTTTACGGAGGGGCGGTTAGCTGGAAGAGTTCCAAGCAGGAAACCGCGGCAGACTCGACGATGGAGGCTGAATACATCGCTGCCAACGATGCTGCCAAAGCGGCTGTCTGGATCAAGAAGTTCATTAATGAACTTGGAGTGGTTCCATCCATTGAGCATCCAATACCTTTGTATTGCGATAACAATGGAGCGGTGGCTTTGGCCAAGGAACCCAGGTCCCATCAGCGATCCAGGCATATTCTGAGGCGGTATCACCTGATCCGGGAGATAGTTGATCGCCGGGAGATCGAGGTCAGGAGGGTTGACACGAAGAACAACACGGCGGATCCACTCACGAAGGCCATTCCCCAGATACAGTTTGAGAGACTCTTCGGGATGCTCGGTATGCGATACTACAGCAGCTGGCCCTAGTGCAAGTGGGAGATTGTTAGTTGTATGTATGCCCTAGAGGCCAGTATTGTACAGATGATGTATATTATATTGGATGCTTGGACATATATAGAGATGACTTTCTTGCTCGATATGATAGTATGCTATCTGGTTACTCTTTATCTTAACATGTACACTTGTCTCTTTATACTGTCTTATAGTTACATGTTGGTAAAGACCTTAGGATATGTACTTATCTACCTAGACTGTGATGCAGATCATACTAGTGGGGACATGGTAGTCCATAAGTACATCCTTCAAGGTCCCTAGTCGTGGGTGTATCGAGACGGGGCATTGATATACCAGAGTAGACTAGCGTATACGCTTCTCGACCCATGAGATGGGCGATGGATGATCCCATATCCATTGGTGTTTGACATCAGAGATGGTGTACGGGTGCTCAGTGGAGACTGGGTACACTGGACGGACTCTCCGAGAACTCCCAGATGGTATTATACCTCACATCAGATGGCAGTTCTCAGGTGACACTTGTGCAGGTTAGTCTGTAGACCCGAGATCGTCATAGAGTCTTGTGTGATTCCCACTGTGCTTTGATCTCCACCTTACCACGTCCATGAGGGCGTGCAAAACGGTGGTCTTTGGGTACAGTCCCGAGTCACATGGAGGCAATGAGCGATAGGAGGGGTTTCGTCTCTCCCGGTATTGGGAGTTGATGTTGCGCAGTGCTCGATTGGCCATAACAGGGAAGTCCCTGGCCAGGGCTGATCAGAGATTTGCTGGTAAGTGTTACCAGTAGTTTCTCGACCCGTTATGAGCCTCACATCGGCATGACTTATCGGTTATTGGGGTCTGACGTTTACCACCCCTAGACTTGATATGCGACGTATCAGACGAACAGACCGGACTGTACGGTAAGTGTTACTGGTTGGATTCACTGGAGTGTGAGCGGGCTAGCCCGTCGATCTTCTGATCGCTCAATACCCGGATGGCCGTTACGTTTAGCAGACCGCTTGCGGCTTGTGGGTGCTTGATATGATCATCATCTGCTACCGGCGTATTGACGAGTCTTTAGAGTCCTACACAGAGGTTTCCTGGCTCAAGCGAAACGAAATAGGAGGGCATATGAGATATGTGCGGGAGCGAGAATAATGCGTGTATGTGATACCATATTTGATTCTCGCGATTAATGTTTCGATTGGTTGTATGTGATATAACCTAGTTATCGAATCGAAGATCGATTCGATAAACCGATACATTGAATACTAGTCGGTCATGTGCGACATGACCGGATCATTGAATCAAGTGTTGATTTAATGATTTAATATATAATTATATATTTGATATATTACTTTACATTAACTAGTATTGGTTCACTTTAAACGGATTTTTCTCACTTAATGCACATTGTATATGTGATATGCTTTTGTGCACATTTTTGTATCATGTTTGATGATACTTGATCATTTAGTTAAGTGTATAGAATTAATCTATGGTTAATTTGATAATTAGGGTTTTGCATATTCATTTATTTATTTATTTGTTTATTTATTTATTTGGAAAAGATAAAGATGAGAATGGTGGCTTTCTTTGTCATTAGTTGAAGCTTCATGAAGCCTTGACTTTTGCAACCATTCTTGTCCTCATGCTTAACCCTAACTCTCCAAATGACCATGGTTTATTCTCTACACTTAACCCTAGTTAGATTATGATAAGTATGTATTTTCTTTTCATTTTCATAATACTTATCATAAACTAGCTTCATCTTCTTCCTTCTTCTTCAAGAGAGAAAACAAGATGCCATCAATGGCAACTTGAGCAAAAGTGAGTGAAATCCAATTCTAAAGTGAACCCACCTCCTATTTCTTCACCCTCTACCTCTTGCCAAGTTGTTTTGGGTGTTTTCTTCACAAGTTTCACAACTTTGTGAAGTCGGAGCTTGAACTTGTGATGCCTCGACGTAGATCGTCTTTGACACGAAGCCGACGACCTATTCCGCCCGTTTCTCCGATGAAGCCGACGAATGAGTTCGGGATTCATGATGGACAGCGAGAGGACACCCACGTGGAGCTAAGGAAGTGGATAACCGGATCTACAAAGGTTGTAGCTCTCTTCCTTTAGTTAAAGTGTTAACTAGTTTATAGTTTCGCCTAGAATTCTAGCCGACGATCCGTAGTCTAGGGTTTCTCGGCACCTAAAATTTTAAATTTGGCATGTTCGATGCCTTGTGAGACCTCTATAGTGTGCCTGGGAACCCTACAACTTCATCATATTTACTTCATGCAGACATATCTTATACTGATGACATGTTATTACCTGAGTACTTGGCACTACATACATGTTTTGATGTTACATTGCCACCTTATCATGCTTCAGACGTACTCTTGTGGTTATATTATACTGATCGTATTAACCTAGGATTATATCTTGCATTCGGTTTCTACTTGTAGATATTTCTATTCACGAGTTGGCAACTCACCCCCGTTGTGCCACAGTTCTTGCAGGTTTTGCCGTACAGGTTCCATTGCGGCATTTCTGGCACACTGCTTCCTTACAGGTGAATTGCTTTTGGTAGGTGGGTTCTTTTGCATCAAGAACCACCATTGTACTTGTATTATTCATTGTATCTAGAACTCCATCAACCAAAACTTGTATATTGTTTCAGACTTAGACACTAGTGATGTATTATTCGACCTTAGAGTCGCGCTTAGCAGTATTACGGTTTTCATGCTTATTGATTTTCTGTTGAGTTTTGATCCTCGCCATTCGGCGTTGTATATTTTATTGCTTGCGTGGTTGTGACCGTCGATTGACGAAGAGCTAGCTCCCCCTTGGGGATGCCTGTTATCATTGCATATATATACTGTTCTTGTTGTACCCCGTTCGGGGCCAGTTTTTACAAAAGAAACTCTGCCGAAATTTTTAGAAAAGACCGTACATTTTTAAAATGCATATTCGGCTTAGTTATTTAAAAACCTTGACTTCAAACATGTTTTTCTTCACTTATTTAAACCAGTTTTCTTTATTTACTCTTAAAATGGTTTTAGATTGCTGGGCTTTTGGCTTACTTGGATCAGATGGAGTCCTATAGACTTCATATGGTTCAAGGGCCAGTCACGTGCTCTTTCGGGTCGTGACAAAGTTGGTATCAGAGCGCTAAGTTGACCTTGGTTCAAGTCTAAGTTTGACTATATGGAGCCTAGGGCGTCTATATATATACGGAACTTAGGCTTGACCTTACGGAACTTAGACTTAGTCGAGAGGGGTATTAGACCCGAACTTTCGTCGCGTAGGATGACCCTTGGTTGATGGAGTAGGTGACTGCAGTAGAGTGACGTACCGTGTGTATGTTCCGCGGCATACTAACGATACGCTACTCTGCTTAAGGAGCCTTAGGATGTACATTTCCTTGCACAGTATTATATTCATTCCTGATCTATCTTCATCGATACTGGTTATGATTTTGATGCCGCGATCACATGGGCAGAGAGAGCTACGGCTCGAGTTGCGTCAACTTGAGCTCGTCATGGACGAGGACTGACCAGGATGTGATTCCAGAGACTTACGATCGCATTGAGAGGCGTCGTCTTTTTGTGTTTTCATGCCACGAGCGTTTGACAGATCGCTTTCACGAGATTTCTCGGACATGCCGATGGGTACCAGAGGAGCAGGCTACTACTAGAGGCCAGCCAGGATGTGATGGCCATTGATATACCGCTTATTCAGAATGATTGAGGCGTTGTTCGGAGTACAGACGAATGAGCCAGTTGTTGCTGCCAATAACGAGATATTGCCCAGACGATTGGAGCTACTGCAGCATGAGTACATACTTGGAGATATGATAGACGGTCGCTAGTCGCCGAGGGTGGATGACTAGGGAGTGTGGTTCGTTCGCTTACCGATGCGAGGTCATCAGATAGATTTCTTCCAGCTAGAGACAACTTCACGCGGAGACGTTGAGAGCCAACAGAGGCGATCGAATGCCAGGAGCCCATTTTCCAAGTTTAAAGTACACGGAAGGACATGCAAGCGATTCCATGAACCCTCTAGAAGAATGAAACCCTAACTCGACTTAATGACCGTGTGAAAGCCTTTGAACCTTAGGGTTTGCGGCAGTTCCGCGGCGCCATTAGTGAGGCTTGGGTTTGCCCTTCTACGGCAGGACCACCGACGTTGTGGCATGTACTCGATACTATTAAACTGTACTCAAGATGTTGATCTCTTGGGGGATTATGAGGTTCTGACGAGTCGATCGAATGTTTCGACATCATTCGGATATCATGTGATGGGATGCTTTGCTTGGGAGACTCCAGATACGAGTATAGCCGTTGGAGCACAGTCCATGCAGCCACGATGAGACGAGTCCGAATCAGTCGACATTGAAGCAGAGTGAAGTAAAGAGTTCGCTAGAGATTTCGACGAGATGACGTCCCACTCCGCCGACATCAGTGATGCGATACGCACACAGAGGCATTGTTAAGGATATATCTTCCAGAAAAATGCGCGATGAGTATGCAGCCATTCTGGAACAAGAATTAGCTTCGGCAAAGGACGATGACTTCCGGGCAATTCGACAGAAGAGAGATATGCGAGAGATTTTGGATGGACCGTAGCTGAGAACGTTGCAGTGCGCAGATAAAGACGTGACGTCGAAGTGGACGATGATACAGACAAGTGGAACAAGAGGTTCGTGCGAGACGCTGACGAGCTGTCATTACTTTCCGTCGAGACCAGAGCCCTGATATGCTTACAGAGGCGTTGGGATGAGACCAATTTCCGAGAAGTGCTGTGCTGAGGACGCAGATGTCCATTGAGCGAGAAGAGATTATGCAAGAGTACCAGCTTCCGTACAAATCGGCATAGGCAAGATCGGCAGAGACCTTGAACAGGATTCCTTCCAGGACATTGCCGCCAAGATGTTTGCACCTAGGATCAGATGTGTGATGTGCATTCAGAGAGCCAGAGGCCGACTTCAGTGATATGCTGCTTTATGAGTGGTCGTGATGATTGACCAAGAGATGACCAGAGAAGTACCAGAACGGAATTATCCCCGTTAGCACACCTGACATGGCCGATGAGCCGATTGATTGCGAGATAGGTAATCCGCAGAGAAGATAAGGACCCAGAGGCAGAGGACGCCAGACCGTGAGCAAGAGGCAAGTAGATATCTTGCGCTGCTAGCATTGGATGCACCGACTCCTTCTCGACTTTGAAGGAGGAACTACCGACGACGGTATTTATGATTTGTGATTTTGTGATTCGATTATCACGTATCCGTCATCTTGGATTTTGGTATTTTGGGCGTTCTATTGCATGATTTAGTTTTGATGACTGAGTTTCATGATATTTATTTTATGCACCCACTGGGTATTTATATTTGCGCATAGTTATTACATTTGAGGTATTGATTGTGATTTCACGCCTATCTTATGCAGTGATTTGATTTACACTTCCAGCATAGCTTTCATGCACCTTTAGTGTTTTGATATATGATTTTGGTGCACGCCAGGTGCACTAAATCGAAATTCTTCGTGCATGTCAAATGCGCCTGATTTTGCTGTCAGGCACACACGTTGCCTATGACAGATGTTTCGTGCACACCCGTTGCACCTAAATGTTGTTTTGTGCCCATGTATGGCACATATATGGATTTTGATTTCCGTGCGCACCAGACGCACCGGATATTCTTATATACATTTTTGGGGATTGATTTCTTATAGAGCAGTACATTTTTTTTTACGATATTCGCTACGTATTGATGTTTTCGGAACCCCGACAATTTGGATTTTTACTGAAATGTTTTGGTATTTGGGGGTTTAAATTTAAATTCGGGGACCGAATTTATTTAAGGGGGGAAGATTGTAACATTTCAAAAAAAAATAAAATATTATTTTTGATAATTTTTATAATTTAATATTATTTTATTGAATATTTTAATATTTCGGTATTATTAAATACAAATAAATGGGAAAAATTTCGGAAAAATTTTGGAAAATTCTAAAATAGGGTAATTTATGGAATTATGCCATTCTTAAGTTTTTATGATTAGTTATATGCTAATTTAATGCTAATCGCGATTAAAAATCGCTAATCGGCTTTTAAACATTTTTGTGCAAAACATGCACATATCACTTTTTTCACACTTGTGCATTTTCTATTATGTTATTTGGGGTTACTATTCTAGTGAGAAGGTTTTGGAGGAAAGGGAAAAAAAGAAAAGGAAAAGAAAATGGAAAAGGGAATAAATTATGAAGCATGGTGTGTGAGAGAGAGGTATGGCCTTCTTTGACCTTGGACTTAGCCATCTCTTCATTTTTCCTCTCATCTTCTCTCTCCCTCTTCCTCCATCTCCTGCTGAAGCTGCTGCCCCTCTTCATCCTCCCCTCTTTAAGCCCCAAATCATCTCACAAACTTCACTAAAACCCCACTCTCATTTCACAAAAAATGTGCACAAGCTTGCATGTTATAGGATGGACCAAGAAAGTTTTCATTTTGGCGCTGTTGAGGATTCATGTGGGTCTTATGAGGTAATTCCTCCACAATTAGAGTGGTATTTCCTGTGCTTAAGCTTCGATTCAAGTTTCATATCGATATTGTGTGTTTTTGAGGATTTGAGGATAACCTAGTTAGGGTTTGAGGAAAAATTGAGTTGTGAAGTGAAACTAAGACTTGTTGTGACCTTAGAATCTTGGTGTGATGTTATATTGGACCCTAACCTGAAACTTTAACCCAGAATACGGATTTATGAGACAATGTCGGGAAAAACTGCAATTCTGGGATTGTATTTGGGAATCTGCTATCACCCGAGACATCCTAAAATAAATTTGATTGGACAGTGAGATATGCAGGCACCTAGGAACCACCACACAAGACCCCAGCCCCCACTTCTATTTCCAGGCCGCCAATTTATTCCCATTGGCCGCAATTTGCGGCCATACCTGCACCAAACTTGCTCGTTTTGGTTCTGTAGCCCCTACATGCATAAATTAGACCCCTGGTATATATAGATTTGTCTAATTTGACCTAGGGTGAAATTTGGAGCATATTTCCTTAGTTGCTGTTTTGGATTCGTGTTTCCGTATTCCGTATTTTTAATTCTGAATTTGTGTCTTGTGTTTTACCTCGACTAATTGGCGTTTATACGACGATATAGAGGATTTATTGATGGTTTTGAAGGCGTGCCATAGGTTCTAACCTATATGCCCCTTATCGTATCGTTTTGGGATTCGTATGCCGTTTTAGTTTTGAATTGGTTTTGATACGCATTTGCGATACGTTAATGTGTAGGTACCCCATGGAGACTTCGGGACGACAAGAAAGCGCGTGGCGACATCGACAAATAAAGACACAAGGTGAGTAGATTATATCTACAGGGGGAAGTCGGGTGGATGGCGTATAGCACCCCCGCAATCCGTAGTTGGTATACCTTATGTGTTTATATATGATAGTATAGTGTCGTGGATTATTTGAGATGTGTTAGATGTGATAGGGTTAGAAGTAAGCTAGAATATTTCCTAGTTGCGAACCCTAGGATAGGTTTACACCCATACGCACACACTTGCATATTCCTTACATTTACACTGTGTTGATGATGATATTGGATGACATTGGAGATGAGTCGATGGTTTGGGAATTTTGCCGTGAGATCGGTGATTTGATATGATTCGTATTTGGGATACAACATGTGATTCTTATGGGCTTTGGATGTGTGCTTACCCCCGCATTCATACTTTATAGATTGTATCGATTTGTACTAGACTTAGATCAGTACCCCAGATTATGTGATATGATGATAATGATACCTGATATTTGATGAGAGGAATGTGATACTGACCCGTACCCAGCTATTGGGATGCCGTACGACGATTTACCGTACGAGCTTTATATTGATGATAGATCCGCACTCATGACTTGAGGATGTCATATGATTTACTGTATCGTACGCGATACTACTGAGGCGGGATCACCGACTACTATATGTATATACATATCGACTCAGATTTAGGTGGTTTCCATACCCCTCCCGGTTTACTTGATACTTAGATCTGTAGTTTGCATAGTAGATGTTAGACTAGACCCGAGTAATACCTATTTCAAAACTAACGAATCGGGAATATCTTAAGGATAAGTAAAGGGATTTTACGGGTATTTTCAAAAGACGTATCTATTCTTAAAAACACCGTAACCCTTATTTTACCAAAACCCCGATTCGTCTTATTTCAAATGGCATAACTGCATGACATATACACATGGATGTAGATTCTTTACTATTGCGTTGATTACTCGATTTCCGCATATTCATGCTATTCACATCGCTTTGCATATGTTTATTGCTATATTACCATCATGCTGTTAGGACACCAGCACCATTATCGATGATGCATATGTTCCACGTACACTGCTTGCCGGCCCACACACTTCATCATCAATAATTACCATGTCACCACACTGTAGTACTGTTACATTCAGGATACGATCCTTGCATGACATACTTGTACACATACTCATTGTACACTTATATTTGTGCACATACTTACTGTATACTCATACTTGTACACATACTTGTTTTCACATACATAGATGATATTTCTAGATTGGGAACCGCAAGATACTCTTTAAAACTGGTTCACTTTAAAAGAGCGGCTTTCCCCAATATGTGCATATCACGATTCCTTGTTGCATGATACATCGATATGCTTGCATTCTTTTATATGTCGCATCCATCATGCTTTCTGATTATACGCATTGAGATATGTTGTATCCATGATATTTCTGGATTTGGAAACCGTGGCTATTTCCACTGAGAATATGTATTGTTTTTAAAACCCGGTTTCCCTTGGTATGATATTTCAGTGCGTCCACCAAGTATTTTCTCGGTTCTGAGAGTGGCATGTGAAACCCGATTCGAGAAGCGGTAGGCACCGTCTGCGGGTACATGGTGGACCCGGTAAGGTACCCCGGGGCAAGAAGACTCGTATATGTTAGACGGTGAGCCTGGCAGGGGAGCACTACCTACCGGTGATAGTATTTCGACCCGGCGGTTATCGTGGGGATACCGACCGGAGTATGTACGTATGATACGGCGAAATTCGAGGGTCGAAGCTGGGCACTCGGGTTTCGAGGGAGCGTATGATACGTACCTATCAAGGCTAGTCTTGGTGACAGTGCCTGATAGATGAGGATTTTCGTGCCGATGCTAGGCACAGGTTTCGTGATGTTTTCCATGATTTTATTTATATCCTCATATTTACATACATGATATTTATTGTCATTGGGTGACGGGTGGACGGGTTCCACGTTTATTGTCATTGGGTGGACGGGTTCCACGTTTTTACAGACTTGATCACATACAGACTGGATTTATATTGATCATACTTCATTTGTATATATAACAGGGTATGAGGGCGCTGTTATATATACCCTTACACCAATATTAGTGGATTGGGACGCTAATATATGTGTATTGATATTTCATCATATTTACTTCATGCAGACATACCTTATACTGATGACATGTTATTACCTGAGTACTTGGCACTACATACATGTTTTGATGTTACATTGCACCTTATCATGCTTCAGACGTACTCTTGTGGTTATATTATACTGATCGTATTGATCTATGATTATGTCTTGCATTCGGCTTCTGCTTGTAGATATTTCTATTCACGAGTTGGCAACTCACCCCCGTTGTGCCACAGTTCTTGCAGGTTTTGCCGTACAGGTTCCATTGCGGCATTTCTGGCATACTGCTTCCTTACGGGTGAATTGCTTTTGGTAGGTGGGTTCTTTTGCATCAAGAACCACCATTGTACTTGTATTATTCATTGTATCTAGAACTCCATCAACCAAAACTTGTATATTGTTTCAGACTTAGACACTAGTGATGTATTATTCGACCTTAGAGTCGCGCTTAGCAGTATTACGGTTTTCATGCTTATTGGGTTTCTGTTGAGTTTTGATCCTCGCCATTCGGCGTTGTATATTTTATTGCTTGCGTGGTTGTGACCGTTGATTGACGAAGAGCTAGCTCCCGCTTGGGGATGCCTGTTATCATTACATATATATACTGTTCTTGTTGTACCCCGTTCGGGTCCAGTTTTTACAAAAGAAACTCTGCCGAAATTTTTAGAAAAGACCGTACATTTTTAAAATGTATATTCGGCTTAGTTATTTAAAAACCTTGACTTCAAACATGTTTTTCTTCACTTATTTAAACCAGTTTTCTTTATTTACTCTTAAAATGGTTTTAGATTGCTGGGCTTTTGGCTTACTTGGATCAGATGGAGTCCTATAGACTTCATATGGTTCAAGGGCCAGTCACGTGCTCTTTCGGGTCGTGACAGAGAGACTATTATGAGATGGTTAAGTATGAAATACTACAACCACTGTTATCAGATGACCCTAGTGCAAGTGGGAGATTGTTAGTTATATGTATGCCCTAGAGGCCATTACTATACATGAGATGTATATTGTTGTGGATGCTTGGACATATATAGGGAGGACTTTCTTGCTCGACATGATAGTATGCTATCTGGTCACTCTTTAGCTTAACATGTACACTGATTGTCTCTCTGTTACATGTTGGTAAAGCCCTTAGGATGTGTACTTGACTACCTGGACTATGATGCGGATCATACTAGTGGGGACATGGTAGTCCATAAGTACATCCTTCAGGGTCCCTAGTCGTGGGTGTAACGAGACGGGGCATCGATATACCAGAGTAGACTAGCGTATACCTTCTCGACCCTGTAGATGGGCGATGGATGATCCCATATCCATTGGTGTTTGACATCAGAGATGATATACGGGTGCTCAGTAGAGACTGGGTACACTGGACGGACTCGCCGAGAACACCCAGATGGTATTATACCTCACGTCAGATAGCAGTTCTCTGGTGACACTGGTGCAGGTTAGTCTGTAGACCCGAGATCGTCATAGAGTCTTTTGTGATTCCCACTGTGCTTTGATTTCCACCTTACCACGTCCAAGAGGACGTGCAAAACGGTGGTTTTTGGGTACAGTCCCGAGTCACATGGAGGCAATGAGCGATAGGAGGGGTTTCGTCTCTCCCCGTATTGGGGGTTGATGTTGCGCTATGCTCGATTGGCCATAACAGGGAAGTCCCTGGCCAGGGCTGATTTAGAGATTTACTGGTAAGAGTTACTAGTAGTTTCTCGACCCGTTATGAGCCTCACATCGGCACGACTTATCGGTTATTGGGTTCTGAAGTTTACCACCCCTAAACTTGATATGCGACATATCAGACGAGGAGAACGGACTGTACGGGAAGTGTTACCGTTAGGCTTTTATAGGAGTTGGAGAGGGCTTGCTTGCTGATCTTCTGATCGCTCAATACCCGGGTAGCCGTTACGTCCAACTAGTACCGCTGACGGCTTGTGGGTGCTTGATGTGATCATCACCTACTGCCGGCGTATTGACGAGTCTTTAGAGTCCTACATAGAGGTTTTACTGGCTCAGGCAAAACGAAATAGGAGCGCATATGTGATATGTGCGGGACCAAGAATAATGCATGTATGTGATACCGTATTCTATTCTCGTGACTTTTTGTATCGGTCGGTTATATGTGATATAGCCGGGTTATCGAATCAAGAGTTGATTCGATAAGTCGATACATTGGATGTTAGTCGGCTATATGAGATATAACCGGATTATTAAGACAGGTGTTGATTTAATAATTTAGTGTATAATTGTATATATACTAATTTACATTAACTAACATTTGTTCACTTAAGGATTTTTCTCACATGTGCACAACTTTAATATATATGTGATATATATTAAAATGTGTTTTCTTTTTGTATCATGGTTGTTGATACAACATTCATGGGTGTATGAGACTTACACCATGCTATTTATTATGTTGGGTTTAATATTTAAAGTAATTACAAAATTAGTGGAAGATTAGAAAAATGCATGAAGCTTGTGGAAGCTTGTGGATGCATTGACTAAGTCCACTAAGTTTGTTTTTACTTTGGATATTTGTTAACCCAACCATTAGGATTAGCCATGGTTATGTCTCTACATGAGTTAGTATATGATACTCACTCACCCATGGTTAGCTCACTTAACTTGATCATTATCTTTCTCTCTTTATTTCTTCATCTTCTTCCATGAGCTAAAAAGCTCTCTAGGGTTTGATCAAAAGTGAGAAACATTATGAGAAAATAAATTCTAAAGTTAACCCACTTCCTATTTCTCCATCCTCTACTAGACTAGCACTTTAGTTTAGGGTGTTTGCTTCACTAATTCTCTAGTTAGTGGAGTAGTAGCTTGAGTTGGTATTCCCTCGACGTAGATCATCTTCGGCCTCGAAGACTTCAAGCAAGGACGCTTCTTTCGTCTCGTGAATCCATGCAAGAGCCCAGGAGAACCATGATCACAGCGAATGGACTACGACAAGGAGCTTTAGAAGTGAAGGACCGATCTACAAAGGTTGTATTTCGTATTCACTTAGTAGTAAATATTATTTACTTGCATGTGTAACCCTAATTATCTAGCAAAGATCATGTTTAGGGTTGTTCGGCACGGCTAAAAATTTTAATCGGGCTTGGTTGATGCCTTGTAGAACCTTGTTAGAGTGCCTAGTAACCCTACAGTGGTATCAGAGCCTAGCTAGAGCATTTGGCGACGTGTTTACGAAATTAAAACTCCGATCGAACTCCGATATATCGAACTAGACCCCCTCTCTGGAAATTTTGTAAAAATGTGTTTTTTTCTGCATTAAAAATACTCAAAAAATCAGCAGGGAATTCTAAGAGTTACTGTAAAACACGACATCCCAATTCCACCAAACGCCGTCGAACCTCGGCAATACTTTGCTTGCGCGGCGGTTCCGCGGCGGAATAGTAGAATTAGGGTTAGTGTTTTGTGCAGTAATATCCGTAGGTACTTGTACATTCTTCTGGGTATTTTTAATCTGACTCAAGTGTTGAGTGTTCTGAGGATTATTTTGTATTCGTTGATTCGATCGGAAAATTTAATTTCGTTCTTTTTCCGGATAATTTAGAAAGTATTAAAATGTTCGAACGGATATCATTAACTCACTTTTTCCCGACACGAAAAACTTTCAAGTGTTGATTTTTTCTTGATTTTGAATCTTTCGGAAAAACGTGCAAGTAACGCGATGGACCCTCTAGAAGAACACAAACCTTAACTCGATTATGTGACCGTCTGAACCGCCTCTAAACCTTAAGGTTTGGGGCAGTACGGCGTGCCACATGTGAGGCGTTGGCTTGACCCTTCTACGGCTGGACCGTTGGTACTGTGACGTATTCTGGAATTTTTTGAACTCCGCTCAAGTGTTGAGTTATTTAGGAAATCTTGGGTGTTTGATTATTCGATCGGAAAGTTTAATACTGTCTATTTATCTGGAATGTGATACGATATGTGGAATTCATATAGTTAGGCATCAAATGCGAAGTATGTGATATTTCGGATTTAACGATGTCTAAAGAGATTGTGGATTCCAAATGTTGTAGTTTTACACTTTCTTTTCTACGACCGTAAGTGTAATATGTGATATTGCCGGTTTCGTTGCTATATGTCAACGACAATTGGGATGCGCAAAATTTACTTACGTTGATGACATGTGATGTTATGTGTTGCTGGATATGTTATATTGGATCGTCGTGTTCTGAATAGCCGGGGGTTTTATATGAGATGAGGGTTTTTATTTTCATTCATGTAAAATTCATTGTATGTAATATTCTTTTGTTGGGGAACTTCCGGGATGAGGATGATGTCACCATTGTATATTATTTACTTTTCCGCATTAGATAGACCCAAGGAGGAGAGCACAAGTAACCGGGTTCTAGAGTCCATTGGGAGACCAACTCGAGGAGTCGAGTCCGGGACTTCTAACTCTAGAATTGGAAGGGTTGCTTGCCGCTCTCGTAGGGGTCTAGGGGTGTGGGTTTGGCTATTCGCCGCGACCGTGGAATCCGTGTTTTATAGAGGCTCAAAATAAAACACGGACGTCCTAGTATATCCAATGTTTCATATGTTTCTTCTGCTGCGATATCTGTAATGTGATCATTTGATATATTGAGATGGATACTGTATATAGTATATATGATATATTCTATAGACGTTACTTATGTTTTACACTCGCACTAGCCCTGCCCCGCTCTGCCGTTAGTTACCTAACCTAGCGGTGCATGAGGGGACATCGAGGCGAATGCGGATGGCATAAGTGTACGTCGTATTTATCTGTGATGTTTAGGTGACTTAAATGATGGGACTTCATTAATATGATTAATGAAAGAAAAGAAACCTAAAAGATGTTGTAGAATCAAATTTTCAAAAAGGGTAGCTACAGTTTTTGCTTTACATAGCGATATATATGATATATCCTGCACCTTATTCGATGAGGAAAGAGCCGAGATCCCTTCACCGGGAGTGACTGTCACGGCCCGAAAGTACGGAACATGACCGGCACTTAAACTACGAAACGTCTCGAGGCGTTCATAATCTAAGAAAGCCGAAAACCCAGAAATCCAAACCAAGAAAAGTAGTAGAGTGAAGGAAAACCAATTTAAATCAAGTAGTTTTAATAGCATAAGCCGAATTATGCGTTTTTATAAACATCAAATATTTCCTAAAAATTTCGGCAGAGTCTCCTTTGTAAATACTGGCCCCCAAACGGGATACAACATGAATAGTATACGAAATCAATAAAAGGGCATCCCCAAGCGGGAGCTAGCTCTTCGTCAAACGACGGTCACAACCACACAAGCAATATAATATACAACGCCAACGGCGAGGATCAAAAACCCAAAACCACAAGAAAACCACAGAAATAAAACGCGCGACTCTAAGGTCGAAAGAATAGCATCTCTGGTCTCTATCTCAAAAATACACTTTTGGTTGATGGAACTTCTAGATACAACAGAGTAATAATATACAAGTTATATAATGATGGGTACGATACAAATAAACCCACCTACTAGCAAGTCACCCGAACGAAACTGTACCCGCAAAGCCGTAAAGAAACCTGTACGGCGAAACCTGCAAGAAACTGGGGCACAATGGGGGTGAGTTGCCAACTCGTGAATAGAAAAACATCTACGAATAGATATCGCATGTATGACGCAATCCTAGGTCATACGATCAATATATAAAATCCTCAAATATATGTATAACATTCAGCCTATAACAATGGCTAGGGTAATATCTAACCCGAGTGTAATCTCATGCGCCTGTGTCAGTGCCTCAGGTAGCAATATATCATATGAATGAGGTATGAATGCATGAAAACAGAATACATGTAAATGAAGAAACTGTTTTCATAAATTAGTGAGATTTCCTTTGTATTTTTAAAATGAGGTATCATAAATGAAAGCAGCATCAACAGTGTCTAGCATCGACATAAAACATAAATCTCAATGTCTCAAAACCTCAGGCTCCGGCTATCCGGACTGGCCTGTATCATCAAATCTCAGTACCTCAATATCTCGAAATCTCAATATCTAGGGCGCCGTCAGTCCAGACCGGGCCCTACCATCCATCTCAAGACCACGACGGTATCCTCCGGATATCCGACGCGTCGGGTAATATCACCGGTAGGTAGTCTCCCCCTGCCAGGCTCACATCGTCATCACCACACGCTTCTTGCCCCGGGGTACCTTACCGGGCCCACCATGTATCCGAAACGGTTCATCCATCTCCTCGAATCGGGTCTCGAAATCCATCAGCAAACTCATGGTGGACGACTCATACATCATGGGAAAACCGCATTTTTATTTAAAAAGAGAGAAAGCAGTTTATATATGTTTTGCGGTTTTTCTCCAAATCCAGAAAATATCATGGAAATCCGAATCATCAATAGCATGTAAAACCATGAATATAAGCATGAGCATCCATGAATGCGGCATATAATGAATAACAGTTTGCATGAAGTAGCAGGTATTAACTACAATGTCTAAACTAGCATATAAGGCAAGTACACTAATATCATGTCTAAACCATTAGCTAACAGGCTATGTCAATGTAATAGTATTTTCTATGTGTACGTGACATGGCAATTACCGATGAAGATGTGTGTGAGCCGGCAAGTAAGTGTACGTGGTACATACGCATCATCAGTAATGGTGATGGTGTCCTAACAGCATGATATCAATAATGAAATATGAATTACAATAAGTATGCGATGCGGAGCAACAGCAATAATATGCAGGAGCTGAATACTAGACACAACGGTAACTAAACTGCATTACCCTAATATAAGTCCTACAATAGCGCCTTTTGAAATAACACGAATCGCGGTGTTTTGAAAATAAGGGCTACGGTGTTTTTAAGAAAAGACACGTCTTTTGAAATATCCGTAGAATCCCTTGACCTGTCTTTTAAAATACCCACGATTCGTTAGTTTTGAAATAGGTAGGAGTCTAATCTAGTCTAACAACTACACTAAACTATATGGATGAACTAACAAGCTGAACTACAGGTAAGGAAACCGCCTAACATCTGAGTCGATATATATATAAACATATATATATATATATTAGTCGGTGATCCCGCCTCGATAATATCACATCCGATACCATATCTATAATCAGATATTCTCAAGTCAAGAGTGCGGATCTATCATCAATATATAGCTCGTACGTAAATCCGTCGTACGGCATCCCCACATCTGGGTACGGTTCAATATCACATTCATCACACTATTCATCTGGTATCCCCTTTATCAAAGATCATAATCCGGGTACGGATCTATGTCTAGTACAATACTGATACCACCTACGTATGCATGCACGTGTGTGAAACACTACGTCAAAGGACCCGCTACAACGTCATGTCGAATCTCAAATATGAATCCTGCCATATCACCGAATTCACAACCTCAATACAAATCTCATCGACTCATCTCAAACCCAAGTACTATCCTCAAATCCAGTATATGAACACATAGTCCCATATACGCACATGTAAAAGAAAGGATGTATGCAAGTATGTGCGTGCGTGTGTGTATATGTGCAACCCTTACTCTAGGGTTTCGCAACTACACTAAACCAATCACAGAACACCAAAAGTCCATCTTTATCATCAATAATCTCAATTCAACATATACTAAATATATGTGTGTATACATATTCGTATACATCACCACGAACTGCGGGGGTGCTATACGCCATCCACCCGACTTCTCCCCGTAGATATAGATCTACTCACCTGGTCCTCGCTTGCCGGTGCCGACGTCGCCACGCGCTTGCTTGTCGTCTCGAAGTCCACATAGGGTACCTACATATCATAACGCACCGTATCGCATTAAAATCCGACTCATGACCCGAACGACACACGAATCCCACATAAGTCAAAACCTATGGTTTTCTTTCACAAATCAACCCAAAAACCCTCGACATCGGTGTACACACGCCGATTGATCGAGAAAAACACCAAACGTACCAATCGTTGTTTTATAAGTCACTAAAAATATATGAAATCGGATGCAAATCATCAAAACCAATAAATTGATCAAATCGGTTTATTTCCAAAAAGCCTAGTAAAGGGGTCGTTAACCGTTTTACTACAAGTCTTGATGTTTTAGCAAACTAGTGGTCACAATACTCACTAATTATCTTAATTAGGCCACATAAACATTTACTAGATTTTTAATCTTGCTAAATTACATTAAACCAAAATCTGGTTAGCAAAAGTTACCTTTTTAGTTCAAAACTTGGTGTTTTAACCAATCTAAATATTTTAACAATTCTAGTGGCTATAATGTTCATTAAACATCTTAATTATGTCATACCAATGTTAATTAGATTTTAAAATCACTCATTTCCATCAATTCTAAAAAACCTAGTTTGCAATATATATAATTATCACAAATTAAAATTAACAAAAATGCAACAAGCAACTAGATTAGGTTTCTCCTTTCTTCAAGATGAAAATCTACACTTGATTATCCTAGTAGTGAAGGTTAAACCCTAATTAAATTCAAACCATGTTCTTGAATTTTCAAATTAGCAACAAGAACAAAACTAACACTTAATTATGCTAGATTAAAACAATTTAAACAACAAATTCTATATAGGGTTAAGGTTTATACCTCCCAATTTTTAGAGATCTAGCTTGGAGATTAGCCTCCAAAACACCATCTTGCTCCAAGGATTCAAGCATGAATTGGCCAAGGAATAAAGGGTATGGAATAAGCTTTGAGATTGTGAGATAATTTGTGGATTTTTTGATTGGTTTTTGGTTGAATTTTGAGGTGGAGATCAAGTGGGGAAAGTGGAGGGTTTGGGGCAGCAAGCTCGGCCAGCAGCAGCATGGGGGGGAAAGTGAGAGGTGTGGGTGAGTTTGGGGAAGTCAAATGAGGAAAATAAGACCCATACATCAAGTATAATGACCCATACCCCAATGTTTACTATTATTTTCCTTTCTTTTCTTTTTTATTGACCTTTGAAGTGGGACTTATTTGGGGCTGCTAGGGCTGCTGAATTCAGCCATACTTGGGGAGAGGGTGAGGGTGTGGTGTGGGTGTGTGGGTTAGAAAAAAAGATAAATGTATAACCCCAATTCCCATTAACACAAATTTCACTATTTAAACCCTTTTTCTTCGTCATTTTCTAAACCGTTTTGGCAAACCATTTCATTTCAGAAACCATATGATAAAATTTTGTTTAATGTGTTATGACGCACAAAATTTGTTTCAACCCATTCCAATTTGTAATTTTCCCTAATTAAATGTATTAGTGACGGCTTAAAATAATATTAAAATAATTAATTTCGGAAAAAATTTCAGAAAATTTGAAATTTCACCAGTGGCTCAATAACCACCAAATACTAGCAATTACATAGTTAGAATATGTATATTTAATTTTATAATAAAGATATTTGCATTTTGACTTTTTACAGAAAACCCCCTTATTTTACCGATTTTCCGAAATTTCACCGAAACGATTTTCAAAACGTTACAATCTTCCCCCCTTAAAGAAATTCGGTCCCCGAATTTAAATTAATATTTCCCCCAAATACTAAAATATTTCAGCCAAAACCATCAAATCGCCGGGGCTCCGAAATCATAAATACATAAAACAAATCGTAGCGCAACGCATGCGCATGATAAATGAGCATAAAACTCAAAATCAAAACTCCGTCAAGCATCCCGCAATCATCGGAGTCATGGTAATGACACAATGTCAACTCCAATACCAAAACCAATATGATATAACTCGAAACTATATACGTAAATATCAGGAGGAAATGCATGCCAAATCCTTTAAGTTGCTGTGCAATGCACATAACACTGCACAGTGGTGGACGTCTATCATAAGAAAATAACTATATACATATATACCTTTGTTTGAAATGTACGTTCCGCCGTTTTGGGAAACAATTTAGAAGGGTTTTCCTTGTTTTAAACGTTTCGTGTTATATCAGACACGTAGGTAAATACTGAGACTATAGCTCGCTTTTTGGAATTCCCTTCAATAGCTATCAATGCATGCAAAATACATTCAGGTACTGTCCTCTGACTAGCCCTGCTTAGTACGAAAACACATTGCAATTATCATAAAAAAAAACGTACTGCTCTATAAGAAATCAATCCCAAAATACGCGTATGCATACTACGTGCGTCTGGTGCGCACGACAATCAAAATCCATATACGTGCCATACAAGTGCACAGAAACAAGATCTAAGTGCATCGGGTGTGCACAAAGCATCTGTCGTAGGCAACGTGTGTGCCTGACAGCAAAATCAGGTGCATCTGACATGCACGAAAAAAATCTCGATTTAGTGCATCTGGTGTGCACCAAAATCGCATCTCAAGACATGCGCTCAACATGCGCGAAAACCCAAAACCAGGGGCATCCATCTTGCACGAAGTCATGAAATCCAATATCAAGCGCCGAACATGCGCAAAATCAAATCAGGTGCACAAGGTGCACAAAACATATATCGAACATCACCATCGAAATCGAAGTCCAGTGCAACAGTAGTGCACAAAATGCGTATCACTACACTGCAAGCATGTGTGAACTATACCGAGTGCAAAAACCAAATCGTGTGCGTACATATGCACAAGATCATCTCATTGTATGAAACCCATAAAATCATAAACATGAGAACCAAGGCACGAAAACGATATCAAGTGCAACAACCGTGCAAAATCGTAAATACTCAGCAGGTGCAACCATGGTCCATGAAGACAAATATCATGAAACTCAATCATCAAAATCAAACATGCGAATAAATCGCCCAAAATACACAAAATCAAGTATGGCGGAATAGTCCCGCTCAAGCACATCCTCCAAGAATCTCTGGCCAACTGCCGTGGTCACTCAAAGCATGTCTCGTCGACGATCCTGAACTCTGGCCTGCCGGTGTGCATAACATGACCACTCCTGGGTCCAAGTCTTCTCGTAATTTATTCCAGAAAGGTCCTATCGAGATCTCTCCCAATTCTCGTCTCTGCCGAACTGTCCGGAAGTCATCGTCCCTTACTAGATCTGTTCTCGTCCCGGAACGGCTGCATACTCATCGCGACTCCTTCTGGAAGGTACATCCCAGCATAATGCCTCGGCATGCGTATATCATCTCTGATGTAGGCGGAGTGGAACGTCGTCTTTTCCAGATATTGTACGGACCTCTTTACTCCACTTTCTCAAATGTCGACTGCTTCGGACTCGTCTCATCGTGGCTACATGGACTGAGCTCCAACAGCTATCCTCGTATCGGGAGTCTCCCAAGAAATGCATCTCACCACCTAGCATCCGAATTAAGTCAAGCCATCCGATCGAGTCGTCAAAACCTCATAATCCCCCAAGAGCTCAACCTCTTGGGCACAGTTTAATAGTATCGAGTACATACCACAGCATCGGTGGTCCAGCCGTAGAAGGGCAAACCCAAGCCTCACTAATGGCGCCGTAGAACTGCCGCAAACCCGAAGGTTCAAAGGCTTTCACACGGTCATTAAGTCGAGTTAGGGTTTCATTCTTCTAGAGGGACCATAGAATTGCCTGCATGTCTTTCCGACTACTTTAAACTTGGAATAATAGGTTTCTGACATTCGATCGTCTCTGTCGACTCCCAACGTCTCCGCGTGAAGTCGTCTCTAGCTGGAATCAATCTATCTGATGACCTCGCATCGGGGTAGGCGAACGATCCACATGTCCTAGTCATTCATCCTCGATGACTAGCGACCTTCTATCATCTCTTAGTACAACTCGTTCTGCACTAACGCCAGCATCTGGGGCAATATCTCGTCGTTCGCAGCAACAACTGGCTCACTCGTCTGCACGCTGAACAGTGCCTCAACTATCATGAATAAGCAACACACCAACGGTCATCAAAATCTGGCTGGCCTCTATCATTGCCTCAATCCTCTAGTGTCGACCAGCACATCCGAGTAACCTCATAAAGGCGATCCGCCAAACGCTCGTGGCGCGGAAACACAGTAAAAAGACACATCTCTGCAATCGTGTGTCGCCGGAATTTCGCCCTGGTCAGTCCTCGTTCGTGACGAGCTCGTGCTGACCGCAACTCTAGCTGTATCTCTTCCTGCCCGTAATCGTGGCCGCAAAACCATAACTGGTACTGATGAGGCTAGATCGGAATGAATATAATACTGAGCAAAGAATGTACATCCTAAGGCTTCTTAAATGGAGTAGCGTATCGTAAATATGCCGCGGAACATACCTACGGTACGTCACTCTACTTTAGTCACCTATTCCATCAACCAAGGGTCATCCTACGCTCCGAAGGTAAAACCTAACGCTCTGATACCAACTTTGTCACGGCCCGAAAGTACGGAACATGACCGGCACTTAAACTACGAAACGTCTCGAGGCGTTCATAATCTAAGAAAGCCGAAAACCCAGAAATCCAAACCAAGAAAAGTAGTAGAGTGAAGGAAAACCAATTTAAATCAAGTAGTTTTAATAGCATAAGCCGAATTATGCGTTTTTAAAAACATCAAATATTTCCTAAAAATTTCGGCAGAGTCTCCTTTGTAAATACTGGCCCCCAAACGGGATACAACATGAATAGTATACGAAATCAATAAAAGGGCATCCCCAAGCGGGAGCTAGCTCTTCGTCAAACGACGGTCACAACCACACAAGCAATATAATATACAACGCCAACAGCGAGGATCAAAAACCCAAAACCACAAGAAAACCACAGAAATAAAACGCGCGACTCTAAGGTCGAAAGAATAGCATCTCTGGTCTCTATCTCAAAAATACACTTTTGGTTGATGGAACTTCTAGATACAACAGAGTAATAATATACAAGTTATATAATGATGGGTACGATACAAATAAACCCACCTACTAGCAAGTCACCCGAACGAAACTGTACCCGCAAAGCCGTAAAGAAACCTGTACGGCGAAACCTGCAAGAAACTGGGGCACAATGGGGATGAGTTGCCAACTCGTGAATAGAAAAACATCTATGAATAGAAATCGCATGTATGACGCAATCCTAGGTCATACGATCAATATATAAAATCCTCAAATATATGTATAACATTCAGCCTATAACAATGGCTAGGATAATATCTAACCCGAGTGTAATCTCATGCGCCTGTGTCAGTGCCTCAGGTAGCAATATATCATATGAATGAGGTATGAATGCATGAAAACAGAATACATGTAAATGAAGAAACTGTTTTCATAAATTAGTGAGATTTCCTTTGTATTTTTAAAATGAGGTATCATAAATGAAAGCAGCATCAACAGTGTCTAGCATCGACATAAAACATAAATCTCAATGTCTCAAAACCTCAGGCTCCGGCTATCCGGACTGGCCTGTATCATCAAATCTCAGTACCTCAATATCTCGAAATCTCAATATCTAGGGCGCCGTCAGTCCAGACCGGGCCCTACCATCCATCTCAAGACCACGACGGTATCCTCCGGATATCCGACGCGTCGGGTAATATCACCGGTAGGTAGTCTCCCCCTGCCAGGCTCACATCGTCATCACCACGCGCTTCTTGCCCCGGGGTACCTTACCGGGCCCACCATGTACCCGAAACGGTTCATCCATCTCCTCGAATCGGGTCTCGAAATCCATCAGCAAACTCATGGTGGACGACTCATACATCATGGGAAAACCGCATTTTTATTTAAAAAGAGAGAAAGCAGTTTATATATGTTTTGCGGTTTTTCTCCAAATCCAGAAAATATCATGGAAATCCGAATCATCAATAGCATGTAAAACCATGAATATAAGCATGAGCATCCATGAATGCGGCATATAATGAATAACAGTTTGCATGAACTAGCAGGTATTAACTACAATGTCTAAACTAGCATATAAGGCAAGTACACTAATATCATGTCTAAACTATTAGTTAACAGGCTATGTCAATGTAATAGTATTTTCTATGTGTACGTGACATGGCAATTACCGATAAAGATGTGTGTGAGCCGGCAAGTAAGTGTACGTGGTATATACGCATCATCGGTAATGGTGATGGTGTCCTAACAGCATGATATCAATAATGAAATATGAATTACAATAAGTATGCGATGTGGAGCAACAGCAATAATATGCAGGAGCTGAATACTAGACACAACGGTAACTAAACTGCATTACCCTAATATAAGTCCTACAATAGCGCCTTTTGAAATAACACGAATCGCGGTGTTTTGAAAATAAGGGCTACGGTGTTTTTAAGAAAAGACACGTCTTTTGAAATATCCGTAGAATCCCTTGACCTGTCTTTTAAAATACCCACGATTCGTTAGTTTTGAAATAGGTAGGAGTCTAATCTAGTCTAACAACTACACTAAACTATATGGCTGAACTAACAAGCTGAACTACAGGTAAGGAAACCGCCTAACATCTGAGTCGATATATATATAAACATATATATATATATATATATTAGTCGGTGATCCCGCCTCGATAATATCACATCCGATACCATATCTATAATCAGATATTCTCAATTCAAGAGAGCGGATCTATCATCAATATATAGCTCGTACGTAAATCCGTCGTACGGCATCCCCACATCTGGGTACGGTTCAATATCACATTCATCACACTATTCATCTGGTATCCCCTTTATCAAAGATCATAATCCGGGTACGGATCTATGTCTAGTACAATACTGATACCACCTACGTATGCATGCACGTGTGTGAAACACTACGTCAAACGACCCGCTACAACGTCATGTCGAATCTCAAATATGAATCCTGCCATATCACCGAATTCACAACCTCAATACAAATCTCATCGACTCATCTCAAACCCAAGTACTATCCTCAAATCCAGTATATGAACACATAGTCCCATATCCATGTGAACAAATAAATATAATCCCATATACGCACATGTAAAAGAAAGGATGTATGCAAGTATGTGCGTGCGTGTGTGTATATGTGCAACCCCTACTCTAGGGTTTCGCAACTACACTAAACCAATCACAGAACACCAAAAGTCCATCTTTATCATCAATAATCTCAATTCAACATATACTAAATATATGTGTGTTTACATATTCGTATACATCACCACGAACTGCGGGGGTGCTATACGCCATCCACCCGACTTCTCCCCGTAGATATAAATCTACTCACCTGGTCCTCGCTTGCCGGTGCCGACGTCGCCACGCGCTTGCTTGTCGTCTCGAAGTCCACATAGGGTACCTACATATCATAACGCACCGTATCGCATTAAAATCCGACTCATGACCCAAACGACACACGAATCCCACATAAGTCAAAACCTATGGTTTGCTTTCACAAATCAACCCAAAAACCCTCGACATCGGTGTACACACGCCGATTGATCGAGAAAAACACCAAACGTACCAATCGTTGTTTTATAAGTCACTAAAAATATATGAAATCGGATGCAAATCATCAAAACCAATAAATTGATCAAATCGGTTTATTTCCAAAAACCCTAGTAAAGGGGTCGTTAACCGTTTTACTACAAGTCTTGATGTTTTAGCAAACTAGTGGTCACAATACTCACTAATTATCTTAATTAGGCCACATAAACATTTACTAGATTTTTAATCTTGCTAAATTACATTAAACCAAAATCTAGTTAGCAAAAGTTACCTTTTTAGTTCAAAACTTGGTGTTTTAACCAATCTAAATATTTTAACAATTCTAGTGGCTATAATGTTCATTAAACATCTTAATTATGTCATACCAATGTTAATTAGATTTTAAAATCACTCATTTCCATCAATTCTAAAAAACCTAGTTTGCAATATATATAATTATCACAAATTAAAATTAACAAAAATGCAACAAGCAACTAGATTAGGTTTCTCATTTCCTCAAGATGAAAATCTACACTTGATTATCCTAGTAGTGAAGGTTAAACCCTAATTAAATTCAAACCATGTTCTTGAATTTTCAAATTAGCAACAAGAACAAAACTAACACTTAATTATGCTAGATTAAAACAATTTAAACAACAAATTCTATATAGGGTTAAGGTTTATACCTCCCAATTTTTAGAGATCTAGCTTGGAGATTAGCCTCCAAAACACCATCTTGCTCCAAGGATTCAAGCATGAATTGGCCAAGGAATAAAGGGTATGGAATAAGCTTTGAGATTGTGAGATAATTTGTGGATTTTTTGATTGGTTTTTGGTTGAATTTTGAGGTGGAGATCAAGTGGGGAAAGTGGAGGGTTTGGGGCAGCAAGCTCGGCCAGCAGCAGCATGGGGGGAAAGTGAGAGGTGTGGGTGAGTTTGGGGAAGTCAAATGAGGAAAATAAGACCCATACATCAAGTATAATGACCCATACCCCAATGTTTACTATTATTTTCCTTTCTTTTCTTTTTTATTGACCTTTGAAGTGGGACTTATTTAGGGCTGCTAGGGCTGCTGAATTCAGCCATACTTGGGGAGAGGGTGAGGGTGTGGTGTGGGTGTGTGGGTTAGAAAAAAAGATATATGTATAACCCCAATTCCCATTAACACAAATTTCACTATTTAAACCCTTTTTCTTCGTCATTTTCTAAACCGTTTTGGCAAACCATTTCATTTCAGAAACCACATGATAAAATTTTGTTTAATGTGTTATGACGCACAAAATTTGTTTCAACCCATTCCAATTTGTAATTTTCCCTAATTAAATGTATTAGTGACGGCTTAAAATAATATTAAAATAATTAATTTCGGAAAAAATTTCAGAAAATTTGAAATTTCACCAGTGGCTCGATAACCACCAAATACTAGCAATTACATAGTTAGAATATGTATATTTAATTTTATAATAAAGATATTTGCATTTTGACTTTTTACAGAAAACCCCCTTATTTTACCGATTTTCCGAAATTTCACCGAAACGATTTTCAAAACGTTACAGTGACCTCTTTAGAAAAACTGGCAGATGCTACAACACTCGGTTTGTTTTTTATTGCTTTTGGAGTTTTTGCTTTGCATAGCGACATATATGATATATCCTGCACCTTATTCCATAAGGAAAGAGCCGAGATCCCTTCACCGGGAGTGACCTCTTTAGAAAAACTAATAAAAGCCTCAAAAACACTCCTTTTCAAAATTCACTCGATTCTACAACGATATCATTACGCAATAGGTTTTCAGAAAAAACTGTCGTAGCCCTCTGTCATTTCAGATAAGTCCTGCTTAGTATTCGTGCTGCGTTTGTTGACCTTATCAAGGCGTAGTGTGCGGTAGCTGACCAGTATTTATCTGTTTATGCATATGATGCAGATTGGATTAGGGTAGTCGTACGGCCTTGTTGACCTTGTCAAGGGTCGTGCGGGTGGGTTTAATTCAATCAAGAAATGATGGGTTGAACTTGACTTACGGTCTATGGATTGTTGACCTTGGCAAGGTCATAGATCGTTTGGGGCAAAATATTATCGGGAGTTTCAAGTGTTGAAATTTGCAATGAGATTGCATACCTTCTATGAGATAGTTGGATCCCGATACCCACTGCGAGTAATTGTTACTCCTGGGAGAGTTTTACACAGGACAATTAGCCGATCAAGTAGGTGTCTAGAAAGGTGTCAACGGGGTTACGCCTCTTGGAAAACGAGGTTTACTTTAATTAGGTCCGTGCGAAAGCACGGGGAACCTCCCTCAAAGTACTGACACTGGCCTGGCTGAAAGATTGGCGAAATTGTTGGGTGTAATTAATCCCGGCTAGTCTTTCCTTTTTGGGTTTGAAGGAAGATTTGATAAAAACAGTGGGAGCCATCCTGATTAGATAAAATAATAACCAATCTAATCTTGCAAGAGCATACGCTAAAGTGTTTTTCTTCTCTCTCTCTCTCCAGGTAGCGACCATATCATGCCTTAATCAAGATAATAATATGGATGTATTGACCGAACCCGCATGTTATACTGTGCTGGGGAATGTTGGTCCCGCTCGAACTTATAAATGTTATAAGACAGAGCAGGAAATAGAGGATTACCAGAATTCCCGTGTCGCCCAAACGAAGAAAGTGCATGTTGATGCATCATCTTCGGGTGTGTTCATTACAGAGAACTGTTTCTCAGTATCTTTTACGTCCTGAGTATGAGATACCGGATCAGGATCCCACATATGTAATTTGTTACATGGGCTACAGATAGGTAGAGAACTGAGAACGGGTGATAAGTTTCATGAGATAGAAACGGTGCAAGTGTTGCAGCCAAGTCTGTTGGTAGTTATCACCCTGTATTACCAGAATACATTGATTCTGAACGAATGTCATTAGATACCGAACCTGATATACAACATCATATCAGTCTCTTTATTAGTAAAGAAGGATATAATTTTGTATTGTTGGATAATGTTTTGAACATTTCCTATATCAAGAGTTGATCGGTTCAGGCATGTTATCTAAAAGCATTGACGTTCTAAATCAAACTACAGTTCTTAGTATACAGAACACACACAAGAGGAAGAGTTCAGAAATAAACGAATTCTTCTTGAGGTATTGTAGACTAGGTCATATCAATGCGACCCGACTAGCTGAAGTTACATATAGATGCATATTTAAATTAGTTTGAATTTACATCTTGTGAAACTTGTCGGTCATGTCACAGAGATAAGATGACCATAACTCTGTTTATTGGAAACAGAGAAAGAGTTAGTGAACTCTTGGGATTGATACATGCTGATGTATGATGGTCCCATGTCAACACATGCCTAGACCGGTTCTTTGTACTTCATTACATTCTCTGATGATCTCTCAAGATGCAGACATATGTTCCTGTTGAAACACAAGTCTGAAGTTTTGAGATATTCACAGAATATAAGTTAGAAGTAGAGAACCAAAACGGGTATAAGTATTATGTCCTTTGATAAGATCAGGGAGGAGAATACTTGAGCATGGAATTCCTAGACTATACTAAAGGAGAATGAGACTTTCTCTCAGCATTACTCCTCCGCTTACACCTCGGTGTATCGAGGCGGAGCAATCGCACCCTATTTGATATGGTGCGCTCTATGATGAGTACTACTGAGTTTCCTATTTCTTTCTGGGGGTTATGCACTTGAGAAGTTGCATACCTATTGAATAAGGTTCCAATCAAGAGTTGCCTACCACTTCATATGAGATATGGAAAGGGAAGAGCCCATATCTTAAGTTTGTTAAGATTTGGGGTTGTCCAGCTTATGTCTAAAAGCATAATTCGGACAAGCTCGAGGCAAAGTCAGTTCTGTAAAAGTTTGTTGGATGTCCCAAGCATTCGCAAGGGAATATCTTCTACCTAACCGAGGAACAAAAGAGTTTTGTTTCTCAACCTGCCACCTTTGTGAAAGGGAATTTTCTTGTGAAGAAATTAGTGGTCATGAGGTAGAACTGGAAAGAGTTCCTGCTATACAAATTGCAACTGATGATTTGGTAGAACCAAAGGATTCAATAATTTCTAACGAACTTCGGCCTCTCCGCCGATCTAGTAGGGTTCATCACCCACCTGAGAGATACTTCAGTTTTTCTATGACAGTGGGAGCGAGGATTGCATCATGAGATGATGACCCAACTAGTTTCGAGCTGGCCATCAGGAGTGGGACTCTGTAAGAATGGCTGGATGCTTAGCGATCTGAGATGGAATCCTTATACACCAACAAAGTATGGACTTTGGTTGCCTTATCTGAAGGGTTAAATCCCCATCAGGAGCCAGTATATCTTGAGAAGATTACTTGGTGTACATGGAAAAGTTGAGACTTTCAAAGCTATGCTTAAGTCCATCCAGATCCTACTTACCACGGCTACATACCATGACTTCGATATCTGGCGGTCGGGTGTCATGACTGCTTTTCTAAATGATATTTTAGAAGAAAGAGTCTATAAGTACACAGTCAGAGGGCTTCGTAGACAGTGGGAGCAGCGGAAACGTGTGCAAGAAGTTTTATGTGATAAAGCAGGCATCGCAGAGTTGGAACGTCAGTTTTTGATGCGGTAGTCAAAGAGTTTGACATCATCAAAATGGTAGATGAACCTCGTATATACAAAAAGGTAGTAGAGAGTATGGTGGAGATCCTCGTAGAGTACGTGGATAACATACTCTTGATAGGAAAGGAGTTTCCTATGCTACGCTCGGTCAATCTCCGCTTATCACATGGATTCTACATATAGGATCAAAGTGATACCTACTAAATCTTGGGTTTTGGATCTATGAGATAGATCTAATTGGATGTTAGGATACTCACTAGTTGTAGTGAGATGGTATCAATTGATCCTGGGGAGAATCACTGGAAAAGTTCCAGGGTGATAAGGCCGACTGAAAGTCAATCACAGGCATTGTCTTTACTCTCAGTAGTGGGACGGTATGTTGGAAGAGTTCCAAGACAGATACCGTGGCATACTAGACGATTAAAGGCAAGACACATTGTTACCAAAGATGCTACCAAAGAGGAAGTCTAGGTGTATATTAGTTCATGAGATGAACTTCGTTCCTACCATTGTGTGACATTGGAGTTGTGGCTTATGCCTAGGAACGCCAGTCCCATCAGTGATCCAGACATATTCTAAGGCAGTATCACCTGATCATGGAGATGGTTGATCTCTAGTGGATCGAGATTAAGAGAGTAGACTCAGAGGGCAACACAGCGGATCCACTCACAAAGGCATTTTCCCAGAGAGAGACTATTATGGGATGGTTGAGTATGAGATACTACAACCATTGATATCAGATGGCCCTAGTGCAAGTGGGAGATTGTTAGTTATATGTATACCCTAGAGGCCATTACTATACATGAGATGTATATTGTAGTGGATGCTTAGACATATATAGGGAGAACTTTCTTGCTCGACATGATAGTATGCTATCTGGTCACTCTTTAGCTTAACATGTACACTGATTGTCTCTCTGTTACATGTTGGTAAAGCCCTTAGGATGTGTACTTGACTACCTGGACTATGATGCGGATCATACTAGTGGGGACATGGTAGTCCATAAGTACATCCTTCAAGGTCCCTAGTCGTGGGTATATCGAGACGGGGCATCGATATACCAGAGTAGACTAGCGTATACCTTCTCGACCCTGTAGATGGGCGATGGATGATCCCATATCCATTGGTGTTTGACATCAGAGATGATATACGGGTGCTCAGTGGAGACTGGGTACACTAGACGGACTCGCCGAGAACTCCCAGATGGTATTATACCTCACGTCAGATGGCAGTTCTCTGGTGACACTGGTGCAGGTTAGTCTGTAGACCTGAGATCATCATAGAGTCTTGTGTGATTCCCACAGTGCTTTGATTTCCACCTTACCACGTCCAAGAGGGCGTGCAAAATGGTGGTTTTTGTATAAAGTCCTGAGTCACATGGAGGCAATGAGCGATAGGAGGGGTTTCGTCTCTCCCGGTATTGGGGGTTGATGTTGCGCTATGCTCGATTGGCCATAACAGGGAAGTCCCTGGCCATGGCTGATTTAGAAATTTACTGGTAAGAGTTACCGGTAGTTTCTCGACCCGTTATGAGCCTCACATCGGTACGAATTATCGGTTATTAGGGTCTGACGTTTACCACCCCTAGACTTGATATGCGACATATCAGACGAGGAGACCGGACTGTACGGGAAGTGTTACCGTTAGGCTTTTATAGGAGTTGGAGCGGGCTTGCTTGCTGATCTTCTGATCGCTCAATACCCGGGTAGCCGTTACGTCCAGCTAGTACCGCTGACGGCTTGTGGGTGCTTGATATGATCATCACCTACTGCCGGCGTATTGACGAGTCTTTAGAGTCCTACATAGAGGTTTTACTGGCTCAGGAAAAACGAAATAGGAGCGCATATGTGATATGTGAAGGAACGAGAATAATGCATGTATGTGATACCGTTTTCTATTCTTGCGACTTTTTGTATCGGTCGGTTATATATGATATAGCCGGGTTATCGAATCAAGAGTTGATTTGATAAGTCGATACATTGGATGTTAGTCGGCTATATGAGATATAACCGGATTATTAAGTCAAGTGTTGATTTAATAATTTAGTGTATAATTGTATATATGATATACTAATTTACATTAACTAACATTTGTTCACTTAAGGATTTTTCTCACATGTGCACAACTTTAATATATATGTGATATATATTAAAATGTGTTTTCTTTTTGTATGATGGTTGTTGATACAACATTCATGGGTGTATGAGACTTACACCATGCTATTTATTATGTTGGGTTTAATATTTAAAGTAATTACAAAATTAGTGGAAGATTAGAAAAATGCATGAAGCTTGTGGAAGCTTGTGGACGCATTGACTAAGTCCAATAAGTTTGTTTTTAATTTGGATATTTGTTAACCCAACCATTAGGATTAGCCATGGTTATGTCTCTACATGAGTTAGTATATGATACTCACTCACCCATGGTTAGCTCACTTGACTTGATCATTATCTTTCTCTCTTTATTTCTTCATCTTCTTCCATGAGCTAAAAAGCTCTCTAGGGTTTGATCAAAAGTGAGAAACATTGTGAGAAAATAAATTCTAAAGTGAACCCACTTCCTATTTCTCCATCCTCTACTAGACTAGCACTTTAGTTTAGGGTATTTGCTTCACTAATTCTCTAGTTAGTGGAGTAGTAGCTTGAGTTGGTATTCCCTCGACGTAGATCATCTTCGACCTCGAAGACTTCAAGCAAGGACGCTTTTTTCGCCTCGTGAAGCCATGCAAGAGCCCGGGAGAACCATGATCGCAGCGAAGGGACTACGACAAGGAGCTTTAGAAGTGAAGGACCGATCTACAAAGGTTGTATTTCGTATTCACTTAGTAGTAAATGTTATTTACTTGCATGTGTAACCCTAATTATCTAGCAAAGATCATGTTTAGGGTTTTTCGGCACGGCTAAAAATTTTAATCGGGCATGGTTGATGCCTTGTAGAACCTTGTTAGAGTGCCTAGTAACCCTACATAACCATTCTAACAGAGTAGTTAAACCTCTTAGATAGATTAGCTAGTTAAGCCTTTAGTAAAGATGCTGGAGTTTTAGCCGGTGTTGCGTAGTCAAATATTATCGTTTTTGAAAATTCTGCCTCCCCGCGAACCGCGGGGTGCATGACATCAGCATACAGTAGTATCAAAGCCTACAAAACCTTAACTAGCTAGTTAGCAAAGTCTTAGAAATTCGATCGACGAAGAAATCCCAAAATCACGTCCGAAAAAACCCATTTTCTGTCGATTTTCAAAACAGGTCCAAAAATCTTTTCAAGGGCCTTAAAAATACGTGCAGGGTTTTTCGAGAACACTGGACAAATTTGGTTCCTTGAATCCCTAAGACTGTCGCAGAAACGCGACCAAGCCATGCGTTTGGCCGCTATTTCACGGCCGAGTCAAAGGTGACTCGGCCCGATTTTCTACAGTGAGTCTATTATGTTGAGTTGTGATTTTTTGGATATTTTTTTTCTGCCCAGGATCTTTTTATCTACAGGAAGTACTTGGGGTAGATTCAAATTTAGTTTATCGATCGAAATTCTAAGTACTTTGGCTAATCGTGTTTTCTGTGTTTGGATATATATATGTTCGTAAACCTCCGCTAATTGCTATACGTCGATTAGTTGGGGTTTGCACATATCTATGATCTGTGTTGATGGTTTGTGTATATGAATTTTATTGGATCGTCGAGGATGAATAGCCGGAGGATGTGAGAAGAGTGTTTTCTTTTCTTTCATTCATGTAATTTGTAAAATTGATGTAATATTTTTTGGCGGGGCACATCCGGGTTGAGGTTGTAGCCACCGTTGTATATTATTTCTTTTTACTGTTTCTACTCCTAGGATAGACCCAAGGTGGGGTGCACAAACTACCGGGTTCTTTGAAGTGCCGAGTGGCCTACTCATTTTACTGAGGGAGGTTGCTTCGCTTCGGGAATTTGGCGGGTAGTTTGCCGTATCCGTAGGGGTCTAAGGTGGGATGTTTGGCTATTCATCACGACCGTGGAATCCGTCTTTCGTTACAGGCTTAAACGAAACGCGGTATACCTAGTATATCCAATATATTCATCTGTGATCTGGAATGCCTATTATTGCATGAGAAGAATGGCTATACATATATATTATATATAAATAAACGTTGCTAATGTTTTGCACCCGCGCTAGTCCAACCCCCGCTCTGCCGGCAGTTAAGTAACCTAACGGTGCATGACGGGGCCCCGTGGCGAATGCAAATGGTATAAGCGTACGTTGTATTTTTGTTTCTTTTGTTGCAATGATAGGATTTGTAAATGATGGGACCGCATTAACAATGATTAATGCAAAGATAAAACAAACCAAAACTTAATCGTTGGAACAATTTCAAAACCACTCAGTTTTTTTCAAAAAGCAATTTTAAATGTGGAGCCTAAACCACTCCTTTTAAAAATCTATCATGGTTCCTTCGACTATATCAATTTCACTACGTTCACGGTGTCACGACCCACCCCCAACACAAAGAGTATTGTCCGCTCTGGCCGAAGCTGCACGGTTTTGTCCTTCGGGATGAACTAGACCCGACCAGGGGCCACTTCCCAAGAGGTTACCCATCCCAGAACTTCCCTGGCTCAAGCACGCTTAACTACGGAGTTCTCAAGCTCCTGTAGTGCCGGTCACTTAAAATACGCCTCTGTATTGAAGAGCGGTATCATTCCATTTATAGTACAGATCTATCCTCTTTCGGAATGTATTCCGAAGATTCCCCATTGTTTTATAGTGGGTCCCCATACTTATCTGGTATAAATGGGTATACCGGATAATAACTGGGGTATTACATTCTCCCCCACTTAGAACAACGGTTCGTCCTCGAACCACAGACCTACTATTAAGGAACCAGCTCTGATACCACTTTGATACCAACAAAACCATGTCACGCATTGCTTCTAAAAATACGGAATAATAAGGGTGACAAGGCCAGCGATGCTCCTACGGTCAAGGAAATATCCTGCCGTAGTCACACTTCAACTTCTAGCATTACGTGGTAATCAGTAATCATAGCACGGGTAATAAGAAACGCAGTCACTAATTCTATCAAAACAGATATAAAACTAACCAAATAGAGATCAAGGGAAAGATAGAGCTGGCGTCGCTGATCTAGATGTCCGCAATATCCTCGAGGTACGACAGATCTTGATCCGAGCTAAGTCCACTTCTCACTCTGAGCATGCATACTCAGGTCGTTAGAGCGACACAATAGCAATATATAAAAATACAAATGTAAACGTGCAATGATGATGAACATAAAACAATAAACATGGAGTAATGACATGAGCATGAAGTAATCGGTACAGGTAAACAATAAAGCAGGTATATCGAATCAGTAATTAATGTATGTCTTGTTGGATATAGTGCCCTCAAAGTCAATTATTGGATTGTAGGCACGTGATTGCAATGATTGAGGGAGGACCTATGCCGGTAGGACAGTCTTACTCAAGATGATAGTATGCTATCTGGTTTATCTGTATCATCGTGTACATGCTTTAGGTGACCTTACAAGTCACTATTACACGTTGATAGAGCCCTTAGGATTCTTGCTTGACGACCAGCAGTATGATGGCGATCATATACGTGAGAGTTGGATAGTCTATAAGCACATCCTTAAAGTGGTCCTTAGTCGTGGGAGTTTCGAGACTGGGCATCGACACTCCATTAGTAGACTAATGTATACAGTCGAGACCCCGACGAGGGGCGGTGGCCGGTCTCACAATCCATTAGTGTCAGTTGGATCACCTAAGATGTATACAGGTGCTTATTGGGTTATGAGTACACCGGACAGGACTCGCCGGGAACATGCTAGTTGGTATTATACCTGACGTCAGATAGCAGTTCCCTGGTGACATGTGTACAGGTTAGTTCATCGACCTGAGATCGTCATTTGTCTAGTGTGAGCTCCCACTGTGCTTTGATTACTACCCTACCACGGCTCAAAGGAGTCGTGCAAATAGGTTTTAGTTGGGTACAGTCCCGAGCCACATGGAGGCAGTGAGCGGATCGGCAGGGGTTTTGTCTCTCCCGGTATTGGGGGTGAGATCGCGCTGTGTCTAGGAGAGCCATTACATGAAGTCCTTGGACAAGGCAGGAGATTTACTGCTAGGTATTCCAGTAGTATCTCAGGGTGTTCTGGGCTACACTCCGACACGACTTGTACCGCTTTTGGGGGTCTGACTTTTACCAACCCCCTAGGCCCGACATGCGATACTCATATACGAACGGACCGGACTGTACGGATATTGTCACTGACAGGCTCAGTAGGGTGTCTGGATGAGTTCGCTTATCAGCCTCCCTTTTGGTCAATACCTGGTAGCCCGTTACGTACAGCTAGTACCACTGACGTGCTAGTGGTTAAATCCACAGCCAGTGTATTGACGAGTCTTTAGAGTCCCCTATAGACAGTTTCTCAAGTTTCGGGCCAAACGTTGTAGAGGCCGTATGGTATTATGGCAGGGTTCGATCATATACGTGCAGTAATGCACGGATCATGATCGGACATATCATACTAGTGGGCTTTGGTTTAAGCCGAATCCTAGTATTATATTTGTTGGATTACTTTAGTCTCATTGCATTCGCATTCAGTCGGAATGCGGATGCAGGTATGTATATACAGCTGAGGGGTACTCTTGTGATCCGTCACGAGTTTACTTTAGTAGATGCCATTCTCTTCTTATTGTTGCAAACATTTGGATTAATGTTTGCAAATGGAAATTGTGAGCTCAAAGTAATGATGGAGTGCATTAAATGTGGCATGTGCAAGGGTAATGACTCATGGTATTATTCTTTGTGCATGCCATCATTTCATGGTTGATTATTGTGTGAGATTGTGACGGGAGGAGAGAGAGAGAGGGCAGCCACAAATGAGTGGGGTTAGCTCTTGTGTTGATATTATTCTATTTGGCTCCCTCACATTATTATCTCACACAAGAACAAGCTTCTTCTTCTTCCTTCTCTAGCTCACATTTTCTCCTATGGCATCATCTTTAACCTCCACTCTACCCATCTCATGTGTTGAGAATCCTAGAGTGTCAAGAGACAAAATTATCACACACATTCTCTACTTCACCTTGGACACGTCGGCTAGCAAACTTCATGTCCGAGTTGCTTCGGTTCGAAGCGGGAGCCCGTAAAAGGATTCGTAGATGTGGTGCCCTTTTCGACGAGGAGACCGGAGACCGAGCGAGATCGGAGATGCCGCAAGGAGCTAAAGACGGTGGCTAAAGACCGAAGGACACGGATCGATCGGTATAGCTTTTCTAACCCTCTTTAGATCGCTAGTCTAATGTTAATGGTTCGATCCGGAATTAAAGTCTGCGTTAGCGCCAGCTTCAAGTTTATGAAAAGTTTTTGTTTCCGCATTTTGGCCTTAGATCGACGGCCGGGGCGCTACCGTAGACTTACATGGCATCAGAGCCACGCCATTAACAGTTTACTAGCTTGTTTAAAAAATGTTAATGTATCGAAACCCAAACTAAACCCGGACAATCCCACTGCAGTCCAAGTCTCTGTTAATTTTTAAAGTGTTCAGAAAAATATTTAAACAATTGCAAAAGATCACCCATGAGACCACATAACCACAGACCAAAAACGAGACCCTGTCACCTGGAAAAAACTGGCCACACACCATGAAATTCCGGCTAGGCCAGCCCGGGTAGGGTATTTTGGCTTCGTATTTGGGCTGTACTCTGGTCTCTGGGATTTTGGTGCAGTAGTATTGTTTGTTCGGCCCAATTTGGATATGGTTTTATCAGTTTTTCTGGGCTTTTCGGGGTTATTTCAGATTCGATATTTTATAATATTGTTTAAAGTTTACAGTGCTTTACATTATATCTATGACCATGAATGTCATTTGATCGGTAAATCTTGTCTAATCGCTATAGCCTTTTAGACAGATTTGCGAACGTGACATTCATGTTGATGTTCTGTGTTGTGCTGTGATGTTGCGGATTTGTCGTGGTGGATAGCCTGGATGCAATGGTAGTACAATTTGGTTATATTTGTAGATTTGATATTGAGGGGCGAGCGTCCGACATGTGGACTGCCGTCACTGCCTGTTTGTATATTATTCTTTTGGGGCACAACCGGGTTGAGGTCGATGTACCCGTTGTACATATTTTTATTTTCTGTACTAGGATTACCCCGCGATGGGGTGCACGGATAGCCGAGTTCTAGAGGGCAACGGGCACGCATCTCATGGCTTTGAGACGGAGGGGACTTTACTCTAGAATTGGCGGGCTATTCGCCGCACTCGTAGAGGGTATAGGTTGACCCAAGGAGGGGTGCTCAAGTTACCGGATTCCGTGAAGTGTTGGGTGGTCCATTCACTTTGTTGAAGGGGGCTGCCTCGCTTCAAGTTTTGGCGGGTAACTTGCCGCACCCGTAGGGGTCTAGGATTTTATTGCACAGGCTATCCACACGACCAGGGGAACGTCGGGTTTTAGTTGTGGCTCAAAGGAAACCCGGGGATCCCAGATTATCTGTATTGTTCTGTGATACTTATTATTTTTCTGTAATGTTGCATTTATCACGCCATGAGCGATTATTATATATTGATATATATACTAGTAGATGTTGTATATGTTTTACACCCGCGCTAGTCTAGTCCCCGCTCTGTCGTTAGTTAACCTAACGGGTGATGACGGGACCCAGTAGCGAATGTGGATGGCATATACGTACATCATATTTTCGTTCTTTATTGGTGTGATCAATTGATGGGACTGCATTGATTCGGATCAATGCAAGCTAAACAAACCTGCTTTGATGTTGTTGGAACATTTTTCCAAAAAGCTGTTATTACAAGGACGTTCTTTTTTGTTTTACACAGTGGTATTCGGTTATGAATATCCAGCACCTCAGTCGACGAGGCAAGGGCCGAGATCCCATCACCGAGAGTGACCCCTTAGACAGAAGTTTGTCTCAGGGTAATAACTTCACTATAGTTAATTACTTTTTGCTTTGCATCGTGGTATTCAGTTGGAATATCCTGCACCTCATTCTACGGGGAAAGAGTCGAGATCCCTTCACCGGGAGTGACCTCTTTAGCAAGGGTTTTCGCCACTATATTTATAAAATGCAATCCGGTTCCTTCAACGATATCAAGTTCATTACGTTAATGGTTTTTCGCCAAAAACCATTCGTAGCCCTCCGTCATTTCAGACCGGTAGCACTTAGTATCCATGCTATATTTGCTGGCCAAAGTCAAGGCATAGTGTATGGTAGCTATTTATTACCTTTTTGTTGCATAGATAGATGCGTTGGTTTGGGACAGTCGTACAGCCTTATTGGCCCTAGTCAAGGGCTTGTACGGGTGGGTTCAAATTAACCTGGACAATGACGGGTAGAACTTGACTTGCGGGTTATGATTTGTTGGCCAAAGTCAAGGTCATAAACCGCTTGGGGTAAAAATCATATCGGGAGTTTCTAAAGAAACTGAAACTTGCCAGGCATGCGCATACCTTCTGGAGTGTGATAATGTGAGTGGATTCCATCACGTTATCATGCGATGATAGTTGGATTCCGATTCCCACTGATGAGTTGGTTTACTCCTCGGGTGATCCCGACTAATTCTTCTTTCAGGTTTGGAGGAGAATTTGAGGTTACAGTGGGAGGTTTCCTGATTAGATAAAGTGATAACCATTCTGATCTAGGTTAGAGTGCATGCAGAGTGTTTCTTTTCTCTCTCTCTTTGGCAGCGACCATGGCCCGACCCTAGACTATGACTCAGTGACCAAGTTAACCGAGCCTTCTTAAAACACCGGCTTTTGGATTGTCAGAGTTGCATACCTCATTGCTACTCCTACTTTTACCCTTTTTTCCAGAACACCCCGTATTACTACGAACATCCACTTCCATTGGATAAAACCATCGTATGATTATATACAAACTAGAAGGAACTTGTTCCAGATTCGAGGATGGTTCTGGTTTTGGAGAAAATGAATAGAACTATTCAGTTGTCTTTTCATCTTTACCTTCTCTCGGGTTGCGAGGGCTCATAGGATTAAGAGAAGAGTACACCTATTATGCTTATTGGATAGTCTTCTTCCAAACCATAGGCAGGTGCCGAAAGGTAGGGAATGAAGAAAACTGATTAGCCTAAGTGAGGTGTACAGAAGGTAATAAGTAAAGACAAATAGAGGGATTAGTAAGAGGGCAAAGTAAATTGCGACGGCTATCCTTCACGACCAAACCAAGTATTTCATCGCCACTCCTACTTCACCTTTGTATTTCTCCAGATCACTCCGTATCACTATGAAGATCCACAGTTATTTGGATACTCCATCGTATGGTTATATACGAACTCGAAGGAACTTGTTCCGGTTCGGGGATGGATTCTGGTTCAGGAGAAATAGGAATAAGGTTTATTCAGTTGTCTTTTATCATTACCTTCTCTCAGGTTGCGAGTACTCCTAGGATTATAAGAGTACACCTATTATGCTTATTGGATAGTCTTCTTCCAAACCATAGGCTGGTGCCGAACGGTAGGGAAGGAAGAAAACCATTTGGCCTAAAGGTGGTGTACAGAAGGTAATGACTAAAGACATATAAAGGGATTTGGAAAGATGCCAAAGAGATATATGGTTACAGTTGTGAATCTGATAATGGAAGAGGCATTACTAGGAATACCCGGATACCCCTTCGAAACATTTACATGTTTCAGTTTCACTGTGTATTAAGAAAATTGATTTCCCAATTAGCCCTTGCTCCAGGGTATGTATTTACCAGGTTTGATTCTCACATCTGTATGGTTTTACAGATGATGAGTGGGAGTAAGTTATTGGGAATTAGGTGATCATCCTCATTATATCGAGATTCGTTGTAATTGGTGATATTTGAGGAAATCGCCTGGGTGTTTGCCGGACGGCAAATATTTGGTTTTGAATATCCGTTATGCACTAATTTCAAATTGATATATCTGTAAGTTTATTTTTATAAAGTGAGATATAACCTTTTGAAATTATGTCCATGACATTTACCTATATCAGTTGATGGTTAGGTAAGGAGTATTCAAAAGCGGTGTAATTCTTCTTAACCATAAGTACAGTTTTCAACCTACGACACGCAGGGAATGAGTTATTAGACTCAGCGGACTTATACAAAGTATTGTATGTTGTCCAGTGTCCATTAGGACAGAGGAGTTGGTCCTCGTACTATATTCTATTTACCTTTGACTTCTCTAGTTTTAGACAAGTGATTCGTAGAAATATAAGGTCTAAGTTTTGAGAAGTTATAGGTATAAGAGTAAAGTAGAGAACCACGTGTTGCAAGTATCAGGATTCTTCAAGGTAATCGAAGATGTAAATACTTGTGTGTGGTATTCGGTTGATTGTAATGGATTTGAGAAACGTGTTTCTCTTTCAGGTTACTTATGTTTGGATGCACTCCTAAGTTGAGCAATGCCGATCGGCCTCCTTCCATTTAGTTGACAAGCACTGGAGACAGCTGCATGATTTGAATCTGTTTCCAATTAAATCAGTGCCTCTGTTTCTATATTAGATATAGAATGGATCATATCTTAACGATGTTAAGGTATATGGAGTTATCTGGCTTATGCTTAAAACCAGACTCTTGATAACTCAAGGCACGTTTCTGTAATGGCTGTTTGTGGATTGACCCGGGCTATGACGAGGGTTGACTTTCTACCATCTGGAAGATCAATAGTGATATTGTTCTTGACTCGCCACAGTTTTAATAAAAATGGATTTTTTTCAGAAAACAGTATTGGCAGTATGGTAGAACTGGAAGTGATTTCAGAACCACAAACGATTACTGGAAATTTGATAAGAACCTAAAGATTCAATCAGGTTTGACATTCCATTGGCCACTCCACAGATATGGTGGGTAACCTCAGGCACTCGAGAGGTACTTCGGTATGCTCAGAGACGGTGATAGGGAGGTTCTTGTTTAACCAGACTTGACACTACTGTTGTTCCAAGCTATGAGACCCGGCAGGAGGATGAGTATAGCGTCATTCTAAACTGGCTTTAGAAGTTCACGTGTATATGACTCTGCCAGAGGGTTGTCGTAGTCGGTGGGAGCAGCGGAAGCATAGTGGACAAGTAGCTTATGTCTATTTATAGACTAAAGTAGATATAGCGGAGATAGATCATCTATTTCTGATGTAACAGTCATAGGTTTGACTTCATCAGAATAGGGGATGGGTCTGTTAAGAAGGTAGTAGGGTGTGATGTCCTGGTATTTGGATGACATACACAGAGTAGGAAGTGACATTCCTATACTACGATTGGTTATACTTTGGTTGTCACACAGTAGTTTCTCCACATAGGATATAGATATAATATCAGATATTCTGGTTACTAGATCTATGGTTTTAGATCTAGATTTGGGTAGTTTCCCAATCTGGGTACTTAGACAGCATTCTAAAGGTGTTTTAGAATGGACGACTTCTGGCACTGTAGTATACCTGCAGGTGATGGAGTCACCCTCTCTAAAGGTGTCTTACAGACTAAAGGGAAGAGGGATGTGCATGATTGGAATATCACTTGCTTAGGCAATTGAGTCAATCACGAGAAGTCAAGTACCACACCAGGCGTTGTTTTTGCACAAGCTGCAATAAGTTGATATTGATCCAATCCTGGAGAAATGTTCGGAAGCAGTTTTAGAACATAAGTAGATATTCTAGGGATATGATAACAACAGCCTCCTTCGGAAGACGGTTATCATTCGAGGCTTCCAGGGTGACTTGGATGACATAGTGACTGTCAGAGTTATAGTTTTCCCTCCGACAAAGGGCAGTAGTTTGGACAGGTGGTCCAAGGGGATACTGAGGGAAACATGGCACAGGATACTGATTAAGTTCAGTTAACGATACAGTCTAAGAAGTTTGGATTTGGAGTTCATTTATGAACTAGGTCCCATCAGATATCCAGGCATATTCTAAGACAGGTATTGCTCATTTCGGGAGATGGCTTTCTCCGCGAACTTGAGATAAAGAGAGACATAGAAAGAAACATCATGGCATATCCACTCACTGAGGCTATTCCTCGAACGTAATAGTTTCGCAAACAGGCTTTGTGAGACTGATCAGTAGAGGAGTTGGGTGTTCGGTATCACACGGGCTGTGAGTATGCGACATCGCAATAATTAGCCTTGAGTGCAAGTAGGAGATTGTTGGATATAGTGCCCTCAAAGTCAATTATTGGATTGCAGGCATGTGATTGCAATGATTGAGGGAGGACCTATGCCGGTAGGACAGTCTTACTCAAGATGATAGTATGCTATCTGGTTTATCTGTATCATCGTGTACATGCTTTAGGTGACCTTACAGATCACTTTTATATGTTGATAGAGCTCTTAGGATTCTTGCTTGACTACCAGCAGTATGATGACGATCATATACGTGAGAGTTGGGTAGTCTATAAGCACATCCTTAAAGTGGTCCCTAGTTATGGGAGTTTCAAGACTGGGCGTCGACACTCCATTAGTAGACTAGTGTATACAGTCGAGACCCCGACGAGGGGCGGTGGCCGGTCTCACAAGCCATTGGTGTCAGTTGGATCATCTAAGATGTATACAGGTGCTCGTTGGGTTATGAGAACACCGGACAGGACTCGCCGGGAATATGCTAGTTGGTATTATACCTGACGTCAGATAGCAGTTCCCTGGTGACATGTGTACAGGTTAGTTCATCGATCTGAGATCGTCATTTGTCTCGTGTGAGTTCCCACTGTGCTTTGATTACTACCCTACCACGGCTCAAAGGAGTCGTGCAAGCAGGTTTTAGTTGGGTACAGTCCCGAGCCACATGGAGGCAGTGAGCGGATCGGCAGGGGTTTCGTCTCTCCCGATATTGGGGGTGAGATCGCGCTGTGTCTAGGAGAGCTATTACATGAAGTCCTTGGCCAAGGCAGGAGATTTACTGGTAGGTTTTCCAGTAGTATCTCAGGGTTTTCTAGGCTACACTCCGACACGACTTGTACCGCTTTTAGGGGTCTGACTTTTACCAACCCCCTAAGCCCGAATGCGATACTCATAGACGAACGGACCGGACTGTACGGATATTGTCACTGACAGGCTCAGTAGGGTGTCTGGATGAGTTCGCTTATCAGCCTCCCTTTTGGTCAATACCTGGTAGCCCGTTACGTACAGCTAGTACCACCGATGTGCTAGTGGTTAAATCCACAGCCAGTGTATTGACGAGTCTTTAGAGTCTCCCACAGACAGTTTCTCAAGTTTCGGGCTAAACGTTGTAGAGGCCGTATAGTATTATGGCAGGGTTCGATCATATACATGCAGTAGTGCATGGATCATGATCGGAAAGATCATACTAGTGGGCTTTGGTTTAAGCCGGATCCTCGTATTAGATTTGTTGGATTACTTTAGTCTCATTGCATTCGCATTCAGTCGGAATGCAGATGCAGATATGTATATACAGCTGAGGGGTACTCTTGTGATCCGCCACGATTATACTTTAGAAGATGCCATTCTTTTTTTATTGTTGCAAACATTTGGATTAATGTTTGCAAATGGAAATTGTGAGCTCAAAGTAATGATGGAGTGCATTAAATGTGGCATGTGCAAGGGTAGTAACTCATGGTATTATTCTTTGTGCATGCCATCATTTCATGGTTGATTATTATATGAGATTGTGATGGGAGGAGAGAGAGGGCAGCCACAAATGAGTGGGGTTAGCTCTTGTGTTGATATTATTCTATTTGGCTCCCTCACATTATTATCTCACACAAGAACAAGCTTCTTCTTCTTCCTTCTCTAGCTCACATTTTCTCCCATGGCATCATCTTTAATCTCCACTCTACCCATCTCATGTGTTGAGAATCCTAGAGTGTCAAGAGACAAAGTTATCACACACATTCTCTATTTTATCTTGGACACGTCGGCTAGCAAACTTCGTTTCCGAGTTGCTTCGGTTCAAAGCGGGAGCCCGTAAAAGGATTCGTAGATGTAGTGCCCTTTCCGACGAGGAGACCGGAGACCGAGCGAGATCGGAGATGCCGCAAGGAGCTAAAGACGGTGGCTAAAGACCGAAGGACACGGATCGATCGGTATAGCTTTTCTAACCCTCATTAGATCGCTAGTCTAATGTTAATGGTTCGATCCGGGATTTAAGTCTGCGTTAGCGCCAGTTTCAAGTTTATGAAAAGTTTTTTTTTCCGCATTTTGGCCTCGGATCGACGGCCGGGGCGCTACCGTAGACTTACATGTCCATGTCACTAAATCTATCATTCTCTAAGTCTCACTGTCCATGTCGCTAACCCTATCGTCAGTCCAAGTGTGAGCGTCAACCACCAAAGGAGTATTCCCAACCCAAGGGTAGGCCCCAGGGGCAAGGGAACACGGGCCCGAATCACGCTCGCTAATAATCAGTAATATCACCCATATGATTCCCAAAATCGATGTATATGCCGACAGTAGGGCTCCCGAGATTCCTTTGATCGAACTCACACTCAAACTACCCCACACCCACGGTCTACATCAAACACCGACCATGAACCCAAATTCTAGTTGCTCCATGATAAGTCTACACGAGAACTGGAGACAGGGTCTCCATCATGCGTGACTTGACTGGTATTCAAGATAAATGGACAGTACTCGATGTCTTACCTATGACACTAATATAATTACTTCCATAACCTTCCCATACCAGTTATAGTTACACTTACATATGCCCAATAGACGTCGACAATGCAATAATTAACTGGTTCCGCTGGTTGTGTACAAGCATGTGACATTTCACTTATTCATTCACGCTTTAACACTAACGTACTTGCCACAATCCAAACACTAATATTTATCACTGGGTAATGTACACGATTACTAGTTATCAATGTTTTATGACCGCTATTCAAATGAGAATAAAACCGCTACATGATATGATGAGAATGCAATTAATTATAATACGAATAAAATATAGCGGCCGGTATCATATCACTTGCAAAATTTACTATAAGTCATACGTGCAAAATTAAGCAAAGTAATATAAAAGGGGTAAGCATTATGTTTAATTATCTATCCATCAAAATTGGTTTCGCATCAATCGGGTTTCAAGTTTGCTAGTTATGGTCATTTCATTTTAAGTGTTTACTGCTGGAAATCCAATTTCTGAACTGGAATTCCATTTCATAACACGTTTTACTCCCCGTTGGGAGCATAATTAGACGACTCTACTGTTCAACTAATTGTAGAGCTATGAGTTAAATTTACAGAACAGGAGACAGATCAACAATATTCATTTCTTTTTAGGAGTTATGATCATATTACCGATGAAGGGTGCAGCTAAAATGACAACAACCTGCCGTATATGTCATCCGTTTAAAATATGATTTAAATAACAAAAGATACTGGAATTTAGTAAAACTGGTGTCGTTAGAAACACCTTTATATGCAATGGTAATTGGATCCACACACTTTCACAATTAAACATCAAGGTTTTAGGGGTATAAATGCATGTCAAGGGTAGGTTCCTGCTCTGGACTGCAGTCCAATGTCAGTAAGCTCTTCGTTTTCGATGTTCATAGGATATATCTAATAGTAAATCTATAAGTCATGTTAAAGGTTCTGTAGTAATCTAAGCAACGAACCCAAGAACGCTACGATTGGATTTTTCTGGAATTAATTATGAATTCAACAGCGTCAAGTGTTCGGTAAATCGTAAGTTTTGGTATTGAAATTAGGGAGTCTCTTTATGTGTGAAAACGACATCGATTCGCCACCAAATTTCTACAGTGTGTTTGTTAACAATATTAGGGTCTAAACGTCATGAGTTTAACCATTTTAAGGTATTTTTTGATCTAGGACCTCACATCGATCGATCTTGATTATGCACATTGGTGTATATAGTCTAATTAAGCATTAAATTGGATTTGTATAGCATTAGCATGTAAGCAAGTGAGAACACTTGCCTTCGGTCGCTGATTTGGAAGTGACACGGACACGGAGATCACTGCGACACGCGATACGGCTACGAACGTTACGGAATCGGCCACGGTACAACGTGAAACTCGAGTGCAAAACGGCTACGACGGATGTGTACGGTGTTGTGATGGTGACTGTGTTGGCGACCGTGAAAGCTACAAAGACCGAGGCCATAGCTTGGATGGAGAAAAAGGTGACGGGAACAGTGGCTACGGCGACTGCAACAGGTGCTCAATAAAATGCCTATGGGATTCGGCTTGGCTCGAGCTCAGCTAGATGGCTCGACGGAGGCTCTGGTGATAGCATGGGGAGCTCGGGGTCTAGCGGCGGTCGGGGGGGCGGCGACGAGTAGAGCTCGGTAGTGAAGGGTTTGGTGTTGGGTTGGTGGAGGCGATGAGGTGGAGCGGTGGGGTTGAGTTGGGGCTGCTGGTGGGCTCACGTTCGTCAACGGAGGTGAGGAGCTCGAAAAGTGGCGATGGCAGGGGTATTCGAGGAGGAAGGGGACGACGGTGAGAACGGGTGAGGCAGTGGGTCGTGGGGTGCAGGGGAAGCTCGGGTGATAGAGAAGAAGAGAGGAGAGAGGAGGAGAAAATGGTGGCGATGGGGGAAGGGTGAAGATGGGGTCGGATTTCCGCCGGCGAGGTTGCAGGGTGCTCATCGGGGACGTGGGTTCGCAGCAGAGGAGAGGAGGCAGTGGAGGCGAGTTCGTCGAGTTTGGTGTGTTTTCGGTGAGGAAGAGTTAGAAGGAGAGAACGAGAGGAGTAGCAGAGAGAGAGACGAGGGGGGAGAGAGCGAAGTAGAGAGGGAAACAAGGGATCGTCGGGGAGTTTGTTGGCGATGAGGGCGCGGTCGCCGCGGCCGTTGGAGAGAGATGTTGGAGGAGTGCTGGTCGTGGGGAAGTGGGCGCGGGTCTCATTGAGGTGAGCATGGGGACATGGGTTCATAGGCGGAGGACCGTTTCGAGGAGGGGCGAGTCGTGCGAGGGGTGGGAGGAAGGAGGAGAGGGGATTCGCGCAGGAAAAGAACGAGAGGGAGAAGAAGAAGAGGGTGGGGGTGTAACGGGTTAGGTTCAGGTTTGGGGTAGGTTTAGGGTGCTGTGTTCGTGGGCTTGGGCTTGGGCTTGGGAACGGGCTATGGAGAAATATATGATTTGGGTAAAATAGAATCAGGGTATTACGAAATTTATAGTTAGGTTTAAGAAAATAAAATATTTAAATTAATTAGAAATTTTTGTTTTGAAATACGGAAATTATTCGAAAGGGACTGGGTATTACACCCGGTTTCGCCAAAACCATCCGTAGCCCTCCGTCATTTCATATGAATATTCAGTAGTGTTCAAGCTATGTATTTTGACCTTCGCCAAGGCACAGTGATTGGTAGCTGCTGGGTATTCATATGTAGCATAGATAGATGTGTTGGTTTGGGACAGTCGTACTACTTTGTTGGCCTTCTTCAAGGGTATGTACGGGTGGGTTCAAATTAACCTGGATAATGACGGGTAGAACTTGATATGTGACTTATGATATGTTGGCCTTCATCAAGTTCATACGAGCATGGGGCAAAAATCCACATCGGGGGTTTCTAAGGTATTGAAACTTGCTAGTGTTGCATACCATTATGAGTGTGATAATCATGGTAGGCTTCCTTCTTGGTTATCACACAATGATATTTGGATCCCGATCCTACTGTGAGTATGCGCTACTCTTCGGGAGATTTTTCACTAAACGATCAATGCTATAAACCAAGTAGGTGTCTAGAAAAGTGTTAGCGGGGCTACGCCTCCAGGAAAAAGAGGTTATGTAATAAAGGAACTTCGCGAAAGCGTTAGAAAACCTCCCTCGAAGTACCAACACTAGCCTGGCCGAAAGGTTAAGCAAGAATTATGAAGTGTGATTAATCCTGACTAATTCTTCTTTTATGGTTTGAGGAAGGATTCGAGAGAACAGTGGGAGCCATCCTGTTTAGATAAATTAATAACCAATCTAAACTTGTAAGAGCATCATGCTAAGTTTTTCTTCTCTCTCTCTCTTAATTGCAGTGACCACAATGACTGGACATAGGTTATTTGATAATAATTTGACTGGGCTGAAATATATTGATTGGCTAAGGTATGTCCAGATGGCACTTACCCATGACAAGCTGGACTACCTCCTTACTACAAAACCCCCCGCCATCCCAGGTCCAGATTCCATCGTTGCGGATGTTGATATCCGTCAGACATGGGAAAAGGATTGTGCGAGAGACAAGTGCCTCGTGTTTGCCTCAATGGATTGTGAACACCAGAGGTAGCACGAGAAGATGGACTTAGCTTCCATCTTCCTCCATACCAAAGTTTTATATGGAGAGCAATCTCATATCACAAAATATGAGACCTCGAAGATATTGCTTCAAGCGAGGTTGGCTATCGGGTCATCTGTAGGGGACCACTTCCTTATGATGATTAGCTATATTGAACAGCTCACAGACCATGGGACTACGTTGGAGAACGAGTTGTGTATCGACTTGATTATATAGTCTCTACCATCTACTTATACCCAGTTTATCTTGAATTGCAAAATTCAAGAGAAGGAAGTTACACTTCCAAGTCTCCTCAACTTAATGAGGAGCTCAGAAGGAACCCTAAAAGAATCCAGGGAGACACCCTCTCTACTTATTGGGGAATCTTCCTCTTCTAGATCCAAGGCGAAAACCAAGAGGGAGAAGAAGAAGGCCTCCACCAAGTCGATAAGAAGTGTCAGTAAGATAGAGGGAAATGGCAGGGAAAAAGTTTCGGGGCTAGTAGTAGGGAAGGAGGCATGTCTTTGTAGTCATAGGAAAGCACATTGTCAAAAGGATTGCAGGGCTTGGAAAGCCAGAAGCCAGGATTCGAAGCACGTTGTGGCTTCAGCTTCGAGTGTGTTTGTAATTGAAAACTGTCTGTCAATTAACTCTACTTCCTGGGTACTAGATGCCGGATCAGGATCTCATATCTATAATTCATTACAGGGTTTGAGAAACCGTAGAGTTATCAAAGCAGATGATATGACTCTCAGAGTTGCTAACGGAATGAGCATGGGCACTGAATCCGTAGGTGAATATCACCTAGGATTGACAAGTGGGCAGATATTGATTCTACGTAACTGTTTGTATGTACCTAGTCTGGCCTGTAATATCATATATGTATCTTTACTTTCTAAAGAAGGATATGGTTTGATATTTGTAAGCGATGTAGTACACATCCACCTAAATCAAAATTTGATTGGGTCAGGTACATTAGATAACGGAATTTACGTACTGAATCAAGCTCAGATTTTCAGTGTCCAGAACACACTTAAAAAAAGTTTTCGGAATTAAATCAGGCTTTCTTATGACATTGTAGACTCGGTCACATCAGTGAAACACTGTTGACGAAGTTACATAAGAAGGGATATTTGGATCTGTTTGAATATCAGTCCTATGCAACTTGGCAATCATGTCTCAAAGAAAAGAAGACAAAAACTCCGTTCACTGGACACGAAGTAAGAGTGAGCGAGCTCTTGGGACTTGTTCCCACCAAAAAATTTCTGCGCAAAAGAGCCCAAGGTATCTAATGGCAGCGATACGTTTAATAAAATGTGAACCAGTATTTTCTGGGCTGTATTTTGACAAACTCCCGAATGAGAAACAGCTAAATTCTAATGGTATCGAAAGCGTCTCGAAAACTCCTTCGATTTGATATATTATGGGTCCCATAATTCATTCGGGATCAAAACTTATGAGCAAATATGCTACGCACGTATAATCTAAGGAAGAAAATGCGAACCAGTATTTTCCGGGCTGTATTTTAACAAACTACCGAATAAGAAACAGCTAAATTCTGATAGCATCGAAAGGGTCTCAAAAAATCCTTCGATTTGATATATTATGGGCCTCATAATTCATCCAGGATCAAAAGTTATGAGGCATCACGTGCTCACACGTGACCATTTACAGGCAAAGCCTGTAGGCACTGAATAAAATAAATAATTGGAAATAATTAATCAGTGGGGTTGTTAGTTATATGTATGCCCTAGAGACCATTACTGTACATTGGATGTATATTGTAGTGGATGCTGGGACATATATAGGAAGGACTTTCTTGCTCGACATGATAGTACGCTATCTGGTTACACTTTATCTTAACATGTATACTTTCTGTCTCTCTGATTACATGTTGATAAAGCCCATAGGATGTGTACTCGACTTCCAGGACTATGATGTAGATCATACTAGTGGGGCCTGGGTAGTCCATGAGTACATCCTTGAAATGTTCCTAGTCGAGGGAATATCGAGACGGGGCATCGATATTCCAGAGTAGACTAGCGCATATCTTCTCGACCCATGCGATGGGCGATGGATGATCCCATATCCATTGGTGTTTGACATCGAAGATGGTATGCGGGTGCTCAGTGGAGACTGGGTACACTGAACGGACTCGCCGAGAACTCCCAGATGGTATTATACCTCACGTCAGATGGCAGTTCTCTGGTGACACTGGTACAGCTTAGTCTGTTGACCCGAGATCGTCATAGAGTCTTGTGTGTCTCCCACTGTGCTTTGATTTCCACCCTACCACAGCTCTACTGAGTTGTGCAAACAGGTGGTTTTTGGGTACAGTCCCGATTCACATGGAGGCAATGAGCGATAGGAGGGGATTCGTCTCTCCCGGTATTGGGGGTTGATGTTGTGCTATGCTCGACTGGCCATAACAGGAAATCCCTGGCCAGGGTTGCTGTGATATACTGGTAAGAGTTATCAGTAGTTTCACGAATGTTATGGACCTCAAGTCGGCATGACTTATCGAGCTATTGGGGTCTGACGTTTACCACCCCTAGGCGAGATATGCGACATATCAGACGAACAGACCGGACTATACGGTAAGTGTTACTGGTTGGATTCGCAGGAGTGTGAGCGGGCTTGCTCGTCGATCTTCTGATCGCTCAATACCCGGGTGGCCGTTACGTTTAGCAGACCGCTTACGGCTTGTGGGTGTTTGATATGATCAACATCTGCTGCCGGCGTATTGACGAGTCTTTAGAGTCCTACACAGAGGTTTCCTAGTTCAAGCGAAACGAAATAGGAGCGCATATGAGATATGTGCGGGAGAGAGAATAATTCGTGTATGTGATACCGTATTTCATTCTCGCGACGAATGTATCGATTGGTTATATGCGATATAACCTAGTTATCGAATCAAGGATTGATTCGATAAGCCGATACATTGAATACTAGCCGGTTATATGCGACATGACCGGATCATTGAATCAAGTGTTGATTTAATGATTTAATGTATAATTATATATTTGATATATTGCTTTGCATTAACTAGTATTGGTTCACTTTAAATGGATTCACTCACTTAGTTTGTGCACATTGCATATGTGATATATTTTGTGCACATGATTGTATCATGTTTGATGATACATGCAAGCTAGGGTTAGTGTAAAGAATTTGACCATGGTTAAGATTAAGATTAGGGTTTTCTTTTTCTTATTTATTTATTTATTTATTTTGGAAAAAGAAAATGATAAAGAAAATGAAATGGTGGCTTATTTTGTTTGTAGTTGAAGTTTCTTGAAACTTTGACTAAGTAACCATTTTGTCTTCTTTCTTAACCCTAACTCTTCAAATTAACCTTGGTCAATTCTCTACATCTAACTATGGTTAATGATATGATAAGTATTATATTTTCTTTTCTTTTTAAAAGAGGTTATCATATCATCTTCTTCTTCTTTATCTTCTTCCTCCATGGAAAAAAGCTTGCTACATCAATGGTGATTGATGAAAAAGTGTGTGAAATCCAAATCTAAAGTCAACCCAACTCCTATTTCTTCATCCTCTACCTCTTGCCAAGTAGTATAGGGTGTTTCCTTCACAAGTTTTCCCGACTTGGTGAAGTTGGAGCTTGTTCTTGCGATGCCTCGACGTAGATTATCTTCGGCATCGAACCGACGATCAAGACCGCCCATTCTTCGATGATGACGATGCTAGAGTCATGGGTTCGATTTGGACAGCGGAGGGAGATCATCGCGGAGCTTACGAAGTGGTGGACCGGATCTACAAAGGTTGTAGCCCCTTCCCTATTTCTATATTTCCGTTTACATGCTTGCTTTGCCTAAATATTTAGTTAACGATCCGTTCTAGGTTTTCTCGGCACCGTAATTTTTAGAAATTAGCGTGTTTGATCACTTGTGAGACTTCACTAGAGTGCCTAGGAACCCTACAGTGGTATCAGAGCCTAGCTAGAGCCTTAGGCGAAGTCTAGACGGAATTTGAAACCCGGACGAACCGAAAACCCGAACCCAAAATTGCTCTCTGGACGATTTCTGAAATCTGGTCTTTTTCAAAATTAAAAATATGCAGAGAACACATCACAAACATCTAAGAGTTACTGTAAATTTTGGAGGCCCAATTCAATTTTTCAAGCGCGGATCCGCGGCATGAGGAATAGCTCATGCGGCGGTTCCGCGGCCGTACGGCCGCAATATTTAAATTATTTTGCACAGTAACTGTTAGTTTCCAGTGGTGATTTTTCTGGGAATTTTTAATATTTTTTCAAGAGTTGAATTTTCTGGGATTGTTTTGGGGATTCGGTGTTTCGATCGGAGTATCAGATTTTGTCTATGTGGCTTTCCGGATAAATTTTAGAATATGTTAAAAAGTTCGACCGGATATAAATACCCAATTTTTCCCCTGTCGGGAAATTTCCAAGTGTTGGATTTTTCCGAAGTTTAACGACGTTCTAAGTAGTGCAAGTAACGTGATGGACCCTCTAGAAGACAACAAACCTTAACTCGATTATGTGACCGTCTTGAACTGCCCTTTGAACCTTCGGGTTTGGGGCAGTACGGCGTGCCACATGTGAGGCGTTGGCTTGACCCTTCTACGGCTGGACCGTTGGTACTGAGGCACGAACGGAGTGTTGTTAGACTTATTTCATGTGTTGAGCTGTATCGGGAAAACTTGGGTGTTCGATTGTTCGATCGGAAAGTTTGACATTTTCTATTTATCCGGAATGGGATACAATAATTGGAATTCACAAGTAGTTATGTGATAACTAAATGAATGTTATAAACGTAGCGGTTTAGTCTCAATTGATCGGTTGCCACGGAATTTTGATGTGATCAAAAGTCCGTCGCAATCACGTAGTGTACGCGGATACTCGCCGGGTAAACTTAATAGACAGCCTCACTCCATAGCCCCGACCAAGTGACCGTAGGAGAACCCCGTCGCCGAAAGCATCCGTTCGGGTGCTCGCGGCAGCGGTGTTCTGCCTTGGTGCACTTCGTCGACGGTATCGGGGGTGCGGCCGCCTACTAAAGTTTGCGACGAGCATTCGATCAGAATGTCAGGAATCTTGTTGAATTGCCCGACTTGATATTGAAAAGAGTTTTCGATAATGAGACTAAAATGCGGGGTTTATAATTGTTAGGCATGCGATGTCTAAGTATTTCATTTGGTCAGGCATGCGATGTCTGAGGAGGTTGCGGATTCCAACTGTTGTAGTTTTACACTTTCTTTTCTGTGACCGTAAGTGTAATATGTGATATCGCCGGTTTCGTTGCTATATGTCAACGACAATTGGGATGCGCATATTTACTTACGTTGATGACATGTGATGTTATGTGTTGCTGAATATGTTATATTGGATCGTCGTGTTTGAATAGCCGGGGGGTTTTTATGTGAGATGAGTGTTTTTCATTTTCATTCATGTAAAAACCTGTATGTAATATTCTTTTATTGGGGCACTTCCAGGTTGTGGATGTTGTCACCATTTGTATATTATTTACTTTTCTGCACTAGGATAGACCCAAGGAGGGGAGCACAAGTAACCGGGTTCTGGGGTCCAGTGGGAGACCATCTCGAGGAGTCGAGTCCAGGTCTCCTAACCCTAGAATTGGTAGGGTTGCTTGCCGCTCTCGTAGGGGTCTAGGGGTGTGGGATTGGCTATTCATCACGACCTTGGAATCCGTGTTTTATACTGGCTCGTATTGAAAACACGGACGTCCTAGTATATCCAATATTTCATATGTTTCTTCTGCTGTGTTTTATCTGAGATCATGCGATGTTCTGTGGCAGATATTATATATAGTATATATGATATATTATATGGACGTTACTTATGTTTTACACCCGCGCTAGCCCTGCCTCGCTCTGGCGTTAGTTACCTAACCTAACGGTGCAGACGGGACATCGAGGCGAATGCGGATGGCATAAGCGTACGTTATATTTATCTGTGATGGTTAGGTGGACTTAAATGATGGGATATTCATTAATGAGATTAATGAAAGAAAATAAACCTAATTGATGTTGTGGAATCGAATTTCAAAATAAAACAGGTAGGTACAGTTCTTGCTTTGCATCGCGGTGTTCATTATAGAACATCCTGCACCTTATTCGATGAGGAAAGGACCGAGATCCCTTCACCGGGAGTGACTCCTTTAGCAATAACTGGCAGATGCTACAACCCTCGGTTTGTCTTTGATCGCTTCTATAGTTTCCGCTTTGCACAGTGATATATATGATATATCCCGCACCTCATTCGACGAGGAAAGGGCCGACGATCCCTTCACCGGGAGTGACCCCTTTAGCAAGACTAGAAAAGCTTCAAAAACATTCCATTTAAAAACCATTTGATTCCGCAACGAGATCAAGTTCAAAGCGTTAAAGGTTTTCACAAAAACCAGCCGCAACCCTCCGTCATTTTAGGAAGTAGAGTACTTAGTATTCGTGCTGTGTTTGTTGACCATAGTCAAGGCACAGTGTACGGTAGCTAAGTGATGTCTTCCTACACCGCATATGATGCGATTAGTTAGGACAGTCGCGTGACTTTGTTGACCTTAGTTAAGGGTCATGTGGGTGGGTCTAATTAATCACGAAATGACGGGTAGAACTTGACTAGTACTTATGATTTGTTGACCATAGTTAAGGTCATAGGTGCTAGGGGTAAAAACCTTTATCGGGAGTTTCAAGTGTTGAAATTTGCAATGAGATTGCATACCTTCTATGTGATAGTTGGATCTCGATACCCACTGCGAGTAATTGTTACTCCTGGGAGAGTTTTGCACTTTACAATTAGCCGATCAAGTAGGTGTCTAGAAAGGTGTCAACGGGGTTACGCCTCTGGGAAAACGAGGTTTACTGTAATTAGGTCCGTGCGAAAGCACGGGGAACCTCCCTCAAAGTACCGACACTGGCCTGGCTGAAAGATTGGCGAACTTGTAGAGTGTAATTAATCCCGGCTAGTCTTTCCTTTTAGGGTTTGAAGGAAGATTTGATAAAAACAGTGGGAGCCATCCTGATTAGATAAAATATATAACCAATCTGATCTTGCAAGAGCGCACGCAGAGTGTTTTCTTCTCTCTCTCTCCAGGTAGCGACCATATCACGCCTTAATCAAGATAATAATATGGATGTATTGACCGAACCCGCTTGTTATACTGAGCCAGGGATCGTTGGTCCTGCTCCAACTTATAATTGTTATAAGGCAGAGCAGGAAATAGGGGAATACCAGAATTCCCATGCCGCCCAAATGAAGAAAGTGCATATGATGCATCTCCTTCGGGTGTGTTCATTATAAAGAACTGTTTCTCAGTATCCTCTGCATCCTGGGTATATGATGCCAGATCATGATCCCAGATATGTAATCTGTTACATAGGGCTACAAAAAGGTAGAAAAATTGAGAACGGGTGATAAGTTTCATGAGACAGAAACCGGGGCAAGTGTTGCAGCCAAGTCTGTTGGTCACTGTCACCCTGTATTACGAATACATTGATTCTGAACAAATACTATTAGATACCGAACCTGATATACAAAATCATATCAGTCTCTTTATTAGTAAAGAAATGATATAATTTTGTATTGATGGATAATGTTTTGAACATTTCCTATATCAAAAGTTGATCGGTTCAGGCACGCTATCTAAAAGCATTAACGTTCTAAATCAAACTACAGTTCCTAGTATACTGAATACACACAAGAAGAAGAGTTCAGAAATGAACGAATTCTTCTTGAAGCATTGTAGACTAGGTCATATCAATGCGACCCGACTGGCTGAAGTTACATTTAGATGCATATTTAAATCAGTTTGAATTTACATCTTATGAAACTTGCCAGTCATGTCACAAAGATTAGATGACCATAGCTCCGTTTACTGTAAACAGAGAAAGAGTTAATAAACTCTTGGGACTAATACATGATGATGTATGTAAAGTCTCCTGTCTACACATGCCAGGACTGGTTCTTCATACTTCATTATATTCTCTGATAATCTCTCAAGATTCAGTCATATGTTCCTGTTGAAACATAAGTCCGAACCTTTTGAGGTATTCACAGAATATAAGTTAGAAGTAGAGAACCAATAACCGGGTATAAGTATCATGTCCTATGATGAGACCAGGGAGGAGAATACTTGTGCATGGAATCCTTGGACTATTCTAAAGGAAAATGAGATTCTCTCTCAGTATTACTCCTCTGAATACACCACAGCACAACGATGTATCGGGGCGGAGCAATCACACAATATTAGATATCGTGTGCTCTATAATGAGTATTACTGAGTTACCTATTTCCTTTTGGGAGTTATGCACTTGAGAAGCTGCATACCTATTGAATTAGGTTCGAATCAAATCAGTGCCTACCATTCCATATGAGATATGGTATGGGAAGAGCCTATCTCTTAAGTAAGTTAAGATTTGGGATTGTCCGGCCTATGTCAAAAGCAAAATCCGGACAAGATCGAGGCAAGATCAGTTCTGTAGAACTGGAAAGGTTCCAGCTATACAAAACTGCTAATGATTTGACAGATCCAAAGGATTCAATAGTTTCCGACGAACCTCAGCCTCTCCGCCGATCTAGTAGGGTTCCTCATCCGCCTGAGAGATACCTCAGTTTCTCGATGACAGTGGGAGCAAGGATTGCATCATGAGATGATGACCCAACTAGTTTCGAGCAGGCCATCGAGAGTAGGGACTCTGTAAGAATGGCTGGATGCTTAGCGATCTGAGATGGAATCCATATACACCAGCAAAGTATGGACTTTAGCTGCTATATCTGAAGGGTTAAATCCCCATCAGGAGCAAGTATATCTTGAGAAGATTACTTGGTTTAGATGGAAAAGTTGAGACTTTCAAAGCTAGACTTGTTAAAGGTTTTCGTCATCGACCAGGCATGGATAATGATGAAACCTTTTTCCAGTAGCTATGCTTAAGTCTGTCCAGATCCTACTTACCACGGCTACATACCATGACTACGATATCTGGCGGTTGGGTGCCATGACTGCTTTTCTAAATACTGATTTAGAAGAGAACGTCTATAAGAACACAGCCAGAGGTCTTCGTAAACAGTGGGAGCAGCGGAAACGTGTGCAGGTTGCTTTACATAATGAAGCAGGCATCGCGGAGATGGAACGTCTATTTTGATGTGATAGTCAAAGTGCTTGACTTCATCAAAATGGTAGACGAACCTTGTATATACAAAAGGGTAGTAGAGAGTAAGGTGGTCATCTTCGTATTGTACGTAGACAACATACTCTTGATAGGAAAAGAGTTTCCTATACTACGATCGGTCAATCTCCTATTATCACTAGGATTCCCCAAATAGGATCAAAGTGATACCTCCTAAATCCTGAGTTTTCATCTATGAGATAGATGTAATTGGATGTTAGGATTCTCACTAGATGTAGTGAGATGGTATCAATCGATCTGAGGAGAATCACTGGAAGTGTTCCAGGGTGATAAAGACGACTGAATGTCAGTCACGGGCATTGTCTTTACCCTCAATAGAGGGACGGTATGTTGGAAGAGTTCCAAGCTAGATACCGTGGCAAACTAGACGATAAAGGCTGGTAACATCGCTATTGTAGATACTACCAAAGAGGAAGTTTGGGTGTATATTGGTTCATAAGATGAACTAGGTTCCTGCCATTGTATGACAATGGAAGTGTGTGGCTTTGGCCCTGGAACCCTGGTCCCATCAGTGACCCAGACATAATCTAAGGCAGCATCACCTGATCATGGAGATAGTTGATCTCCAGGGTGATCGAGATTAGGAGAGAAGACTCAGAGGACAACACGGCGGATCCACTCACGAAGGCCATTTTCCCAAAGAGAGACTTTTAGGGGATGGTTGAGTATGTGATACTGCAACCACTGCTACAGATGGCCCTAGTGCAAGTGGGAGATTGTTAGTTATATGTATGCCCTAGAGGCCATTACTGTACATTGGATGTATATTGTAGTGGATGCTGGGACATATATAGGAAGGACTTTCTTGCTCGACATGATAGTACGCTATCTGGTTACACTTTATCTTAACATGTATACTTTCTGTCTCTCTGATTACATGTTGATAAAGCCCATAGGATGTGTACTCGACTTCCAGGACTATGATGTAGATCATACTAGTGGGGCCTGGGTAGTCCATGAGTACATCCTTGAAATGTTCCTAGTCGAGGGAATATCGAGACGGGGCATCAATATTCCAGAGTAGACTAGCGCATATCTTCTCGACCCATGCGATGGGCGATGGATGATCCCATATCCATTGGTGTTTGACATCGAAGATGGTATGCGGGTGCTCAGTGGAGACTGGGTACACTGAACGGACTCGCCGAGAACTCCCAGATGGTATTATACCTCACGTCAGATGGCAGTTCTCTGGTGACACTGGTACAGCTTAGTCTGTTGACCCGAGATCGTCATAGAGTCTTGTGTGTCTCCCACTGTGCTTTGATTTCCACCCTACCACGGCTCTACTGAGTTGTGCAAACAGGTGGTTTTTGGGTACATTCCCGATTCACATGGAGGCAATGAGCGATAGGAGGGGATTCGTCTCTCCCGGTATTGGGGGTTGATGTTGTGCTATGCTCGACTGGCCATAACAGGAAATCCCTGTCCAGGGTTGCTGTGATATACTGGTAAGAGTTATCAGTAGTTTCACGAATGTTATGGACCTCAAGTCGGCATGACTTATCGAGCTATTGGGGTCTGACGTTTACCACCCCTAGGCGAGATATGCGACATATCAGACGAACAGACCGGACTATACGGTAAGTGTTACTGGTTGGATTCGCAGGAGTGTGAGCGGGCTTGCTCGTCGATCTTCTGATCGCTCAATACCCGGGTGGCCGTTACGTTTAGCAGACCGCTTGCGGCTTGTGGGTGTTTGATATGATCAACATCTGCTGCCGGCGTATTGACGAGTCTTTAGAGTCCTACACAGAGGTTTCCTAGTTCAAGCGAAACAAAATAGGAGCGCATATGAGATATGTGCGGGAGCGAGAATAATTCGTGTATGTGATACCGTATTTCATTCTCGCGACGAATGTATCGATTGGTTATATGCGATATAACCTAGTTATCGAATCAAGGATTGATTCGATAAGCCGATACATTGAATACTAGCCGGTTATATGCGACATGACCGGATCATTGAATCAAGTGTTGATTTAATGATTTAATGTACAATTATATATTTGATATATTGCTTTGCATTAACTAGTATTGGTTCACTTTAAATGGATTCACTCACTTAGTTTGTGCACATTGCATATGTGATATATTTTGTGCACATGATTGTATCATGTTTGATGATACATGCAAGCTAGGGTTAATGTAAAGAATTTGACCATGGTTAAGATTAAGATTAGGGTTTTCCTTTTCTTATTTATTTATTTATTTATTTTGGTAAAAGAAAATGATAAAGAAAATGAAATGGTGGCTTATTTTGTTTGTAGTTGAAGTTTCTTGAAACTTTGACTAAGTAACCATTTTGTCTTCTTTCTTAACCCTAACTCTTCAAATTAACCTTGGTCAATTCTCTACATCTAACTATGGTTAATGATATGATAAGTATTATATTTTCTTTTCTTTTTAAAAGAGGTTATCATATCATCTTCTTCTTCTTTATCTTCTTCCTCCATGGAAAAAAGCTTGCTACATCAATGGTGATTGATGAAAAAGTGTGTGAAATCCAAATCTAAAGTCAACCCAACTCCTATTTCTTCATCCTCTACCTCTTGCCAAGTAGTATAGGGTGTTTCCTTCATAAGTTTTCCCGACTTGGTGAAGTTGGAGCTTGTTCTTGCGATGCCTCGACGTAGATTATCTTCGGCATCGAACCGACGATCAAGCCCGCCCATTCTTCGATGATGACGATGCTAGAGTCATGGGTTCGATTTGGACAGCGGAGGGAGATCATCGCGGAGCTTACGAAGTGGTGGACCGGATCTACAAAGGTTGTAGCCCCTTCCCTATTTCTATATTTCCGTTTACATGCTTGCTTTGCCTAAATATCTAGTTAACGATCCGTTCTAGGTTTTCTCGGCACCGTAATTTTTAGAAATTAGCGTGTTTGATCACTTGTGAGACTTCACTAGAGTGCCTAGGAACCCTACAGGGGTCACGTGCCAATATGTGATGAGCCTTTAAACCCACTGAAAAGAATTAAAAGTATAATAAAATAACAAGGAAAAGCCCCAATGGGGCATCACGTGCCCACACGTGACCAAGGGTCACGTGCTGACACGTGATAATTCCTGAGTTCTTTAAAACAACAGAATTAAATTCTGATCAAATGCTTAATCAGGGGGTCACGTGCCAACACGTGATGGGTTCCTAAAGATCTATGAATTAATAGAATTAAATTCTAATTAAGAGGGAATCAAAAACCCTAACTGGAAAAATATTTCTCTAAATCTTTCCAAACAAAAAAGATGGTGCTCTAAAAATGGAGCACCGTTGGATTAAAAATCCAATGGTGATTAAAAATCACCAATTTATGGAAATATTTTATACAATGAAAGATTTCCCTGAAATTTGCCAGGAATAACAGATAAAAGATCTTTTGGATTATAAATCCAATGGTGAATAAAACTCACTGAGTGATCTAAAAGATCATATTGGTTACAAAATCAATTAAAATCTTTCAATGAAAGATTGACAAAACAAATTTATTCTTTTCTTTCTCCTATAAATAGGAGCCACGAAGAGAAGAGAGGGAGATCTACTTTTTTGAGAGATAACAACAACAGAGAGAGAAAAGAAAAGAGAATTTAATTTTCAAGAGAGAAAAATAAATCTCTTCAGAGAAAAGAAACCCTAGGTGAGAAAGGGGAAAGAGATCTAAGTTCCATAAAACAAAGAGAATTCAATTCTCAATTTAAGAGTTTAACTCTTCTGAATAAGAACTTATTTCTTCCTTTGGTTGAAGATCTGCAGAAGCAAATCTCCCCACAAGTTGAGAATTTAATTCTCATTGGGGAGATTCTGCCATGCAGATCCAAAACTTAGAGGGAGAATTGAGTTTAAGGAATTTAATTCCCCTAAATTCATAGGAATTTAATTCCTCCAAATAAAACTAGGGTTTAACCCTATATGAGAATTTAATTCTCCCAAATTCATAGGAATTCAATTCCTCCAAATAAAACTAGGGTTTAACCCTACATAAGAATTTAATTCTTCCATATACATAGGAATTTAATTCCTCTAAGCAAAATTAGGGTTTAACCCTACCAAAGAATTTAATTCTTAAAACAAGGGACTTAAAACTCTCCATGCACGTAAAAAATTCAGTACCCAACCTGGTCGCGTGGCAACACGTGACCCTCCCTCTCAATGATCAAAAGAGAACGAACAAGACTAGGTCACGTGCCCCCACGTGACCCTTAAACAGACTCCTCAAAATGAGAAAGAACAAGTCTGGAGGCAATGCCTCACGTGCTCCCACGTGACCCCTAAACAGACTCCTCAAAATGAGAAAGAAAAAGCTTAGAGGCAATGTCTCACGTGCTCACACGTGACCCTTAAAATAAAGGGAACAAAGCCAAAGGCAGTACTGATTTTGGGCGCCCTCACGTGTCCCCACGTGACCCCTAATAAACACTCTAATAATCTATGCATGGATACCCATCACGTGCCCACATGTGATGGCCGTTATGATAAAGTGTTTAACACTTATTTGAATATTCTGACAATAAAATAAAGGAAGTCTGGCCTCATCTTCAGATGCCTCACGTGACCCCACGTGACCAATTCAATTTTAGTGTTTAACACTAATTTAAGCGCCTCGTCCTTAGTGTTTAACACTATTTTCAGCACATCACGTGGGAATACGTGATCGCCAAATATGCTTTAGTGTTTAACACTATTTTAAAGCCAAGCTTATCCCAAATTGGTTAAGTTTTCCAGAGGCAAATCTCCCCTTCAAAGATTATTAGAGTGTTTATTAGGGGTCCTATGATATGCAAAGTTAACCTCAAAATTGGTCAGTTCATATGATATGCAAAGTAAAGTCCAGAGCTATAATGAATGGTTAGTGCTCAGCCAAAGACAAAATGTTGTCAGAGCCCCCAAACTCCTGTTTAGAATTGCTAAATAATAGGGGCTGAACCCAGACAAATGTTCAATAGTCCAACAAAGGGCCAACATTTCAAACCTAATTGGACTTAGCCCAAGTTGGCCATAAGTCCTCAATTCAGATTTAACTGAGCCCATATGCTCATAATCTAATTAATTGATCTTAGTCCCAAATTTGACTATAGATTTCCCAATCAACTTTGGTTCAAGGGTACATCTTTTCACTCCTCTGATATTTGTCGTTGTAATCCTTCAATGTCTTCAGAGAGGTGACGGGTCCCGATGACCAATCATTCCATGGATTGTGGGGTCCTTAAACTCAGGGACTATGATGTCCTTAATCTCGGACTGTGGGGTCCCTTTAAACCCACGGACTATGATGTCCTTAATCTCGGACTGTGGGGTCCCTTTAAACCCACGGACTATGATGTCCTTAATCTCGGACTGTGGGGTCCCTTTAAACCCACGGACTATGATGTCCTTAATCTCGGACTGTGGGGTCCCTTTAAACCCACGGACTATGATGTCCTTAACCTCGGACTGTGGGGTCCTTAAAACCATGGACTATGATGTCCTTAACCTTGGACTGTGGGTTCCTTTAAACCCATGGACTATGATGTCCTTAACCTTGGACCACCATGTCCTTAAACTGGTAATTGACCGCAAAGTCCCTAAACTAAAACAATAGAGCCCAAATGCTCTTTTGTTGGATCTAAATGATCCTGTTAAGTAGATCTTAGTCTAAAATTAGACTAACGTATTCTTAACAAATGGTTAAGTTGATCTTAGTCTAAAATTAGACTAACGTATCCTTAACAAACGTTTAAGTTGATTTTAGTCTCAAATGAGATTAATGATCTTTAAACCTAATCCAAAACCAAATCTAAGAAAATACGGATTTGGATTAATCCACGCCCTACTAGCGACAACATAAATTAGTCTCCGTATACAATCCACGGGCAACCAAAAACAAAACAAACACACACGACACGAAGTGACCATCTAGAGAAAGAGAAAGTGGTTACCGCGATACGGTAGCGTAATTAACTGCAGGGGCTTGCGCCTATAGCAAAGAGCGTCCCCATAATCAAAACCCCTCCACAACGAGGGGGAATCTGACGAAGTCTGCTATATCGACCGCATCTGTCTAAACCTCCGATATACGGTGCCATAAATCAACTTGGCATCTTTGGAAAGGTGGACGGATAAATCTAAATAGTATCTGCCCCCAAATTCAGGCAAGACGTCAGTCTTCCCGGTCTTTCGGCGGAGAACAGATTCTAGCACGCCCGGTGGGACCTTTTCCTCTTTCCACTCCACACTTCGTGTGTCGTGTTTTTCCGCGATCAAATAATCGCGGTATATATGTTTTTGGTTGCCCTTAGAGGAGTGGATATTGAAGCCGGCGTTTCGTCTCTATGAAGAACAGCGGTTGCTCCTACCTTAGCAACTCAGGCTCTGTCATATCTGGTGGACTCAAGTACGGGCCACTTGCAGGCTCAAAACTCTGCAATCCGGCTCTTCAAGAAATCAACGGGCTTCTCTTTGGGTCGATGCTCCCACCTCCCACCCTCGGTGCCTCAACGCCGATGGAGGAATCCCAGAGGAAGTCTGTCTTCTACAGGCGGGCTCCCCAAGCAGCAGTTTTGCCGATGGAATCGGTCCTTAAACAACTGGCACATGCCAAGGACCAAGGTCGACACAGTGGGCAAAATATTCAAGCTCTCAAAAGAAACAGGGGGTAGGCTCAGCAAAATCCTGAAGCTAATCAAATCCCGGTTATAAGAAACGGTCTACGTCGATATCGGCATCATACAAAATGAGCTGGGGGAAGCTCTCCGTATGATCCGGTTTCAACCCCAGTGGTGAATGTTGTTGTTCCAACTGGAAACAGTTTCGAACTGTTGTGAAGGGTCAGACAAAATTCTCCTACCGCAATACTGAAGAAGTCTCCGCAGCCCATGGAGATCCCACGAGAGCATAAACAAGTTGCTTCCTGAGACAACTTTCCTCATCTATATATAAGGTGTGGAAGCAGGTGAAAGGGACTCACCCCAAGACGGATCCTGATACAGTGGTTTCTCTCAAAACCAAAGCGGCTTTTCATAAAAAAAAGGAGATGCTTAATAAAACTCAAGTGCCCGAAGCAAACTCCAAAGGCCAAAACTCCAAACGCCCCAAGCCTGGGGGCATGGTAGTTCACATAGTCTATGTGGTGAATTCCAAAGACAAAGTTCGAGCTTCTACTAGTCACTGACCTCAAACTCGGTCCTTAACAAAAGTTCAACTGCAACGTGAAAAGCTGCAGGAGATGCTTGCTCAGGCGGCATCAAACGCTAATCCATCTGTTCATATCAGATTTTTGCATTATTATATTCCCCATTCTTAATCATATTGCAAATAAATAGGTGCTTTTGATCCATGTCTACTAAATAGTTGCAGGTTACAGGTTCTCGGAACAATACAGTGAAAATGGTGAAAAAACGCTACAAAAGTGAGACTACGACCAACAAATAGAAGAATCTTTATGATGCCGCCTACAGTTGAAGAAACAAATGGAGATCAATGAACAATTCGATTGCACAAAGTACGAAAGCAGCACAAGATTCAAGACTTCAACACGAAGCGAACGGTAAAAGTCCACAACATTCTGCACTGTGGAAATCTGGAAGAAAACAGAAGATATTCTGAGAAACCAAGTGAAGAAACCAGAAGTAAAATACAACATGAAGCAGCCCTGAAGATTTGAGACAGAGACCCCACCATATGGCCACGGATCCGCGGCCAAACAAGGCTTATGGCCGTGGATCCGCAGCCGTGCATCACACGTGTCGGTGCGTGTCGGTGAAGTCGGTGCATTGACCCGATTTTCTTAGGGTAGTTTTGTAATATTAGATGTGGATCAGATGTAAACCCTAGGGTTTCCCCTATCTATAAATAGGAAACCCTAAAGCTCTTTTTGGAGCATGCCTCTTTTTAATTCTAGTAGAAATTTTCAATTCCTTATAATCGTCAAAGAGTGCATCAATAAAGTAAGTTTTTTTATCTTGAATTTCTTATCTGCAATTTTTATCTGTCGTTTATTTTCCGCACGTTAATTAGGTTAATAAAAGAAAATCACAAAAAAAATGAATTCCATTGTTAATTCCCTAATGAGTGAGTAGTTCTTCACTTGTTAGGGTTAGGATTGGGTAGGTTTGAGAGATGGAAATCTCTTACTCCTTTCTTGCCCGTTCAATATTTTAAATTAGGACTTTATGCAAATCAAACACACACCACTCACTACGGCACCCTATCCCACAAGATAGTTGTGATTCCCTGGTTAGACCAGTTGTGTTTGATTTCCATAGAGGTTAGGACTAAGAATTAAGAAATGACGAATAAGGGCCAAAAGGAAGAAACAATGTTTCTTCCTGATCGCGCTAATCCCCTTTGTTAATTATTACCTTAACACCTAAGTTCTTAATTAGGGAAAACAAATCGATGAGTAGAATTAACTTTCCAAATTAACCTAATCCTAACCCTAACCCTAGCAAGGTTTTAATCCAAATCAAATTCAACCTCAGTTTTTATAGAAAATCAAAACCTACCACAAATAGGAATTGACTCGTTAGAACAATAAGAAAAGACACGTTTTCCCTGTGGACCGACCCGTACTCAACCGGCTAGCTACCAAGAGACACCGTCTTGATTGCGGTTAATTTTTAGATTTCAAAACGCACACACTTTAAACGCACATACGCGAAAATCTCTACAATCAAATGGTGTCGTTGCCGGGGATAACGGTAGTTATTTTCTTTTTGTAATTTCGGGTTAGTTAAAAATTGAAAAATTCATAAAAACTGAAAAACTAAAATAAAAAAATCATCTTGTTATTTTTTGAAGGGTTTTTGTGCGAATTGTGCAGGAACGGAAAGACGGACTGATTCAGATCTGGAGCAAGCTCGGTAAACAAATCCAGAAACAGAAGATCTGAACAGACAGAGGAGAATAAAAACAGCAAACAGAAAGGTTTTGGAGATCTGAAGCAACCATCACACCGTGGAACCGCGGTCTTAGGCAGCATTTGGCGGTGGATCCGCGGCCTTTTGCTGACGTCAGCAATCCAATTTTTCTGTAAGTATTCCTTACCTCCTCTGTAACCCCCTGTGCTCCTCTGTAAAATTTTCCTGCAGGATTCTTTGCGCAAAACCTCTTCCCATTTCCAATAAATTGATTTTGTGCAGGATTCTTTGCGCCGCAAATAAAAGAAGAAAATATTTTGGCAGGTGTTTTGGATTTTTGTGTGTTTACTGCTTTGCATTTTTTAAAACGAACGTTTAAGGGGCTATAACACCAATCTAGATTGGGTGGGGATTTCAGTACCCTTCCTAGGACCCCAAAAATCACAAAAAGCATTTGCATCAACCCTCAAGTTAGATAAAAAATATTAGACTCGGCCAATAAGGACTGTCGTGCTCATTAGGACAAAGGAAATGTTGTAGGCATCGGTCGTTTATCTAAACCTGACTTTGTGGTGCCTAGGCTAGACAAGTGGGAAAGGTAATTTTAAAAGGCCCGTCTCACGGTGATTCGTGAGCGGATCCCTCCTTTCTTTACTTGTGCTTACCTGGCCACAATTGGCGGTGAAGAAGTGATTCGAGGATCTTACAAGTTGCCCTTTGGAACAGTTAGGAGAAGTCTAGTTGACTTAGGAGACCCTAGCTCTAGGCTTGATTGTGCATATTGTGATTGCTTGAAAGTGTGTCTAGCTCCTTATTAAAAAAAATCTTTTGCAAAAACTCCTTATAAAAAAACCCACAAAACAAAATTTTTACAAAAACTTGCCATTTTGTCGCTAGAAATCCATTGCACCCCACTTGCACCCACTTTCTCTCATTAACGTTTTCTTACCTCCACCTTCTGTTTTTACTTTTTGACTACACTACACCTTGTTAGTGTATGTCCAGTTGGACTAGGGACACTAGCGCCCGTTTAGTCCGTATCTCGTTAGTGTCTACTGACGACGCGTTCGACTCCGAAGTCGAAATTCCCTCCACTTCTTTACCTTCATCTTCAAATTCATCATCTTCTAAGGAGATGTCGGGATTCAATCCTAACAACCCCTTACCTAAGAGACTGATTCCACCTCAACTGGGTGCGAATAACTCACCACACCCTCCTGTCGAAGCGCCCCAACGAATCGTGCTCCAGGATCTTTTCTATCCCATCCGCACCGCACTTCCCACTTGTCTTTCACTTCCACCGGCTAATGGGATAACTTCGAAATTAAACCCCACTTCATCAATATGTTGCCCAAATTTCACGGGCTGGAATCCGAAGATGCCTACATCTTCATTAACAAATTCCAGAATGTTTGCGCAATGATAAAGACCACCCAACTTTCGGATGATGCTATAAGGCTACGTGTCATTCCATTCACCTTATGTGACCTAGCTGAAAAATGGTTATATAGCACAGCATCGCACTCCATAAAAAATTGGGAAGAGTTTGTTAAGGCTTTTCTATAAAAAAATTTACCCACACCACAAGACCGCGAGAATTCGCAATGAAATTATTCAATTTTCCCAGCTTCCTTCCGAACCTTTTTGGAAGTGTTTCGAAAGATTTAAGGACCTTCTGGTTCAGTTCCCTCACCACGGTATCGAGAATTGGCAACTTTACCAAACTTTATATGAAGGACTGAACCCAGCAACTAAGCAGTTGTTGGAAACCATTTGTCAAGGTCACTTTCTTACAAAATCGAGCGAGAAAGCTTGGCAATTTCTCGATGATCTTGCTGAACAAACACTTCAGTGCGAAAGCACTAAAAACACTTCATCTACTTCATCGGGTCAGTCTAGGGCAGGCATACATCAACTTGATATGTCGATTGCAATGAAGGCCGAAATGGCTGCACTCACGAAAAAACTAGAAGCAATTGAGAGCAAATTCGCATCGCCTTCTCCTGCCCCTGCTTTACCCCCACGCACTATTTGCGCTTGTTATTCGGATCCGTCCCATCTAACCGAAGAGTGTCCTTACAACCCGCCTGTTCAAGGACAAGATCAAGTCAATGCTGCCTTTCAGCAAAGACAAAGAAATGATCCATACTCTTCAACTTATAATCCTGGTTGGAAGAGCCACCCAAATTTTTCTTGGAACCAAAATCAACAACAATTCCAAGGCAATAACAACTTTCAGAGGCCAACTCCACAACAACAAGCCCCTCAACAAACTCAATATCAGCAACCTTTCCAACCCCAACCTTACCAAAACCAAATGAACAATTTTGTACCAAACAATTCTTATCCTCAAAACAATTTTGTTCAGCCAAATAACGATAAGATTTTCTCGCTAGAACGAAGTCTGGATGCGTTTTTGAAACAATCTACGCAATCCTCAGCCAGCATCTAATAGTCCATTCAGTCTTTGGTGCAAACCACTGCTTCACATGATCATAGCATCAAAACAATTGAAGCCCAAATTGCACAACTGAATGCTGCGTTAAGCGAGCGAGAAAAGGGAAAACTTCCATCTCAACCACTGCCAAATCCCGGTCACACACAAAATACATATGTTGCTCATGAACAACAAAATCATAATGTGAGTGCCGTGACTACATTGAGATCTGGAAAGGTATTGCACAACAACGTTGGCAATAATGATGACACCCCGGCCGCCGCTTCTTCTTCTTCTTCTTCTTCATCTTCTTCGTCTTCTTTAGAGCATATTCTTCATTCTTCACAAGGCTCTACTTCTTCTAATTCGAACGAACCCACATCTCACTCCACGAAAACACCAACACTGGGATCCGTTCCAACTCCGCAATCTACTCCACAAATATTGGACTCAACAAATTTTCAAAATATTCCATTTCCAAACAGGTTGAGATCCAATAAACAAACTCTACAAATGGAGAAGATTGTGGAGTTATTCAAACAGGTTAGCATAAACATACCTCTCTTGGATGCAATCCAACAAGTCCCTTATTATGCTAAAATCTTGAAGGACTTATGCACCAAGAAGAGGAAATCATAGGTACCCAAGAAAGTTTTCTTGGCTAGTACAGTAAGTGATGCTGTTACCCAACCTTTACCCCAAAAACGTAAGGACCCTGGCTGTCCTACAATTTCAATAACAATTGGGGATAAGAACATCAATCGCGCACTTTTAGATCTTGGTGCCAGTGTTAATTTGCTTCCCTATTCAGTATATGAACAATTAGGTGTTGGAGAGCTGAAACCCACACATTGTACTCTCCAAATGGCCGACCGATCCATCACCCATCCTAGGGGTGAATTAGAGGATGTGTTAATTAAAGTAGGGGACTTCATTTTCCCCATTGATTTCACTGTTATGGACACACAGCCTGTAGCTAACCCCCGGAGTCAAATTCCGGTGATACTTGGTCGACCATTCCTTGCGACTTCTAATGCGGTAATCAATTTTCGAAATGGTTCGATGAACCTATCTTTTGGAAACATGACAATTGAGCTCAACATTTTTAAGTTGGGGAATCAGCCCTCCGAGCCTAATGCTAATATACTTGATATTTGCTCGATCCAAGAGATCACTCAGGAGGACTGTGAGCTCGAAAAATTTCTGTTCGATCACAGCAGTTTTGACGCCACTAGTACGTTCCTCCTTGAATCTGACACAGTTTTCACACCCGATAACGACTATGAGTGTTTCACTTTTTCGAACAATTTTGAAGAATCACCACCCGAGTTTGAGTCCTTTGAATTTTCGGATGAGTTAACTGAACCATCCGACTCGGTTGCTTACACTAGCTTCGAACCATTGCTGGAATCCTTCGAATTTGAGACAGTTTCACCAATTTTACCTTCAATTGTTTCACCTCCAAAACTCGAACTCAAGCTATTGCCGTCTCACCTTAAATACGCTTACTTAGGTGAGAATGAGACCCTTCCTGTTATCATATCGGCCTCTCTAGCCCTCGAGCAAGAGAAAGCCCTTTTAATGGTCTTATAAAATAATCGACAAGCTTTTGGCTGGACTATGGCGGACATCAAGGGGATTAGTCCCCTCATAGTTGAACATCATATACATATGATGGATGATGCCAAGCCAGTAAGGAATCCACAGAGACGCCTCAACCTAATTATGAAGGAGGCTATTAAAAAGGAGATTGTAAAATGTCTTGATAGTGCTATCATTTACCCTATCTCTAATAGCCAGTGGGTTAGCCCCATTCATGTTGTCCCAAAGAAATCGGGCATAACGGTCATAACTAATGAGGCAAATGAGTTAATACCTACTCGCACCCAAACTGGGTGGCGAGTTTGCATTGATTATAGAAAACTCAACGCCGCGACACGGAAAGACCACTTTCCATTACCTTTTATTGACCAAATGCTAGAACGATTGGCTGGGCATGAATTTTACTGCTTTTTGGATGGCTACTCCGGCTATAATAAAGTTCCCATCGCCGAAAAGGACCAAGACAAGACCACATTTACTTGTCCTTTCGGTACATTTGCTTACCGTCTCATGCCCTTTGGGTTATGCAATGCACCCGCTACTTTCCAGCGGTATATGATGGGCATTTTTTCAGACATGGAGGAAAAATTCTTGGAGATTTTTATGGATGATTTCTCCATTTTCGGCGACTCCTTTGATGAGTGTTTGCTACATTTAGACGCAGTTCTTACCCGGTGTAGGGATAAGAATCTCACTTTAAATTGGGAGAAATGCTACTTTATGGTACGAGAAGGTATTGTCTTAGGACATATCATCTCGCAAAATGGCATTGAGATTGATAAAGCTAAGATTGAAGTCATTTCCAATCTTCCTCATCCCAAGTGCGTCAAAGAAATCCGAGCCTTCCTTGGCCATGCCGGTTTCTATAGACGGTTCATCAAGGACTTTAGCAAGATAGCTAGACCCTTAAATCTTTTGTTGGCCAAGGACACCACCTTTGATTTCGAATCAAGCTGTATGAAAGCGTTTGAGTCGTTGAAAAACTCACTCATTTCTGCTCCCATTCTTTCATCTCCTGACTGGACGCATCCATTTAAAATTATGTGCGATGCATCTGATTTCGCCATTGGTGCTGTCCTTGGACAGCACATAAATAAGATGCCGTACGTAATTTATTACGCTAGCCGAACATTAAATGAGGCCTAATTGAATTACACAACAACTGAAAAAGAATTCTTAGCAGTTGTGTTTGCACTAGAAAAATTCAGGCCCTATTTAATCGGCTCTCCAGTCATCGTTTACACGGACCGCTCAGCTCTTCGCCATCTTTTCACGAAGAAGGATGCTAAATCTCGGCTAATACGTTGGATCCTCTTGCTACAAGAATTTGACCTTGTCATAAGAGACAAGAGAGGATGCGAAAACGTAGTCACCGACCACCTTTCACGAATCTCTTCTTCGTCTACACTTCAAATTCCTATTAAAGACGTTTTTCCAGATGAGCGGCTCTTAACTGTGTCATGCGAACCTTCGTTCGCGGATATCGTAAATTATTTGGCCACCGGACTGATACCAAACGATTGGTCGAATCAGGACAGACTCCGATTCCTGTCTCAAATAAAACATTTTTACTGTGATGAACCGTATCTCTTCAAATACTGTTCCGACCAAATCATTCGTCGGTATGTCCCCGACAGTGAGTTTAAGAGCGTGCTGTCATTCTGCTACAATCAAGCGTGTGGCGGGTATTTTGGCCCCAAAAAGACAGCAGAAAAAATCTTGCAGTGTGGCTTCTACTGACCACGACTTTTTAAAAACGCATACGAATACTGCAAGACATGCTCCCGGTGCCAACACTTGGGCCGGATATCTCGAAGAAATGAAATGTCACTCCAACCAATTTTGGTTGTTGAAATTTTTGATGTTTGGGGGATAGACTTTATGGGACCATTTCCCAACTCTTTTGGGAACATGTATATCCTACTTGTTGTTGACTATGTTTCAAAATGGGTCGAAGCTGTGCCCAGCCGAACAAATGACAACAAGGTTGTCGTTAGATTTCTCAAAGAAAACATTTTTCGCGGTTTGGGCATCCTCGCGCGATTATCAGTGATAATGGAACTCACTTTCGTAATAGGACTTTCGAGTCCTTAATGCGAAAATACTCCATTACTCACAAGCTGTCAACGCCCTATCATCCCCAAACTTGTGGGCAAGCCGAGATCTCGAATCGACAGATTAAACAGATATTGGAGAAAACGGTTTCCAAAAACCGTAAAGATTGGTCATCAAAACTGATTGATGCACTTTGGGCATTCCGTACTGCCTATAAGGCCGATCTTGGCATGTTTCCATACAGGCTTGTTTATGGAAAGGCTTGCCACCTTCCAGTTGAAATAGAGTATAAGGCATTTTGGGCAATTAAAGAGTTGAACCTATCTTTGGGAGATGCGGGCAGCAATAGAAAGCTGCAGTTGAACGAATTAGACGAGCTGCGGGATGAAGCCTATGAGAACACGGTAATTGTTAAAAACCGAACGAAAGTGTTCCACGATAAACACCTTATGCGCAAGACTTTCAAACCTGGTCAACAGGTTTTGCTTTATGATACTCGGTTACATTTCCATCCTGGCAAGCTCAAATCTCGATGGAAAGGGCCATTTTTGGTACGCACCGTATATCCGCACAGTGCGGTCGATCTAGAAAACCCGGAGGACGGTTCACTGTTTAAAGTGAACGGACATCGACTTAAACTGTTCCTCACTGCGGACCCTTCGAAAGAGCTCTTGTTTTTGCAGGAGCCGATTTATATTGACTGATCTTCCTCCATCTACCCCTAAATTTTCGATTATCTAGCCAAAACATTGTTTCAAACAAGTTTGGGGGTATGTATCATTTGTAATTATATAAAAACAAAATGAAAAATGAAAAATGAAAATTTGAAAGAAAAAAAAAATTGGAGTGCTTTTGTAAATTTTTAGTTTTAATAAAATAAAAATAAGAAAAATAATAAACAGAGGAGTGCCGACAATTTTGACCCTCTTGGTGTAGCCTGGCAGTGAGGACACTGTCAAGTTTAAGTTTGGGGGTGTGCTCGGTAAGCTTTCTTCCTTCGCATTCATATGTATAATTTTGCATTTGCATACTTATTTTAAAACCCATAAAATAATTGAAAAATTATAAAAATTATAAAAATTGAAAAATTCAATTTTGGTCATAATTGACTTGAGTTTGACAAAACGATTAACTAGTTAAGAAAAACTAGATCCTAAACTTAGTAAATTAAAAACCCTAAAAATAACCTTTCTTAAAATTTAACGGTAGAAAATATATGTTCTTGTGGTTTGCTTAGAAATAAGCAAATTTTGAGTTCACTTCTTGGGCTAAGTTAAAACAAGGGAAGAGTATTGAAATTTTTATTAAAAGTGTAAGTCTGAAAAATAATTCCGAACCTTAAGTCTAAATTCTGAAAATATATACCCTACAACTTGCACAAACACGCACCTTGAAACTTGGAATAGTAGAGGATACCTTGAAATGCTCTTGTCTAAAATCCTTAGTATGAGGGAAAATAAAATTATAAGTGTGAATAAAGAGATATAAAAAAAATGAACACTGGTTTTGTAATTACTTAAGGCTGCGTAAAATAAAAAAATATATAGCGAGGGTGCTTTATCACCTAGTGCCTTAAACCAACTGGTTTGGGAGTCACTGCTAAAGCCTTAGGTATTACAAGACGAAGAATTACGCCTTAATGTGCAAACACATTTTGTAATCGGTCCTTAGTACCTCAAGAAGTATTAATGCGCAAACACATTTTGTAATCGGTCCTTAGTACCTCAAGAAGTATTAACGGTCGCATGAAGAATGTGAGAGCAATTTCATCTAAAATTCACCAACTAAAAGTACTTTGGACGATGGACAACAGTATGATAGCTTGAATTGAATTTCCAAGTGTAGGGGTGATACATACACACATGTAGGGGTATATGATTGGGGTTTGAATGAGAGATAGGAATGAAGAATAGGGCTTATACCTTCAGTAGAAATGATAAAAATTACTAAGTTGAGATGGAACCTCAGAAGGAAAATTCAAAAGATGCTTAAAGCTAAATAAATTTTCAGAACATATACAATCTTAAGTTAAATGATAAGTGAGTGTGAAAAATATGGGTTGATAATTTTTAAGTTGAAGATAATAGATTTCTTGCTAGAACACCGAATTGAAGAATGAAAGTCAATAGGCCAAATTGATCGGATTTTGTGGGTAGTATCCGCTGAAAAGCCTCAGGAGACAACACTCCCCCTACTAGAGACACCTAGAGTTTTAATGTCTTGTTGCACGAGCTCGGTGCAATCGCGATTCCCTGCGAAAGTGAGGTTAGGTTTTTTTCGAGAATAAATTGGTTTTGCTCGGGACGAGCAAAAGATAAGTTTGAGGGTATTTGTTCATATCAGATTTTTGCATTATTATATTCCACATTCTTAATCATATTGCAAATAAATAGGTGCTTTTGATTCATGTCTGCTAATTAGTTGCAGGTTGCAGGTTCTCGGAACAATACAGTGAAAATGGTGAAAAAATGCTACAAAAGTGAGACTACGACCAACAAATAGAAGAATCTTTATGATGCCGCCTACGGTTGAAGGAACAAATGAAGATCAATGAACAGTTCGATTGCACAAAGTACAAGATTCAAGACTTCAACACGAAGCGAACGGTAAAAGTCCACAACATTCTGCACTATGGAAATCTGGAAGAAAATAGAAGATATTCTGAGAAACCAAGTGAAGAAACCAGAAGTAAAATACAACATGAAGCGGCCCTGAAGATTTGAGACAGAGACCCCACCATATGGCCGCGGATCCGCGGCCAAACAAGGCTTATGGCCGCGGATCCGCGGCCATGCATCGCACGTGTCGGTGCGTGTCGGTGAAGTCGGTGCATTGACCCGGTTTTCTTAGGGTAGTTTAATTTTAGATGTGGATCAGATGTAAACCCTAGGGTTTCCCCTATCTATAAATAGGAAACCCTAAAGCTCTTTTTGGAGCATGCCTCTTTTCAATTCTAGATTAGAAATTTTCAATTCCTTGTAATCGTCAAAGAGTGCATCAATAAAGTAAGTTTTTTTATCTTGAATTTCTTATCTGCAATTTTATTTCTCTGCAATTTTTATCTGTCGTTTATTTTCCGCAAATTAATTAGGTTAATAAAAGTAAATCACAAAAAAATGAATTCCATTGTTAATTCCCTAATGAGTGAGTAGTTCCTCACTTGTTAGGGTTAGGATTGGGTAGGTTTGAGAGATAGAAATCTCTCACTCCTTTCTTACCCGTTCAATATTTTAAATTAGGACTTTATGCAAATCAAACACACACCGCTCACTACGGCACGCTATCCCACAAGATAGCGGTGATTCCCTAGTTAGACCGGTTGTGTTTGATTTCCATAGAGGTTAGGGCTAAGAATTAAGAAAGGACGGACAAGGGCGATCAGGAAGAAACAAAGTTTCTTCCTGATCGCGCTAATCCCCTTTGTTAATTATTACCTTAACACCTAAGTTCTTAATTAGGGCAAAGAAAGCGGTGAGTAGAATTAACTTTCCAAATTAACCTAATCCTAACCCTAGCAAGGTTTTGATCCAAATCAAATTCAACCTCAGTTTTTATAGAAAATCAAAACCTACCACAAATAGGAATTGACTTGTTAGAACAATAAGAAAAGACACGTTTTCCAAGTGGACCGACCCGTACTCAACCGGCTAGCTACCAAGCGACACCCTCTTGATTGCGGTTAATTCTTTGATTTCAAAACGCACACACTTTAAACGCAGGTATGCGAAAATCTCTACAATCACCATCGTCTAAGGAAAATCCCAAGGGCGCACCCGAAGAAAGAATAGAGAAGGAGTCGGATAATGATTTCCTAAAGCACGCTCTGAAAAAGAGAGATGAAGAAGCGGCAGAAATGTCCATTAAAATGAACCAGATGGCCCTTCTGATTCAGAATATGGCTGGAAAGATGGTTCAATCGGAACAACTGGCAGATGAACCGCCGGTAGTCGGTCTTAAAGATAAAGATGACATTTCAAATCCTCTGCAAACCTCATCAACAGTTAAGAAGGAAATAATTCCTAAAAGAAAAGTTGGACACATATATCGCTCAGCGAATCAAAGCTCATTGCGCCAGTGAAGCCGCAAATAGGCCAATCAAGAATGGTCGACCGTATCCGACATGGCACAATCAAATACAATACCCGCCAGAGTACACACTTCCAACGTGCTGCATGTACAAAGGAACTGAGAATTCTCGCCGGCACATTGCGCGATTTGAACCCATGTGCGACAATACTGATATACTTCTCCTCTGACAGTTCATCGGCTGTCTGGCGGGCATTGCCTTCGAATGGTATGCGGAACTCCCGAATGACTCCATGAATACCTTCGACGAAATGGAGATGCCCTCCTGTCAGAGATTCGCTAGTGTGAATAAACGCACTACCATGACGGCACTGGTCAATGAAAGGGTTAGACCGAATGAGACTTGGGTTCAATGTGTTACCCGATGGCGAAATCTCTGGTCAAATACAAGCAACGCATCGATGTTGCATCCATGGGAATGCTCATAGCTGCCCTTGACCCAAATTCAAAGGCGTCATCGTATATGGCCCTCTTCAAGCCGACGACTTTCTAAGAACTCGTGGATAAAATGGTTCGATTGGATCAAATGGGTCAAGACTTTTTCTTATCCGATGATGACGAGTGAAAAGCGGAGGCAAGATGGCGTTTGTCGCCAACGCTCAACAACAACCGAGTGGCCCGAGACCGGTTGTTCGCCAAAGCAACAAGCGGCAATCCCTCGATGAGAAGTTGAGACGTCCCTATTCGTTTTCCCGGGATAAAATAAGGAGACTATTCGAACTAGCAGTGCGCAACGGGCTCATCACTCTACCGGAGCCGAGACATCCATTACAACCGAATAATGTCAATGATCCCAATTACTACCCCTACCACCGAGTATTGGGCCATCTGATCGAAGACTGCTACGTCTTCAAAAATTGGGTTGAAGACCAGTATCAACAGGGCAAGTTCGCGCTGTCCAAAAACTGGAAGGTAAACCCGCCACAACAGCACACCCCTAAAAGGGTGGACACGCCGGGGGCATCATGCTTATTTATAGAGGAAGCTCTATGGGAAGTCATTCTTTCGGCTAAAGCTAAAAGAATGCTGAAAGATCTTCAAGTATGTCCGGCGATCAAGTAGAAAAGCCCGCTGGAGCCGGAGATCATCGAGGGGATGCTGAAACCACGCCCAACATTGGGAGTTAATAGTGATGGTGGACAAAACATTCGGGCCCGTCCATCAAAGTCTTCGAAGAAAAAGAAGAAGATCAAAAATCCCGCGCAGTTTGATGACAAGCGCACGGATCTTCAAAAACATATTGACGCGCTGGAGGAATATAACCAGAAGGCGCGGACCCCGGTCACACTCCAAGAATTTCTCAACAATATCCTTGAGAGCGGAGATAACGACAATAACGACGGGGATGACTCGTCAGAAGAATCTGAGGACTATGTGGCAAGTTGCCACATGATCTCTCGTTCAGCGTTAACTAATGAAGAAGCTCACTCGGCAATAAAGGACGGCATAAAAAAGCTGGGGGAAGGATTGAAACCAAAACCCTTGGAACCGTCTGACAAGATGATCGACTTGCTACTGAACGAAGCGCGTCAGAAAAGCAAAGCCAATCGAGAGCGCGAACTGGCTATATTCGAAAAAGCCAAACGCCGACAACTGAATGAAAAAGTCGAGGCACCCCAACCGGATCGAAGCATCCCTATCGCTAGCAAAAGCAAGCTTAAAGTAAGGAGACGATTCGCTAGGGCCCTTTCAATAGGAATGAAGTTGCCCTCTTTCAAAGGAAATTCTCCTGGCAGTATACATCTTGATGAAGCGGACATGCATCCTAACTTCTGCTTATACCATCAAAGGATTGCACAGCCTACCGAGGAGTGCATAGCCTTTAAAAACTGGTGGCTGGGATATGTTGCCCACCGACAACACGTTCAACGAGTAAAGCGCTAGGCTTGTCGGGAACAGAAAAGCACGACAGATGAGCGCAAAAGAGCTGCTGACAACTGTCACATAGTCGACACCAAGGAATCGCAAGTTATCACCTTTGGAAGCGACTCTGACGAAGAAGTTGCCCTTAGCCCTCTCTTCAAGGAATCCACCTCTGACACAAAAAGGAGAAGATTTGCGAGAAAATCTAGCTTCATAATCGTACATTGCCCGAAAAATCTCGGAACTATGAACGCATGACCGAAACGTCTTTCTAGTACAAATCCACGGCATCCCCAGGCTGACGTGGTAAAAAAGAGGGGTACGTCCATAAGCGAAATGGGCACGGATGAAAACCCGAAAGGGCTCCGTGAGTAAAAACAGCGGCACTACTGGCGAGTTTTGTGAAAACCCGAAAGGGCGCAATCTCGTCAAAAGCCACTTGCAAGGTCCTCTCGACCCTGTAAGGAGAAACCACCTGCGTGAGATCCTCACGACTCATAAAGGAGAAACACACTTAGGGATCCCCACGATTCTTAAGGAGAAATTACACTTATAAGATCCTCACGACTCGTAAGGAGAACCCTCTTATGAGACCCTCACGGCTCATAAGATTCAAAAGCCTTAAGCTACAGGGATCTGAACCTGTTCTTAAGCCATCACCTTTCCCAGATTGCCCTACAAGCAGTTCAAAATTGACCCTTGTATATAATCCACGGGCACGAATAAACATTTCCCTAACAGAGTCCCACCAGCGACTAGGGATATGCTCACACGGTGAACGACCCTTGTAAGTCCTCTCGACTTATAAGAAGAAAACACTCTTGTAAGATCCTTACGACTTATAAGAGAACATACACTTAAGAATCCTCACTATTTTAAAGGAGAAAACGCACCTATGAGATCCTCACGACTCGTAGGGAGAAACACCTTTATGAGACCCTTACGGCTCATAAGGTCAAAAATCTTAGTCGACAGGATCTTAACCCTGTTGGCTAAGCCACCTTTATTCGAACCGACAATGGCAAATGATGATTCTCTCCTGGCAATGTCCCAGTAGTAGCGATGCTGATGCCTAAATCGGTATCAAATTCCAAGCCCTTTCAGGGCAAATGATGATTCGCTCCTGGCAATGTCCCAGTGGTAGCGATGCTGATGCCTAAATCGGTTTCAAATTCCAAGCCCTTTCACGGCAAATGATGATTCGCTCCTGGCAATATTCCAGCCGCAGCGATACTGATGCTAAGATTGGCACCAGATTCCAAGTTCCACACTCGCGATAAAAAATCAGCGAGCCAAAAATGCATATGAAATAGCCGAAATGATGGGGCAACTTGCAACGAAATCAGCAAGTAAAAATGTATGCATACAAAAACAGCCGAAATGATTGGGCAACTCACAATAAAAAGCAGCGAGTAAAAAGAAAAATAGCCGAAATGATTGGGCACCGCGAAAAATAGCCGAAATGATTGGGCAATCGCGATTTTCGCGATGTAAAAAGCTGAAATGATAGAGCATCGCGGAAAGAATTTAAAAAAATGAAAGAATGAAACTTTTTGCCCTGCAGGTGAGGTCACATTGATCCCTGTATACAATCCAGGGGCACAAATAAAGAGGGAACCATACCTTCCCACCAGGCTCCATCAGAAAGCGAAGCCAAATCTCGACGGTTCATAGACAACCTAGAGACAACCCCGACATTTGTCGCAATATTGCAGACACAATGTCAAAAAACGAAGCAAAGGAAGATCCCTAGCTTCAGGGTCTCGACGTCAACATCGACAACTTAGAGATCACCAACGGCGTTTCTCCTCACTCCAACCAGATACAGACGTGACGTCAACAACCGACCTCAGGGTCGCAACGAAATGGAGCCACGGCAAAGTCCCTAGTTCCAAATCTTAATGGCCACATCTACAGCCTGGAGACTAACAACGGTGTGCCTCCTCATTCCAGCAGGACACAGATGTTACACCATCAATCGGAACCACGGCAAAGTCCCCAGTTTCAAGACTCTACGGTTCACAGACAACCCAGCGTCATCAAATGACCCCGTCTCAGATACACGTCAGCAAATGACCCCGTCGCGGAAACACGTCATCAAATGACCCCGCCGCGGAAACATGTCATCAAATGACCCCGTCTCGGAAATACGTTATCCAATGACTCTGTCTCGGAAACAAGTCAACCAACCCCAGGGAAATCAGTGTCCTTGGCAACCTCCTCGATTCAAGGAAATCAGCGTCCTTGACAAAAGCATTTCGATTCGCGTTGACCCGCAGAGAAATCAGCGTCTTTGCAGGAATACCTCGATTCGTTTCAACTCCGAGGAAATCAGTGTCCTTGGCAAAAACCTCAATTCAGGGAAATCAGCGCCCTTGACGAGAGCACCTCGATTTGCATCGACCTACAGAGAAATCAGTGTTTTTGCAGGAATACCTTGATTCGTTTCAACTCCAGGGAAATCAGTGTCCTTGGCAAATACCTCGATTCAGGGAAATCAGCGTCCTTGACGAGAGCATCTCGATTCGCGTCAACCCGCAGAGAAATCAGTGTCTTTGCAGGAATACCTCGATTCTTCTCAACTCCGAGGAAATCAGTGTCCTTGGCAACCTCCTCGATTCAGGGAAATCAGCATCCTTGACGAGAGCATCTCGATTCGTGTCGACCCGCAGAGAAATCAGCGTCTTTGCAGGAATACCTCGATTAGTCTCAACCCCAGGGAAATCAGTGTCCTTGGCAAAAACCTCGATTCAGGGAATCAGCGTCCTTGACAAGAGCATCTTAATTCGCGTCGACCCACAAAGAAATCAGCGTCTTTGCAGGAATATCTCGATACGTTTCAACTCCGAGGAAATCAGCGTCCTTAGCAAAAACCTCGATTCAGGGAAATCAGCGTCCTTAACGAGAGCATCTCGATTCGCATCAACCCGCAGAGAAATCAGCGTCTTTGCAGGAATACCTCGATTCGTTTCAACTCCAAGGAAATCAGCGTCCTTGGCAAAAACCTCGATTCGGGGAAATCAGCGTCCTTGATGAGAGCATCTCGATTCGCATCGACCCGCAGAGAAATCAGCGTCTTTGCAGGAATACCTCGATTCGTTTTAACTCCGAGGAAATCAGTGTCCTTGGCAAAAACCTCGATTCAGGGAAATCAACGTCCTTGACGAGAGCACCTCGATTCGCGTCGACCCGCAGAGAAATCAGCGTCTTTGCAAGAATACCTCGATTCGTTTCAACTCCGAGGAAATCAGCATCCTTGGCAAAAACCTCGATTCAGGGAAATCTGCGTCCTTGACAAGAGCATCTCGATTCGCGACGACCCATAAAGAAATCAGTGTCTTTGCAGGAATACCTTGATTCGTCTCAACCCCAGGAAAATCAGTGTCCTTAGCAACCTCCTCGATTCAGGGAAATCAGCGTCCTTGACGAGAGCATCTCGATTCGCGTCGACCCGCAGAGAAATCAGCGTCTTTGCAGGAATACCTCGATTCATTTCAACTCTGAAGAAATTAGCGTCCTTGGCAAAAACCTCGATTTAGGGAAATCAGCGTCCTTGACGAGAGCATCTCGATTCGCGTCGACCCGCAAGGAAATCAGTGTCTTTGTAGGAATACCTCGATTCGTATCAACCCCAGGGAATCAGGTATCCTTGGCAACCTCCTCGATTTAGGGAATCAACGTCCTTGACGAGAGCATCTCGATTCGCATTGACCCGCAGAGAAATCAGTATCTTTGCAAGAATACCTCGATTCGTCTCAACCCCGAGGAAATCAGCGTCCTTGGCAAAAACCTCGATTCAGGGAAATCAGCGTCCTTGATGAGAGAATCTCGATTCGCGTCGACCCGCAAGGAAATCAGTGTCTTTGCAGGAATACCTCGATTCGTTTCAACTCCGAGGAAATCAGTGTCCTTGGCAACTTCCTCGATTCAGGGAAATCAGCGTCCTTGACAAGAGCATCTCGATTCCCGTCGACCCGCAGAGAAATCGGCATCTTTGTAGGAATACCTCGATTCATCTCAACTCCGAGGAAATCAGTGTCCTTGGCAAATACCTCAATTCAGGGAAATTAGCGTCCTTGATGAGAACATCTCGATTCGCGCCAACCTGCAGAGAAATCAGTGTCTCTACGGGAATATACAACGTCAGCAAAGCGGAGCCGTAGCAAAGTTCCCAGTTCCATGACTCGGCGGTGCACAGACAACCCAAAGTCAACCCTCGATCTCCCTGTTGAAGCAATGCTTTGACTCAGGAGTAGGTCAACTCATCAATCACTTACGAGTCCTCTCGACTTGTAAGGAAGAAAATTCTCTTGTGAGATCCTTACGACTCTTAAGAGAAAACACAGTTAGGAATCCTCACAATTCCTAAGGAGAAAATACACCTATGAGATCCTCTCGACTTATAGGGAGAAAAAATCTTTATGAGACCCTCACGGCTCATAAAGTTGAAAAGTCTTAGGCGGCAGATCTGAACCTGTTTCCTAAGCAATCGCTTCTTATCTCGATTCAGGGAAATCAGTGTCCTTGGCGAGAACCTCTCGATTCGTTTCGAACCGCAAGAAAATCAGTGTCTTTGCGAGAATCTCTCGATTCGTCTCAACTTGCGGGGAAATTAGTTTCCCTACGCATAAAGAAAATTCTCTTGTGGGATCCTTACGACTCTCAAGAGAAAACACACTTAGAAATCCTCACGATTCCTAAGGAGAAAATACACCTATGAGATCCTCTCGACTCGTAGGGAGAAAAAAATCTTTATGAGACTCTCACGGCTTATAAAGTTGAAAAGTCTTAGGCGGCAGATCTGAACCTGTTTCCTAAGCCATCGCTTCTTATCTCGATTCAGGGAAATCAGCATCCTTGGCGAGAACCTCTCGATTCGTTTCGACCCGCAAGGAAATCAGTGTCTTTACGAGAATCTCTCGATTCGTCTCAACTTGTGGGGAAATTAGTGTCCCTACGTATTAAAAAAATTCTCTTGTGGGATCTTTACGATTCTCAAGAGAAAACGCACTTAGGAGTCCTCACGAATCCTTAAGAAGAAAAGACACCTACGAGATCCTCACGATTCGTAGAAAGAAAAGCCTTTGTGAGACCCTCATAGCTCATAAAGTTGGAAAGTTTTAGGCAACAGATCCTAACCCTATTTCCTAAACCATCACTACCTTATAAAGAGTTCAAGATGAACTGTTATCTACCATCTATAGGCCACACTTGCCAAAGCTACATGTCACTGAAATGGAGAAGTTACTCATGAGTATATAAACTACTTCACGCCAGAGTAAAATATAAAGAAATGGAAGGGTGCGGCTCATAGAGCTGAGGGTTTGGAACTATATCCCTTAAGAGTCGAGATTTGAATCAATGATAAATGACGACGCGTGTGTCCGCTCGTTATCTTCTCAGATCAAGATTCTGAAAATTATATACCAACCCAAAACTGGTCATACGCTATGAATTACTCTGCACTACTTCATCCATGTATATACTTACGTGGGCAAAGTAGTGGGGGGCATTTGTTCCCGCCAAAAAATTTCTGCGCAAAAAACCCAAGATATCTAATGGCAGCGATATGTTTAAGAAAATGTGAACCAGTATTTTCTGGGCTGTATTTTGACAAACTCCCGAATGAGAAACAGCTAAATTCTGATGGTATCAAAAGCGTCTCAAAAAATCATTCGATTTGATATATTATGGGCCTCATAATTCATTCGGGATCAAAAGTTATGAGTAAATATGCTACGCACGTGTAATCTAAGGAAGAAAATGCGAACCAGTATTTTCCGAGCTGTATTTTGACAAACTCCCGAATGAGAAATAGATAAATTCTGAAAGTATCAAAAGCGTCTCGAAAAAGCCTTCGATTTGATATATTATGGGCCTCATAATTCATCCGTGATCAAAACTTATGAGGCATCACGTGCTCACACGTGACTGGGCATCACGTGCAGACACGTGACCATTTACAGGCAAAGCCTGTAGGCACTGAATAAAATAAATAATTGGAAATAATTAATCAGTGGGGTCACGTGCCAACACGTGATGGGCTTTTAAACCCACTGAAAAGAATTAAAGGTATAATAAAATAACAAGGAAAAGCCCCAATGGGGCATCACGTGCCAACACGTGACCAAGGGTCACATGCTGACACGAGATAATTCCTGAGTTCTTTAAAACAACAGAATTAAATTCTGGTCAAATGCTTAATCAGGAGGTCACGTGCCAACACGTGATGGGTTCCTAAAGTTCTATGAATTAATAGAATTAAATTCTAATTAAGAGAGAATCAAAAACCCTAACTGGAAAAATATTTCTCTAAATCTTTCCAAACAAAAAAGATGGTGCTCTGTAAAATGAAGCACCGTTGGATTAAAAATCCAATGGTGATTAAAAATCACCAATTTATGGAAATATTTTATACAAGGAAAGATTTCCCTGAAATTTGCCAGGAATAACAGATAAAAGATCTTTTGGATTAAAAATCCAATGGTGAATAAAATTCACTGAGTGATCTAAAAGATCATGTTGGTTACAAAATCAATTAAAATCTTTCAATGAAAGATTGACAAAACAAATTGATTCTTTTCTTTCTCCTATAAATAGGATCCAAGAAGAGAAGAGAGGGGGATCTACTTTTTTGGGAGATAACAACAACAGAGAGAAAAAAGAGAGGAGAATTTAATTCTCAAGAGAGAGAAAAAAAGATCTCTTCAGAGAAAAGAAACCCTAGGTGAGAAAGGGGAAAGAGATCTAAGTTCTATACAACAAAGAGAATTTAATTCTCAATTTAAGAGTTTAACTCTTCTGAATAAGAACTTAGTTCTTTCTTTGGTTGAAGATCTGCAGATGCAGATCCTCCCACAAGTTGAGAATTTAATTCCCATCGGGGAGATTCTGCCATGCAGATCCAAAACTTAGAGGGAGAATTGAGTTTAAGGAATTTAATTCCCCCAAATTCATAGGAATTTAATTCCTCCAAATGAAACTAAGGTTTAACCCTATATGAGAATTTAATTCTCCCAAATTCATAGGAATTCAATTCCTCCAAATAAAACTAGGGTTTAACCCTACATAAGAATTTAATTCTTTCATATACATAGGAATTCAATTCCTCTAAGCAAAATTAGGGTTTAATCCTACCAAAGAATTTAATTCTTAAAACAAGAGACTTAAAACTCTCCATGCACGTAAAGAAATCAGTACACAACCTGGTCGCGTGGAAACACGTGACCCTCCCTCTCAATGATCAAAAGAGAACGAACAAGACTAGGTCACGTGTCCCCACGCGACCCTTAAACAGACTCCTTAAAATGAGAAAGAACAAGTCTGGAGGCAATGCCTTACGTGCTCCCACGTGACCCCTAAACAGACTCCTCAAAATGAGAAAGAAAAAGCTTAGAGGCAATGCCTAACGTGCTCACACGTGACCCTTAAAATAAAGGGAACAAAGCCAAAGGCAGTACTGATTTTGGGCGCCCTCACGTGTCCCCACGTGACCCCTAATAAACACTCTAATAATTAATGCATGGATACCCATCACGTGCACATACGTGATGGCCGTTAAGATAAAGTGTTTAACACTTATTTGAATATTCTGACAATAAAATAAAGGAAGTCTGGCCCCATCTTCAGATGCCTCACGTGACCAAACGTGACCAATTCAATTTTAGTGTTTAACACTACTTTAATCGCCTCGTCCTTAGTGTTTAACACAATTTTCAGCACATCACGTGGGAACACGTGATCGCCAAATATACTTTAGTGTTTAAAACTATTTTAAAGCCAAGCTTATCCCAAATTGGTTAAGTTTTCCACAGGCAAATCTCCCCTTCAATTAGACCTCAAAATTGGTCAGTTCATATGATATGCAAAGTAAAGTCCAGAGCTATAATGAATGGTTAGTGCTCGGCCAAAGAAAAAATGTTGTCAGAGCCCCCAAACCCCTGTTTAGCATTGCTAAATAATAGGGGGCTGAACCCAAACAAATGTTCAATAGTCTAACAAAGGGCCAACATTTCAAACCTAATTGGACTTAGCCCAAGTTGGCTATAAGTCCTCAATTCAGATTTAACTGAGCCCATGTGCTCATAATCTAATTAATTGATCTTAGTCCCAAATTGGACTACAGATTTCCCAATCAACTTTGGTTCAAGGGTACTTCTTTTCACTCCTCTGATATTTGTCGTTGTAATCCTTCAACGCCTTCAGAGAGGTGACGGGTCCCGATGACCAATCATTCCATGGACTGTGGGGTCCTTAAACTCATGGACTATGATGTCCTTAACCTCGAACTGTGGGGTCCCTTTAAACCCACGGACTATGATGTCCTTAACCTCGGACTGTGGGGTCCTTAAACCCATGGACTATGATGTCCTTAACCTTGGACTGTATGGTCCTTAAACCCATGGACTATGATCTCCTTAACCTTGGACTGTGGGTTCCTTTAAACCTATAGACTATGATGTCCTTAACCTTGGACCACCATGTCCTTAAACTGGTAATTGACCGCAAAGTCCCTAAACTAAAACAATAGAGCCCAAATGCTCTTTTGTTGGATCTAAATGATCCTGTTAAGTAGATCTTAGTCTAAAATTAGACTAACGTATCCTTAACAAATGGTTAAGTTGATCTTAGTCTAAAATTAGACTAACGTATCGTTAACAATCGTTTAAGTTGATCTTAGTCTCAAATGAGATTAACGATCCTTAAACCCAACCCAAAACCAAATCTAAGAAAATACGGATTTGGACTAATCCACGCCCTACAGGCGACAACATAAATTAGTCTCCGTATACAATCCACGGGCAACCAAAAACAAAACAAACACACACGACACGAAGTGACCTTCTGGAGAAGGAGAAAGTGGTTACCGCGATGCGGTAGCGTAATTAACTGCAGGGGCTTGCGCCTGCAGGGAAGAGCGTCCCCACAATCAAAAACCCCTCACAACGAAGGGGAATCTGACGAAGTCTGCTATATCGGCCGCATCTGTCTAAACCTCCGATATACGGTGCCATAAATCAACTTGGCATCTTTAGAGAGGTGGACGGATAAATCTAAATAGCATCTGTCCCCAAATTCAGGCAAGACTTCAGTCTTCCCGGTCTTTCGGCGGAGAACAGATTCTGGCACGCCCGGTGGGACCTTTTCCTCTTTCCACTCCACACTTCGTGTGTCGTGTTTTTCCGCGATCAAATAATCGCGGTATATATGTTTATGGTTGCCCTTAGGGGAGTGGATATTTGTTCCCTGATAAAATATCAGGAAATTCCCCATTGGGGTATCACGTGTTCACACGTGACCAAGGGTCATGTGCTGACACGTGATGGGTTCCTGGAACTCTGTTGTAATAGAATTAAATTATAACCAAGCAGGCAATTAGTGGAGTCACGTGCCACCACGTGATGGGCCTTTGAAACCCATCAAAAGGGATTAAAAAATATAATAAGACACTAAGGAAAGACCCCAATGGGGCATCACGTGCTCATACGTGACCAAGGGTCACGTGCTGACACGTGATGATTCCTTAGCTCTGTTAAAAGGCTGAATTAAATTCTGAATAAATGTTTAATCAAGAGGGTCACGTGCCAACACGTGACAGGTCCCTTAACTCTTTAATTGATAGAATTAAATTCTATTTCAATGATCAAACATTAGGATCATGTGCCAACACGTGATGGGCTTTAAAAGCCTTCTGAGCAAAAAAAAATTAAATTCTAATTAAGGGAAATCAAAGACCCTAACTGGGAAAATACTTCTTTAAATCTTTCCAAACAAAAAAGATGGTGCTCTGTAAAATGGAGCACCGTTGGATTAAAAATCCAATGGTGATTAAAAATGACCAATTTATGGAAAGATTTTATACAAAGAAAGATTTCCCTGAAATTCACCAAGAATAACAAACAGAATATCTTCTGGATTAAAAATCCAATGGTGAATAAAATTCACTGAGTGATCTAAAAGATCATGTTAGTTACAAAAACAACCAAAATCTTTCAATGAAAGATTCACTAAACAAATTGATTCTTTTCCTTCTCCTATAAATAGGAGCCAAGAAGAGGAGAGAAGGGATGATTTTTGGATCTTAGAATTTTGATTTTCTGGAGAAAAAACAACAGCAGAGAGAAAAGAGAGGAGAATTTAATTCTCAAGAAAAGAAACCCTAGGTGAGAAAGGGGAAAGAGATCTAAGCTCCATAAAACAAAAAGAGAATTTAATTCTTAATCTAAGAGTTTAACTCTTCTGCAAAAGAAATTAGTTCTTTCTCTGGTTGAAGATCTGCAGAAGAAAATCTCTCCACAAGTTAAGAAATTAATTCTCATCGGGGAGATTCTGCCATGCAGATCCAAAACTTAGAGGGAGAATTGAGTTTACTGAATTTAATTCTCCCAAATTCATAGGAATTTAATTCCTCTAAGTAAAACTAGGGTTTAACCCTATATGAGAATTTAATTCTCCCAAATTCACAGGAATTTAATTCCTCCAAGTAAAACTAGGGTTTAACCCTATATGAGAATTTAATTCTCCCAAATTCATAGGAATTTAATTCCTCCAAAACAGAACTAGGGTTTAACCCTATATGGGAATTTAATTCTTCCACATACATAGGAATTTAATTCCTATAAAACATAACTAGGGTTTAACCCTACAGAGAATTTAATTCTTAAAACAAAGAGACTTGAAAGCTCTCCATGCATGCAAAGAACTTGATCACGTGGTAACACGCGACCCCTATTCTCAATGAGCAGAAAAGGAAAAAACAGAACTTGATCACGTGGTGACACGTGACCCCCATCCTCAATGATCAGAAAAGAAAGAATAAAACTAGGTCACGTGACCCCTAAACAGATCCCCCAAAATGAGAAGGAAAATGCTTGGAGGCAATACCTCACGTGCTCCCACGTGACTTCCAAAACAAAGGGAACAAAAGCAAAAGCAGTACTGGCTTTGGGCGCTCTCACGTGTCTTCACGTGACCACTAATAAACGCTTTAATAATCAATGCATGGGTACCTATCACGTGCCCATACGTAATGGCCTGAAGACCAAAAGTGTTTAACACTTATCTGAATATTCTGAGAACAAAATAAAGTAGGCCTGGCCCCACCTTTGGGTGCCCTCACATGCCCCCATGTGACCCCTTCCTTTCTAGTGTCTAACACTATTTTGAGCAATTTGTCTCCAGTGTTTAACACTGTTTAAATACATCACTTAAGGACACATGACCACCAGGTGTCCTATAGTGTTTAACATTATTTTAAAGCCAGCTTAGCCCAAATTAGCTAAGTCTTCCAGAGGAAAAATCTCCCCTTCAAATGAGCGTTAAAATCCAGAGCTACAATGTTTAATGCTCAGCCAAGGACAAAAATGTTATCAGAGCCCTCAAACTCTTGTTTAGCATTGCTAAATAATGAGGGGCTGAACCCAGACAAATGTTCAATAGCCCAACAAAGGGCCAACATTTCAAACTTAATTGGACTTAGCCCAAATTGGCCATAAGTCCACAATTCAGATTTAACTGAGCCAATGTGCTCATAATCTAATTAATTGATCTTAGTTCCAAATTGGACTATAGATCTCCCAATCAACTTTGGTTCAAGGGTACATCTCTTCACTCCTTTGATATTTGTCGTTGTAATCCTTCAACGTCTTCAGAGAGGTGATGGGTCCCGACAACCACACATTTCACAGACTATTGCGTCTTTAAACTGGACTGTGGGGTCCTTAAACTCATGGACTATGACATCCTTAACCTTGACTGTGATGTCTTTAAACTCATGGACTATATGTCCTTAACCTTGGACCGAGATGTCCTTAAACTAACAATGGACCGTAATGTCCTTAAACTAATCGACCGCAATGTCCCTACACTAAACAATAAAGCTCAAATGCTCTCTTGTTGGATCTAAACGATCCCGTTAAGTTGATCTTAGTTTAAAAATTAAACTAACGTATCCTTAACAAACGTTTAAGTTGATCTTAGTTTCAAATAAGACTAACGTATCCTTAAACCCAACCCCCAAACCCAAATCTAAGAAAATACGGATTTGGACTAATCCACGCCCTACGGACGACAACATAAATTAGTCTCCGTATACAATCCACGGGCAACCAAAAACAAAACAAACACCCACGACACGAAGTGATCATCTGGAGAAGGAAAAAGTTGTTACCGCAATGCGGTAGCGTAATTAACTGCAGAGGCTTGCGCCCTGCAGGGAAGAGCGTCCCCACAATCAAAAAACTCCTCAAACGAGGGGGAATCTGACGAAGTCTGCTACATCAGCCGCATCAGTTTAAATGTTTGATATATGGTGCCATAAATCAACTTGGCATCTTCGGAGAGGTGGACGGATAGCACCAATTATCATCTGCCCCCTCCCCAAATTCAGGAAAGACGTTTGTCTTTCCGGTTTTCGGCGGAGAACAGATTCTGGCACGCCCGGTGGGACCTTTTCCTCTTTCCACTCCATACTTCGTGTGTCGTGTTCGCGAATGAATCGCGGTTTGATATGGTTGCCTTTGGATTCGAGGTACTAAAATTTGGTGTCTTGCCCCATGCAGAAAACGAAAGATCAATGGCGCCTACCTGCACAAAATATTCCAGCTGCAACTGCAACTCCCGTTCCGCCTCATCTGGAGGTGTAACTTACGGGCCCCAGGCGGCCTCCCTGTTCACAATGCCGGTGGACCAAGTAACTCAGGACACCACTGGGCTATTCTTTGGGACTATGATCCCACCCATGAGCTTCAATGCCCTGATGCTGCCGCAAGAAACCCCAAAGATGTCGGTCTTTGATCGACTTACCATTGCCACGGCCCCTCTCAACGGGTCGCCCAAGTCTAACGCCTCAGTTTTCAACAAACTGGGCCAGAACGCCAACAAGCCCGCAATACCTGAAGCAGCCATCCCAAAGCGGATATCCATCCCGGCTCAAGCAAACAAAATCGTTGGAAAGGCTTCTCCTGACAAGAAGTCAGTCTTCACAAGGCTGGCCACTCCGGCTCCCGCTCCGGGCGAAGTCACCTCGGCCCAGAGGTCTGTATTCGATAGGTCAGACATTACTTCTCGGCGAACGTCAGTCTTCAAAAGGCTGGCACCGGCGACAACCCTCCGTCAAGACAGAGGGCATGACGAAGCCATCTCCATAGCTAAACCAACTCCATCCGCACGACATGCTCGCCGTCATCACTGGTGCCGAGTAAGGAAGGCTGGGGGCAACTCCCCTTCTGGGCTAACTCCGCCAGCTCCCATGGTGGAAATCAATGATGCTGTTCCAACTGGGAACAGCTTTGAACCGCTTAAAAGGGTTCGCAAGAACTCTCTGACTGCCGTGCTGAAGAGATCTTCTCCGCCTATGGAGATTACTATAGAAAAGAAGCCGGAGAAGCCCCCTCAGTGACTTTCTTCCAAAATTTACAAAGTCTGGCGACAGGTCCAGGAATCGGTGATTGACCAGGACTACTCTCGCCGACCAAAGAAGATTAGAGCTCAGCAAGAAAAGAGCCATCTCGTGGTACTACAGAAGACGTCATCCGTCTGGGTGCCCGCTCAACGGCCCTCTCGACTTCGACTATTCACAAGAGGAGGAGGCCAGAGAAAGCCCCCATGAATGCGGCAAACTGCAAGGACGTCGAATCTAAATGCCCTAAGTCCCGGGGCATGGTAATACATATTGTTTATATGGCTTCCGAAAAAGAGGAAAATCGTGCTTCTATGGGTCATCGACCACTTACCCGATCAATAACGAAGGCTCAGGAACAACAGCAGCAGAAACTTCAGGAGATGCTGACTGCAACACTCACTGGGCCAAAAGAAAATCCAGAAACCTCGGAGCAGCGTCGGGAACAAGAAACTGATACTGAGTTCCTCCAAAGAATGCTCGAAAGGAAAGAAAAAGAGGCTGCGGAACAGGCAGCCAACATAAAACGAATGGCTCTCTTGTTCCAAGACATGGCTGGGATGATGTTACAGCCGGAACCTCCAGCTGAAGACCCCCCGATTATCATTGAAGACGACAGAGGGAAGACATCGAACCCTCCTCCGGCTCTTTCAGCAGCCAAAGAGGAGACCATCTCCAAAGCTTCCCTGGATGATTACATTGCTCAGCAAATACGAGCTCACCAGGCGAATGAAGCGGCTGGGTAGGTCGTTAAAACTGGGCGACCATATCCAGGATGGTATGACCAAAAAAGGTACCCACCGGGGTATACGATCCCTAAATTCCATGTATATAAAGGGACGGGAAATCCGCATCAGCACGTCGCTCAATTCAGAGCCTTGTGCGGCAACACCGAGGGTGATGATAAACTTCTGCTCCGCCAGTTTGTCGGTAGCTTGTCGGAGACGGCATTCGAGTGGTATTCTGAACTTCCAAACGACTCCGTCAAGACTTTTGCAGAGATGGAGCTATTATTCACCCGGTGTTTCGCGAGTGCTAGTGAACGCACCCCAATAACTGCATTGATCAATGCCAGGGTGAAGCCAGGTGAAACGTGGGTGAAAATATGAGCAGCGCATCGAAGAAGCACCGGCAGTGGGCATATTCGTGGGCACTCTGGACCCTCAGGCAACTATTTCCCAATTCATGATATTCTTCAAGCCGACCACATTCCAGGCCTTGATTGATAAACTGGCTCAAATGGACCAGATGGGTCATAGACCGTCTCCTTCAAAGCCGGAGCCACGGAACAAAAAGGGCAAAGGGAAAGTGACCTTTGTCGTGAATACTCAACAGCAGCCCAGTGGCCCAAAACTAACTGATCGCCTAGACGAGAGGCGGCAATTCTATAATGAGAAGATGAAGCGCCCTTATTCGTTCCCCCGGGACAAAATGAAGAGATTGTTCGAGCTAGCAGTGCGCAACAGGCTCATCAATCTGCCGAATCCAAAACGACCGTTGCAACCCTGCGAGGCTAATAGTCCCAATTATTGTCCCTACCATCAAACGGTAAGCCATCCAATTGAAGATTGCTTCGTCTTTAAGGGATGGATCGAGGACCAATACCAATAAGGCAAGTTTGCGCTGTCCGAGAATTGGAAAATGAACCCACCACAGCCACACGCTCCCAAGAAGACGGACACACCGGGGGCATCATGCTCTTTCATAGAAGAAGCTCCATGGGAGGTCGCTCTTTCAGCCAAGACGAAAAGAATGCTGAAGGATCTCCACACATGCCTGGCAATCAGGTGGAAGAATCCACTGGAACCTGAGATCATCGAGGGAATGCTGAAGCTGCACCCAACTCCAAAGATTGGTGGTGATAGCCAAAGCGCTCATACCCAGCCATCAAAGTCTTCGAAGAAGAAGAAGAAGACCAAAAAGCCCGTGAAGCCTGGTAACAAGCGCACGGACCTGCAAAAACAGATTGACGCGTTAGAAGAATATAATCAAAGAGCGCAGACTCCAGTCACACTCTAAGAATTTCTCAGCCACGTCCTTGAGGACGGAGATGATGACAATGGAGAAGACTTATCGGATGAATCTGAAGATTATGTGGCAAGTTTCCATGTGATCTCTCACTCGTCGATAGACGACGAAGAAGCTCCATACACAAAGAAACTGGGAGCAGATTCTGAGCCGGAACTTTTAGGGTCATCAGACAAAATGATTGATGCATTCCTGGACGAAGCTCTTCTTAAAAGCAAAGACGATCGAGAGCGTGAGATGGCCATATTTGAAAAATCCAAACGCCGGCGACTGGAAGAAAGGGTTGAAACACTCTTGCCAGATCGAAGTACGTCCGCCTCAAATAAAAGCAGGTACAAGACGAGGAAGAAGTTCGCCAAAGCCATATCGATGGGAATGAAGCTGCCTCCCTCCGAAGGAAACATTCTTCATGGAGCCGAAATACATCCTAGCTACTACTTATATCATCGAAAGATTGCGCACCCCACCGAAGAGTGCAACGCTTTTAAAAGATGGTGGCAGGGATATGTTGCTCATCGGCAACATTTCAAGCGGATGAAACGCAAAACTCGTCGGGAGAAAAGAAATACGACCGAGGAAAGCAAAAGAACTACTGACAAATGTCATATGGTTGACTATGGGGAATCGCAAGTTCTTACCTTCGGGAGGGACTCTGACGAAGAAATGACTCTTGGCCCTCTCTTTAAAGAATCCACTTCGGGAAAAGAGGAAGAACCGAATATCTGTGAAAATATTCAGCTACGCAATCGTATGCTGCCCGAAAAGAATCTTGGGCCCTCGAACAGCGGGTCAAATAGAAGAGATAAGGGGAAAGAAAAGGTCCCTGAGGATATCATCCTTGATGACCAAGCCATCGAAGAGCTGACAGCCAAGGACCCGCCAAAGAAAAGTAAGGTGGACTACAACGTTCTGGCACACTTGAGAAAGCTACCTTCGCAACTAAGCATTCTCGACGCCCTTCTGCTATCCAAAGAGGCGAGAGATTCATTGATCAAGGCACTGCAAGAGCCCGAGCGATTCCAAGCTTTCCTCGCCGAAGAAAAGATGAAAGACGAGCTGGAAGAAGTGCACACAGCCGATATCACCTTCGGCGATGAAGACCTCCTCCTCGAGACGTGTGAGTATAACCGTCCCCTTTATGTCTCCGGATACTGTCATAACATTAAGAAAGGCAAAATCCTGGTTGACAATGGGTCTTCCGTCAATCTCCTCAACGTGAAAGTGTTGAAGGAAATCTGCATGAGCGTTCAGCACCTCGCTTGTGATAAAATCACCATCTCGGGTTTTGACTCCCAGTCATCACGGACGCTTGGGTCTGTAATATTGACACTACGCTTTGGGCTACTTGTCACGGACATTAAGTTTCATGTCATTGACGCCAAAACATGCTACAATGCTTTGCTCGGCAGGCCTTGGTTACACAAGTACAACATTATCCCTTCTACACAACATCAGTGTATGAAGTATTTCAAGGATGGTTTCGAGTATACCGTAACAGGAGAGCTGAACCCATTCTCCGTGAACGAAGTCCAAAAATACAAGGATGTAAAATACTTTTTACCAGATTTTGAGAACACGGAAAGATGTCACAAACCGAAGAACAAAGCTATCACCATTATTCCGGTCTTCGGGAGTGATACCGAGGAGGAAAAAGAAATAGTTTATTCAGGTCCACCCCAGTGCAACAAGCTGGGACCGTCCACTCCTATGTTGATCTTCGGCTGCGACTCGGAAGATGAGGTCAATGCCGTATTCTCTGCCCGGCCATCAATACAAGCCTTCGCTGATGAAGATCAAAGTTTGCAAGTTGCCATGGTTCCGCAGGAGCATTACAAAGATCTCGACGCACTTAAAACTTATAGTGTGCAGGAACTGCAAACATTCTACATCCCTCCCAGGCAAAGAGATGAAAAGGCGATCCTATTCTACTGATCCGGGGAAACCAAAGTGGAGAAAGAAATCTGGCATGGCGCCGATTCTACGCTCGACAGGCTCCAGCCCATCCGTCTGCCTAGATATTACACGGAAGGCTTGAAAAGACTATTGAAGCACCAAGGGGTACCCTTCAAACAAACTACTCGACAAGCTCGATTCTACAACAGGATTTGGGACGTCCTCGGAACTTAGCGAAAGTTGCCCAACGGGAAAATGGAAACGGTTGGGCTTGGATATGTCCAATCCAAGGAATGGGAACGAGTCCATGGCAGCTAGGTCATACATGACTTCGATGAAGAAGGAGACGCCCTGTTAGAAGACGCTGACCCTGAACCAAGACGAGATCCTGCCATCAAAATGCCGAGTCCGTCGTTTAAAGAATGGATGGACAAGCTAATAAGGGAAGCGGGTCAAAAGGTCCGGGATGACCATAACCGTGAAATGGCCATTTACGAGAAAGCCAGGACGCAGCGCCTCCTTCAACAGGCCGCGGAGAATGACAATGCTCTTCCTTATCAACCCGTCATACAAAAAGCCCGACGCAGAGGCAAAAATAAATCGAAGAGCGGGAAAGGCGTTCAATAGCAGCCAAGCGGGTCTAAGAATCCACGCGAACAAGAGTCGAGTAACCGGGATCCGTCCCTTATAAAGAAGATGGGTCGGGAATATTCTTTTCCTTAAGATAAGACAAAGAAGATATTCAATCTTATCGTAAAGCATCAGATGATGACACTACCGGAGTCCAAGCACCCCAAGCAAGCAAACGAGGTTTCTCACCAAGACTATTGCTCTTACCACCAAGCAATAGGGCATCCTCTCGAAGACTGCTTCACCTTCAAGAACTGGGTTGAAGACCAATATCAACAAGGCAGGTTCGCTCTATCCAGCAGCTGGAAGGTAAGCTCGCCACAGAAGCATGAACCAAAAGCGACGCATATAGCAAGAGTAGAACCGGATCAATATCGGTCTTGGAAACGATCTCGTACCTGCCACGTGATAACGCTGTCAGAAGAAGAGCCCGAAAATATGGATGACCTCCCCTGGTGCTTCGAAAATGATGATGGCGAGGTGATCTCAGAGTTTCCACCGGCGCCAAAAGAGCTGGAAGATGGGATACATATTACTGCAGATAACCACAAGAAAATTGATTTGGGGACGGCAAGTAACCCGCGACCGACATTCGTCAGTGAGCTGTTGTCTGAAGAAAGGGTGACTACACTAAAGGACGTGCTCATGCAGCATAAAGATTGCTTCACATGGAACTATTCAGAGATGCCGGGACTCGATCCAGAGATTGCTATGCACAAATTGGCGATATCTCCGGACGTCAAGCCGGTCAAACAAGCACCGAGAAGGATGCGGCTCGAGCTTGAGATGAGCATCAACACCGAGGTCAAGAAGCTAATTGACTCTGGTTTCATCCAAGAGGTTCAGTACCCTGACTGGATTGCCAACATTGTTCCAGTAATTAAGAAAAATGGGACGGTGCATATATGTGTGGACTTCCGGGATATCAACAAAGCTTGTCCAAAAGACGACTTTCCAGCACCAGTCACTGAGCTGATGATAGATAACACATCCACTCATGAAGTTTTCTCATTCATGGACGGCTCATCAGGATACAATCAGATAAAGATGCATCCCGAGGACCAGAAGCATACTGCTTTTCAGACCCCTTTGGGCATATTTTGCTACAAGGTGATGCCTTTCGGTCTAAAGAACGCCGGTGCCACCTATCAGAGGACCATGACGAAGATTTTCGATGAACTCATACATGAAATCGTCGAATGCTATATCGACGACCTCGTGGTTAAAAGTAAATCATACGAGGAACATTTAGAGCATCTTAAGATCATGTTTCAGCACCTTCGGAAATACAACTTGAAGATGACCCCTCTTAAATGCGCGTTCGGAGTTTCCTCAGGAAAATTCCTAGGATTCATCGTACGACATCGAGGCATCGAGATAGACCCGTCGAAGATCAAGGCGATTATGGAAATGCCCCCGCCAAGAACTCTCAAACAGCTGCGGTCTCTCCAAGGAAAGCTCGCATATATCCGGCGATTTATAGCCAATCTCTCCGGCAAGTGCCGCCCCTACAGTCACTTAATGAAGAAGGGAACCTCATTCGTCTGGGATCGCAAATGCCAAAGCGCACTGGATGAAATCAAGCAGTATCTGCAGAATCCGCCTGTATTGGCTGCTCCCGTTAAAGGAAAATCTCTCGTCTTGTATACGACCGCCCTCGAAGGTTCCTTAGATGCGCTGTAGGCACAAGAGAATGACCAAGGTAAAGAGAGCCCTTTATTATCTGAGTCGAGTTCTCCTGGGGGCAGAAAGCAATTACTCTCCTATTGAAAAACACTGTTTGGCGTTGATCTTCGCGATAACGAAGCTCACACACTATGCATTGGCACATGAGGTCTATCTCATATCGAAGGTGGATCCTCTCAAGTATTTGATGTCGAAAGCCATATTAACAGGACGTCTCGCTAAATAGGCCCTGCTCTTGATGGAGTTCTCGATAACTTATCGCTTCTCAAGGCAGTAAAAGGCCAGGCCATCGCCGACTTTCTCGCTGAGCATCCGATACCTGCTGACTCTCCCTTGAACTGCGAATTGCCAGACGAACACTCGTTTGACACGATCGATGGGGAGAGAAGAGAGAATAATACCCGGTGGGAACTCTATTTTGACGGAGCATCTTCCATGAAGAAGCGCAAACAAAGTACTCCCATAATCAAATCAAGGGTAGGCCTCATCTTCGTGACTCCACAAGGAGGGATAATGCGCTTTTCCTTCTCCTTAACAGAGCCGAGGACAAATAATGAAGCCGAATATGAAGCTTTGATAGCAGGTCTCGAGATCACTATGGACATAGGAATTGAAAACCTCCTCATATACGGAGACACCCAAGTGGTCGTTAGTCAAGTAAACGGCGACTATCAAACGTGCAAGCCAGAGTTGGTGAAATATGGCGAGAGAGTGCAACAGTTGCTAACTCAAGTTCCCTCCTGCATTCTGGAAAGCATACCGCGTGCGGAAAATAGCAAAGTGGATGCGTTAGCCAAACTCGCTAAAGAACTGGCTGACGAAAACCTCGATGACGTGAGGATCGTTGTGCAAAGCCGTCGGGTTCTCGCACCAGCAGAAATATCTCCGGAGTCGTCTGAAGAGAAAGAAGCGACCAAAGAGACAGCCCTACAAATAAAAGACTAGGAGTTGTCTTTTCTGCTAGCAAATCAGAGCGAGATCTCTGCATTTAAGGAAGGTGCGCTGGTTCGTGCATTCTGCCACTGAAGCGATGGTCCACGTGTCAAGCGTCGATTGGCCGACGCGACGTATGCAGGCCTGCGGCGTCTGATGGGATGCGGCCTAGCGCAGGATCGACACGTGGAGCAATCGGAGCCGCTGGACGTGAGGGGTCGTTTTGGCGGGAGATAACGCGCGTCGTTGGATGAGGCCGCTTGCAGCAATAAACAGGGGTGGGGCCCGTCCTTGGGCCCCTACTCCCTCATACTTCCCTCTTCTAAGTCCTGGTTGCTCGGCGCTCGTCCTCTTTCTCCCGCTTTTAGTTTCTTGAGGATTCCCTTTTTCAAGGTTAGATGTCTTCCTTTGTAGAGTCAGTAGATGTCGTAGGAGTAGGTTCTAGGGACCCTTTAGTTGTGTCCGAGTTCCCCCGGGGAGCAAGGGTTGGATCCTCTCCCCGGGATCGTGCGGCGGGGACAGCCCCCAAGGAGGAAGCGGCAGATACGGCCCCCGGCACCTCGTGTTGGGTGAGTCATGAGGACGAGCTCGCCAACGCTTGGGCTCGCTTCCACATCCCCTCGTGTTACAAGCTCCGACTGGCCAAGGAGGGAGAGAGGAAGGATCAAGTACGGGGCAGGGAGATCGCCTTGTATTTGGAAGCTTTTTGGGGCGGAATCCGCCTGACCATCTCTCTCAAAGTCTTCGCAGCGCTGAATTTTTTCGGTTTGGCCCCCTGCCAGTTAGTGCCGAACTCGTGGAGGATCCTCCTCGGGTTCTTGATCCACCTGAAGTTACAGGTGGTTCCCTTCAGCCTCTCCCTTCTCGATTCTTCTCTCGTCTTCAAAAGTCACTGATCAGTCGAAAATATTGCATTTTTAACACGTCAATTTCCCTACAATTTGCACTCATCTAAAGGTGTTCGGTATGAATATAGCACATATTAGCAAAACATTTGTAAAATACCAAATAACATGTGTTATACATTATAACCGGCATTTTGAGGGAAATTGAGTATTTATCATTGTACGCATGATCTTTTATATAGAGCAACACTTGTCTCGAGAATCTCTGCAGGAAATTCCAGGAATAGAGCCGAAACTGTTAAAAGTGCTGATAAAAATACGCCAGGTCCAAGACTTGTAATATAGCAGTGAACAAAAGAGTATAAAAATATTTCAGATATAAAATAAGGCCCTATGGATGAGCACAAATTCACCCTGGAAAAATCATGCTTCAAGCCTTCAAAAGGGCCGCGGATCCGCGGCCAAAGGGGCTTATTTGCGGCGGATCCGCGGCCACATCAGCATGACGTCAGCAGTTCTTCATTTCAGGCTTCTCCTTTCACTTGGCAAACTTCTTCAAGCCAATGTAAATTCCAGAAATCTCCAAAAGCTTCTGTCCGAACAGCCAAGCTTCTTGTACAAGCTAATCACCTCCAAGCTTCTCAAATAAGCTAGCTAACTAACTAACTCTAGAAGCTTCTACTCAACTACCAAGATTGCAAGTGATGCTAAACTAAACCTAGCTTCTAAAGGAAGCTAATCCTAATCAAGCTTCTAGGGGAAGCTAAAGGTGAAGGCTATAAAAGGAGACCCAAGGCTTCTTCTCAAGGGTTGTTCGTTGTTGATCATTCCACATCAATTCACCCACAAGTTGAGTGACACAACTTGTGCACCCAAACCCTAATCCAATCACCAAAAGCCAAATTCAAGATCTCCGAGTACAAATCAAGCAAGAAGCCTTCAACCATTTAGAAGCGACACCGATCTTCAACCGAGCAAGTGATCCAAGACGATCCGCGACTCACGGAGACGATGCGGAACTAATTCGACGATCGAGTTCTTTCCTCAAATTCTTGTAGTTCTTGAGCGAATTGTAACGGAATTGTTGAATAATAAAAGGTGAAATTTCTTTATCTTGCTTATCTTTATATTTGAGCATTATGATGAGTTTTCAATTCTTGATTGATTTCTTTGTTATGATGCTTGAGTAAAAACTCCGCTCGTGGAGGAGTCGAGAGAATAGATAAATGATGATGATTACAATCTTGAAACGATTCTTAATTCCTATGAGTTTTGTAAACTCTTATAAATTGAATCATCGACAACCTAGTTTCGAGCGAGATGCTTTCTTGAATGTTTTCGCTCTTAATTAGAGATCGACGATTGGTGATTCAATTTACTAGAGGCTAGCATTTGAATGATAATCAACGAAAGGACAAAGGATGAGATGAAGAAACCCTAGTTCCTTCAATAGATCCTTAAACTTCGTTAATCGTCATCGATCTAGCAACAAATCATCAATGGATAAGAATACGTAATCACAAGTCTTCATCATTCACTATCGATTTGATCGATTCCTACGAGCCTCATTACAAATCTTGATTACTCATTTGATTTGGATATCATCAATTCTTGATTCTTGATTTTTATTATTCTTGATATTAGATCTAGATTTTGATAATTCTTGAAATTCACTTTTAAATCTTGAATCGAATTCTCTTTTCTTTTCTCTTTAATTTTCAATTCAACTAAAACAAATACGAGCAAATCTCACTTTCCCTGTGGACGATCCGCACTCGCTAACGAACCTACAATTGACACCGTTATTGATTGTGGTTTACAAATTTCTTTGGTTGTGATATTTTACATTTTCTTACACACGACATCCGAGAAAACTTCATCAATCAAATAGCGCTGTTGCCGGGGATTGTGTGCTAATTTGTTCGTTTTTTAAATTTGAGTTGAAAAATTTATTCCATCAGAATTTTTAGATCAAAATTCGCACAAACACTAAACGATTTGTTGTGATTTGTTGCGAGGAAATCTGGAATCTGTGGAGCAAGAGGAAAAAATTTCTGAACTTTCCAGAGAGCTCAGTGAGGCAACAGAAGCATTCTCTGAAAATTTTGTGCTGGGATCTCTCGATTGCGCGGCGTTTCCACGGCTATAGTGCGCTTCACGCGGTGGATCCACGGTTGGTCTAGGGCTTCAGTGCACTAAAATTGCTCGGTGACTCTCTGACTTTCTTATCTCCTCCTTGATCTGCTCCAATAACCAATTTTTGCAGGTTTCTTTGCAAAAATTCGCAGCGCCGCAAAAATAAAAATTGTGCTTGTTTGATCTTGGTTGTTTGCATTTTTAATACGGAAATTAAGGGGCAAAGACCAAATTCAGATTAGGTGGGGAGTTCATTACCCTTCCTAAGCCCCAAAAATCACAAAACAGCATCCGCATTACCCTCATTAACTAAAAAATATCTAGACATGACTCTAAGGACCGTCGCGCTCACTTAGGACAGAAGAAGGTCGTGGGTAATCTATTGTTTATCTTCATTTCTTTTGTGGTGTCTAAGGCAAGTGTGTCTAAGGCAAGTAGTTACTTGATTAGGCCCACTACTTACGTAGTGGAGAACCTCCCACTTACCTAGCACTTACCTGGCCACAGGAGAGACAAAGAGGTAGTAGAGGATTAATCCTGCGACTTGTCTTCTGGCAGTTAGGAGTGGTCTAGAGACTTGACCTAGGTGACCACTAGATCTAAGGTTGCTTGTGCATTTTTGTGATTTGAATTTTTCAAAAATCCATACTTTTTCAAAACAAACACCAATCTTATCATTTTCCTTAATTATCTTAACGCTGCCACTTGTGCTAAACCCTTTAGTGCATGCTCGGCTGGACACGGGATTCTAGTGCCCGTCTTGTCCGCGTTCCCCCTATCGACTCCGAAGTCGGTAATTCTACGTCTACTTTTTCTTTACCCACACCCACTTCGATGGATGGTTCTCCATCGAACTTCTTTACCACTACTCTGCCGTCGTCCGCAGGTGCGCAGAATCCACCCCGCATCTCTCTCCAGGAGAGATGTTATCCTATGCGAGGTCCTCTTTCGACCTGTCTCACCATTCCACCAGCCAATGAGGACAATTTTGAAATAAAACCCCAATACATCAATCTTCTACCAAAATATAACGGTCTCGAGTCTAAAGACGCATATGGCTTTATTACCAAATTTGAAAATGTATGCGCTATGATGGGTACTTCATAGCTTTCTGTGGATGCTATGCATCTCCGTCTTCTCCCATTTACTCTGTGCGATATAGCCGAGAAGCGGCTTTATAACACAGCCGCACATTCTATCTCAAACTGGGAAGAATTCGTAAAAGTATTCCTAAAGAAATTCTACCCCAATCATAAAACAGCTCGAGTCCATAGCGAAATAAATCAATTCACCCAGCTTCCAAATGAAACATTCTCGAAGTGTTTTGAATGCTTCAAGGATCTGTTAGTTCAATGTCCACATCACGGAATTTCTTGATGGGATCTGTGCAGAATCATATATGAGGGCATTAATCCTACCACAAAACAGACCCTTGAATCTATGTGTCAAGGCATTTTCATGACTAAAGATGATGGTGAAGCCTGGAGATTTTTAGAAGATTTAACTGAAAGATCTTTATAGTGGGAGGGTGTAAGTCAATCGTCTAGGGGTGGCAATAACCAATCTGATGTTTCCATTGGAGTTATAGCTGAAATGTCAGCAATGCAAAAGAAACTCGAAACTATGGAATATAAATTTTTAGCCGCCGTCCTAAATTAAATGTCACTCTCCAAAACTGTCTGTGGATACTGTTCTGATCCATCACATCTCACGGAAGAATGTCCATTGAATTCTCCGTTTCAAGGTCATGAGCATATCAATGCTGCTTTCCAACAAAGACCTACAAATGATCCGTTTTCTTCCACTTATAATCAGGGTTGGAGGAATCACCCTAATTTTGCTTGGAACCAATCACAAACTCAAAACACGGTTCCAAACCAAAACAACTTTCAAAGGGCTCTTTCTCCACAACAGCAACCACTTCAATTGAGTCAGCACCTCTACCAATCACAAAAATTTCAAAATACGGTCAACACACCTGCACCAAATAATCCTTTGCAGTTGACCAGTACTGATGAATCCTCTTCACTCATGAATTTGCTTCTGACAAATCTCATGCAAGTTTCAGCTGAAATAAAGACTTCCGTCGATGATATAAAGAAAAACTCCACCTCTCAAGCTGAGAGTATTAAATCGATGGAAGCAGAAATTGCAAGATTAAAAGCCGAGTTGAGTGCTAGAGAAAAAGGGAAACTGTAAGTCGATGTAGTACACCCCAGTACTTGTGGGGAGGCGGAATTTTCTGAAACGATCAAGTTTAGAGAACGAACATCGACTAACCGCTTAAATCGAAGCTAAACTATAAATAACCGTACACAAAGTGTTTCTTGACTATTGTGTTTAGGGATTATACCAAATGAAACTAGTCCTTCGTCTTTACGATCTCCTTGTTCTCCTCGGCCTTCTCTAGGTAGTAGACGATCCACCCGAGAGCAAAACACCAAGCTACGCCTCTAACTTGAGGTAACTAATCTACTTTGATTGCTAATCAAAGAAGAAAGGATGATATAGAGTGAAGGTTATGGATGTTTAAGTCTAACTAAACCTTTGATCTCAACACATGAGGATTAAGGATTAGTCTCTTGAAGATGAGAGCTTGAGGAGAGAGAATGTGAGATGAGATAATGAGATGAGAGAGAGTGTATCATAATATATTATGAAGCATTCTTATTTTAGAATAATGAATAAAAGAAATGAATAAGCATGCTTCATAAATGAAAAGAGGTGATTCATTAACATGAGTCATTAAGCATTTATGGTGCATTAATGATCATGATGAATCACCCTCATGACATCACTAATCTTATCCAAAGCTTATGTCACCTTAACCTCCTTAGTCACATCTTCTAGAAGCTTCTCGTACAATTACGAGAACGCCCCTCCAATCCGCAAAAATACGGAAAAACTTTAGACTGTAAAAATCCAATAACCGGATACCAGTAACTGGCTTAAACCAAAGCCGACTGGTAAAAACTATCCGAAAGTCGTACGTGCGTAAACGCACGTATGCGTCCGAACCCTTTGTCGCAAAACCATGCGACCTCTATATCGTTTCGCCTGGAGTAGGAAACTCTCTGTGTGGGACTCTAGAGACTCGACTACTACGCTGGCAGTGGGTTTAACCACAGACCGCAAGCGGCACTAGCTGTACGTAACGGTCCCCAGGTAGTTGTCGATAAGAAGGCCGATGAGGAAACCCATCCGAACTCCTACTGAGTCTGATGTGACAATCTCCATACAGTCCGGTCCGTTCATCCAAGACTATCGCATATCGGGCCTAGGGGGGCGGCAAGCGTCAGTCCCCTAATAGCGGTATAAGTCGTGTCGGAGGGAAGCCCATTACACCCTGAGAAACTACTGGAACCTACCAGCAAATCTCGCTTGCCCTGGCCAGGGACTTTGCGTAATGGCTCTCTGACACAGCACGATATCTACTCCCAATACCGGGAGGGACGAATCCTGTCTAACTGCCACTACCTCCAAGTGCTCGGGACTGCACCCAACTGCTACCTGTTTGCACGACTCCTTTGAGCCGTGGCAGGGTAGCAATCTAAGAACAGTGGGACACACTCGAGGCGAAGTAGCAGTGTCAAGTCTGCGGACTACGTTGTACTCATGTCACCTGGGAACTGCTCACTGACGACTGGTATCAAACCAACCAACAGTTCCCCGTGAGTCCTGTCCGGTGTACCCGTAACCTAACGAGCACCTGCATACTATCTCCAGTACGACGTACTGACGGCTGTGGGACAGACCATCTCCCCAACTGGGATGAGAAGCGTACACACCAGTCTACTACGGAGTATCGATGCTCTGTCTCGATAATCCAACGACCAGGGACCTGAATAAGGATGTGCTTGTAGACTACCCAGCCCCCACTAGTGTGACTGCCATCACAACGCTGGTAGACAAGCAAGATCCTAAGAGCTCTATCAATACGTACACTCACATATCAAGATAGAAAAACCAAGTAGCATACTACCATGTTTAGCAAGACTGTTATATACATGTGAATATCCCAAGCTTCCATTAAGTAATATACAAACTAGTATGATACGGTAATGGCCTTCTAGGGCATAAACACTAACAATCTCCCACTTGCACTAGGGCCATGTACTGGCATATCGTAGACCAATGATCTCGAGTAGCCTCTCGAACTGAATCTGAGGAAGGGCCTTCGTGAATGGATCAGCAATGTTCTCTTCAGAAGCAACTCTCCGAACCTCGATCTCCTGACGATCAATGATCTCCCTGATCAGGTGATACCGCCTCAAGATGTGTCTGGACTTCTGATGGGACCTTGGTTCCTTCGCTCAAGCTATAGCTCCGTTGTTGTCGCAATACAGAGGTATTGGATCAACTATGGTAGGAACCACCTGAAGTTCTGTTAGGAACTTCTTCATCCAGACTGCTTCTTTTGCGGCATCGCAAGCAGCTATATACTCCGCTTCCATCGTCGAGTCAGCAACGGTGTCCTGCTTGGAGCTCTTCCAGCACACCGCCCCTCCATTGAGGGTAAAGACATAACCCGACATGGACTTGGAATCGTCCTTATCACTCTGGAAGCCGGAATCAGCAAAGGCCTCCAACCTGAGGTCTTTTCCGCCGTAAACCAAGAACATCTCCTTAGTCCTCCTCAGGTACTTGAGAATGTTCTTTACTGCTATCCAGTGCTTCTCCCCTGGGTCTGACTGATACCGGCTTACCACGCTCAGTGCGTAAGCTACATCTGGTCTGGTGCACAACATCGCATACATTATAGAGCCTACCGCAGAAGCGTAGGGTATAATAGACATGCGTTCCCTTTCCAAATCAGTCTTGGGAGACATCTCTTTGGAGAGGGTGATTCCGTGACAAGCCGGTAAATTACCGCGCTTAGAATCTTCCATACTGAATCTTTTCAGTACAGTGTCGATATACCTGGACTGCGAAAGTCCCAACATCCTCTTGGATCTATCACGATAGATCCGAATCCCCAGAATGTAAGAGGCATCACCCAGGTCTTTCATGGAGAATCTGTGTGACAAGAATCCTTTGACAGATTGTAGCATAGGAACGTCATTTCCTATCAATAGAATGTCATCCACGTACAAGACGAGGAATACGACACTTCTGGCCACAACTTTACTATATATGCATGGTTCATCTGGATTTTTGATAAAGTCATATTCTTTGACTGTCTCATCAAAACAGATGTTCCAACTCCGCGATGCCTGCTTTAGTCCATAAATGGACTTAAGCAGCTTGCATACTTTCCCGCTGCTCCCACTCTGATTGAAACCCTCTGGCTGATCCATATAGACGCACTCTTCTAAATTTCCATTCAGAAAAGCCGTCTTTACGTCCATCTGCCAGATTTCATAATCATGGAAGGCAGCAATAGCAAGAAGGACCCGAATGGATTTGAGCATAGCCACTGGAGAAAAAGTTTCGTCATAGTCCAAACCAGGTCTTTGACGAAAACCCTTTGCAACAAGTCTAGCCTTATAGGTTTCCACCGGTCCATCTACACCAATCTTTTTCTTGAAGATCCATTTGCATCCTATGGGTTTTACCCCATCTGGAGCAAAGTCCAAAGTCCATACTTTGTTGGTGTACATGGACTCCATCTCGGTCCGCATTGCATCTAGCCATCGTACCGAGTCGCCGCTCTGGATGGCCTGCCGGAAGTCAGTAGGTTCATCATCATCTATGATGCAATCCTCTCTATCCCCATCTATGAGAAAACCATAGTATCTCTCAGGCGGATGAGACGTCCTACTACTCCTGCGGAGGGGTGCGGGAATGTCCTGTTCTTCTTGAACCTCTGGTTCTACCAAACTTTCAGTAGCAGTTTGTGGTTCTGGAATTTCTTCCAGTTCTATTTCGCTCCCACTTATTTCCTTTTCTAAAAACTGATTTTCCAGAAAATGGGCATTACGAGAAACAAAAACCTTTTGTTCCTCTGCGTAATAGAAATAATATCCCTTGGAGTTCTTTGGATATCCCACAAACATACATTTTACTGATCGTGCCTCGAGTTTGTCCACATGCTGCTTTTTAACAAAAGCTGGACATCCCCAAATCTTCATATGCTGAAGATGGGGTTTCTTCCCAGTCCACATCTGATATGGAGTGGTAGGCACAGTCTTGGTAGGAGCCCTGTTCAGAAGATATGCCGCTGATTCTAGCGCATAACCCCAGAAAGATCGCGGTAACTCAGATTACTCATCATGGATCGTACCATATCCAATAAGGTTCGATTCCGTCTCTCCGATACACCGTTATGCTGTGGAGTGTATGGAGGAGTAAGCTGAGAGAGAATTCCTTTCTCTTTTAGGTAACCTAGGAACTCGGCACTTAAGTATTCTCCACCTCGATCAGATCTTAGTGTCTTAATACTTTTGCCAGTTTGGTTTTCTACTTCATTCTTATACTCTTGGAATTTCTCAAAAGCCTCGGATTTATGTTTCATCAGATAAATGAATCCGTATCTTGAGTAATCATCCGTGAAAGTAATGAAATAGGAAAAACCACCTCTCGTATGTGTAGACATTGGACCGCATACATCGCTGTGTATGAGTCCTAAGAGCTCGCTCGCTCTTACTCCTTGTCCAGTAAATGGAGTCTTTGTCATCTTTCCTTTGAGACAGGATTGACAAGTGTCATAAGATTGATATTCGAACGTGTCCAAATATCCTTCTCTATGCAACTTAGTCAACCTTCTCTCATTGATGTGACCCAGTCTACAATGCCATAAGAAATCTTTATTTAAATCTGGAGACTTTCTTTTTAGTGTGTTCTGGACATTGAAAATTTGGAGTTGGTTTAAAACATATATGCCGTTATTTAGAGTACCGGACCCAATCAAACCATGATTAAGGTGGATGTTAACAACATCTCTTTCAAACGTGAAATCATAACCTTTATTTGATAACAAGGAAACTGATATGATATTACACGTTAAGCTTGGTACAAAATAACAGTTATGTAAAACCAAAATGTGTCCACTCGTCAATCCTAGGTGATAATCCCCGACGGACGCAGCTCCCACGCTAGCTCCGTTAGCAACCCTGAGGATCATATCACCTTCCTTCAGCACTCTACGGTTTCTCAGTGCCTGCAATGAATTGCAAATATGAGATCCTGATCCGGTATCCAATACCCAGGAAGTAGAGTTGATCGACAGACAATTCTCAATTACAAACACACCTGAAGTCGAAGCCACAGCTTGCTTCGGTTCCTGGTTCTTGGCGTTCCACGCCTTGCAATCCTTCTTCCAGTGCCCTTTCCTGTGACAATGGAAGCACTCATCCAGGCCAACTACCGGTGCTGCAAACTTTTTCTTTCCCTTCTTTCCCACCTTACTAACACCTCCTCTAGGTTTGGGTGCGGCCTTCTTCTTCCTTCCTTTGGCCCTAGCCTTGGACCCGGAAGAAGATGCACCGCCAATAAACATAGCGGGTGTTTCCCTTGCCTTCTGCAAGGTGCCCTCTGCACTCCTTAACATGTTCAGGAGTTCCGCAAGTTCAACTTCTTTTCTTTGAAGATTGAAGTTGAGGATAAACTGGGCGTAGGTGGGAGGAAGGGACTGGAGAATAAGGTCTGTATACAGCTCATTATCCAAAGTCGTCCCAAGGTCTGCGAGCTCTTCAATATAGCCGATCATCTGTAGGACATGTTCACCTACCGATGACCCGACAGCCAACCTCGCTCGAAACAATTTCTTAGAGGTCTCGTATCTTGCTATACGAGATTGCTCTCCATAAAGTTCCTTTGTATGGAGAAATATGCCATCCAGGGACATATCCTCGTGCCTCCTCTGATGTTCATTGTCCATAGAGGCAAGCACGACGCACTTGGCTCTCGCGCAATCTAAATCCCAGGTTTTGCGGATTTCCTTATCCGCATTGCTGGATTTGGGACCAGGGACAGCAGGTGCCGTAGCGGTGAGGACGTACCCCAATTTGTCATAGGTCAAGGCCATCTTGACATTCCGCAGCCAATCTTTATAGTTTGGCCCCGTCAGTATATTTTTTTCTAAAAGTAACTTAAGTCCAGTCATTTTCAGGGTCGCTGCAATTAGGAGAGAGAGAAGAAAACTCTTTAGCATGATGCTCTTGCAAGTTTAGAGTGGTTTTAAGTTTATCTAAACTGGATGGCTCCCACTGTTTCTCGAATCCTTCCTCAAACCATAAAAGAAGAATTAGCCAGGACTATTCTCACCGTACAATACTTGCTTAACCGTTCAGCCAGGCCAGTGTCGATACTTCGAGGGAGGTTTTCCAACGCTTTCGCGAAGTTCCTTAATTAAATAACCTCTTTTCTCTGGGGGCGTAACCCCGCTGACACCTTTCTGGACACCTACTAGGTTTATAGCATTGATCGTTAAGTGACGAATATCCTGATAAGTAGCATATACTCACAGTAGGATCGGGATCCAAATATCATCGTATGATAATGTTGAAGGAATCCTACCAACAATCATCAAACTCCAAATGGTATGCATTTCTTTGCAAATTTCAGTTTCTTTAGAAATTCCCGATATAAGTTTTTTTGCCCCATGCTCTTATGACCTTGGCTTTGGTCAAAATGTCATAAGTCACATGTCAAGTTCTACCCGTCATTATCTTGTCAATTTGAACCCATCCGTATATACCCCTGACTTTGGTCAAATGGTAATACGACTGTCCCAAACCAACTCATCTATCTTATGCAACAAATAAAAACCCAGCAGCTACCAAACACTATGCCTTGACTTTGGCCAAAATGCATAGCTTGAATACTACTGAATACCCAAATGAAATGACGGAGGGCTACGAATGGTTTTGGCGAAACCGTGAACGTAGTGAACTTGATATAACCGAAGGAACCTGATAGCTTTTAAAAGGAGTGGTTAAAGCTCCGCATTTTAAAAATATCTGTTTTAAAAATAACCGAGTGGTTTCTTTTAAATTGTTCCAACGATTTAAACTTTGGTTTGTTTTCTTTGCATTACAGATAATGCGTCCCATCATTAACCTATCATTGCAGAAAACAACGAAAATACAACGTCCTTTTATGCCATCCGCATTCGCCACTGGGTCCCGTCATCACCCGTTAGGTTACTTAACTAACGACAGAGCGGGGGCTGGGCTAGCGCGGGTGTAAAACATAAATGACGTCTAAATAGCTATCATAAATATAGATATTTTACATTCGTCTGACGCAATGATATACATTCCAGAACACAGATAAACAATATTGGATTTGCAAGCAATCTGTATTTCTTTTGAGCCTGCAAGAAAAGACAGATTACACAGTTGTGATGAATAGCCGATACCCCACCCTCGACCCCTACGGGTACGGCAAACTACCCACCCGGCAGTTTGTGTACCCCACCTTGGGTCAGTCCTAGGAGCATAAACAGTAAAATGAAATAATACAACGGTGGCTACAACCGCAACCTGGAAGTGCCCCGCAAAAATAATATTACAACAATTTACATTTACAACAAATGAATTTAAACAATAACCCATTGCATAACCCCGGCTATACACCACAACAGTCCAATACAGTTTATATGCACAAACAGATATAACCATTACAGAAATGTGCAACCCCCTGCCAACCGACATACTAGCAGTTAGGGGAGGTTTACGAACACATTTAACAATCACAGATATAATCCAACATGCAAATACTGTACAATTTCGATCGATTAAACAACATTAATATTGCTCCAAAATCTGCTCTGTTAAACAGTAACCTGAGCAAATATTAAATATTCCAGAGAACCCCAAATTCTACAGAGGACCCACACACCAAATACGAGTCCATGACTCGGCAACTCGGCCTCGGAACCGCGGCGGATCGGTGGGATCCGCCGCCCTTCCGCGGCTCTTTAGCCGAGTCATGGGCTCGAATTTTTTGTGTGTTCTTCTGGACTGTTTACAAGCTCTCTGCACTTACCTGAAAAATTTTATGACTTCATTTTAAGTTCGACAGAAACTGAACAGATTTAGGGTTTTCCGGCTTCGTTTTTCCGTTCGAAATTCGTACAAATTTGCAATCAAGTTATTTAGTGTTTAGCGAGGCTCTGATACCACTGTAAGTCGATGTAGTACACCCCAGTACTTGTGGGGAGGCGGAATTTTCTGAAACGATCAAGTTTAGAGAACGAACATCGACTAACAGCTTAAATCGAAGCTAAACTATAAATAACCGTACACAAAGTGTTTCTTAACTATTGTGTTTAGGGATTATACCAAATGAAACTAGTCCTTCGTCTTTACGATCTCCTTGTTCTCCTCGGCCTTCTCTAGGTAGTAGACGATCCACCCGAGAGCAAAACACCAAGCTACGCCTCTAACTTGAGGTAACTAATCTACTTTGATTGCTAATCAAAGAAGAAAGGATGATATAGAGTGAAGGTTATGGATGTTTAAGTCTAACTAAACCTTTGATCTCAACACATGAGGATTAAGGATTAGTCTCTTGAAGATGAGAGCTTGAGGAGAGAGAATGTGAGATGAGATAATGAGATGAGAGAGAGTGTATCATAATATATTATGAAGCATTCTTATTTTAGAATAATGAATAAAAGAAATGAATAAGCATGCTTCATAAATGAAAAGAGGTGATTCATTAACATGAGTCATTAAGCATTTATGGTGCATTAATGATCATGATGAATCACCCTCATGACATCACTAATCTTATCCAAAGCTTATGTCACCTTAACCTCCTTAGTCACATCTTCTAGAAGCTTCTCGTACAATTACGAGAACGCCCCTCCAATCCGCAAAAATACGGAAAAACTTTAGACTGTAAAAATCCAATAACCGGATACCAGTAACTGGCTTAAACCAAAGCCGACTGGTAAAAACTGTCCGAAAGTCGTACGTGCGTAAACGCACGTATGCGTCCGAACCCTTTGTCGCAAAACCATGCGACCTCTATATCGTTTCGCCTGGAGTAGGAAACTCTCTGTGTGGGACTCTAGAGACTCGACTACTACGCTGGCAGTGGGTTTAACCACAGACCGCAAGCGGCACTAGCTGTACGTAACGGTCCCCAGGTAGTTGTCGATAAGAAGGCCGATGAGGAAACCCATCCGAACTCCTACTGAGTCTGATGTGACAATCTCCATACAGTCCGGTCCGTTCATCCAAGACTATCGCATATCGGGCCTAGGGGGGCGGCAAGCGTCAGTCCCCTAATAGCGGTATAAGTCGTGTCGGAGGGAAGCCCATTACACCCTGAGAAACTACTGGAACCTACCAGCAAATCTCGCTTGCCCTGGCCAGGGACTTTGCGTAATGGCTCTCTGACACAGCACGATATCTACTCCCAATACCGGGAGGGACGAATCCTGTCTAACTGCCACTGCCTCCAAGTGCTCGGGACTGCACCCAACTGCTACCTGTTTGCACGACTCCTTTGAGCCGTGGCAGGGTAGCAATCTAAGAACAGTGGGACACACTCGAGGCGAAGTAGCAGTGTCAAGTCTGCGGACTACGCTGTACTCATGTCACCTGGGAACTGCTCACTGACGACTGGTATCAAACCAACCAACAGTTCCCCGTGAGTCCTGTCCGGTGTACCCGTAACCTAACGAGCACCTGCATACTATCTCCAGTACGACGTACTGACGGCTGTGGGACAGACCATCTCCCCAACTGGGATGAGAAGCGTACACACCAGTCTACTATGGAGTATCGATGCTCTGTCTCGATAATCCAACGACCAGGGACCTGAATAAGGATGTGCTTGTAGACTACCCAGCCCCCACTAGTGTGACTGCCATCACAACGCTGGTAGACAAGCAAGATCCTAAGAGCTCTATCAATACGTACACTCACATATCAAGATAGAAAAACCAAGTAGCATACTACCATGTTTAGCAAGACTGTTATATACATGTGAATATCCCAAGCTTCCATTAAGTAATATACAAACTAGTATGATACAGTAATGGCCTTCTAGGGCATAAACACTAACAGAAACTTCCAGCTCAACCCCTACCCAATCCTGGCTATTCACATCATGTGAAAACTATCACCACGTTGAGATCTGGAAGAGTGCTTGATAATCATGATTGTGAGGAGATTGATAAAAATGAAGAATCAATCGATGATACCCTGGCTGAGATTTTTCCTTCCACTTCTGCTTCTAATTCTGACCCCAGTTCGTCTACCCCACCATTTTCTTCCGAGCCTATTCTCCGTTTTCCCCAAGGCTCGACACCTCAGCAAACCTCTTCTAGTCCACCAAAAATGATCCCCACTCCTATTCTTAGATCGTTCCCACCCACACGATCTTCTCCAGTGTTGGACCCCGACTTTATTGCTCAAGCTCCTTACCCGAATCGGTTAAGGGGAAACAGACCAAGTCCGCAAATGGAGAAGATCACGGAAATCTTTAAACAGGTTAATATCAACATCCCTCTTCTAGATGCAATCCAACAAGTCCCCGCTTATGCGAAAATTTTCAAAGACTTGTGCACTAGAAAGAGGAAGACTCAAGTGCCCAAGAAGGTATTCATGTCAAAGACTGTAGACACAGCTTTTCCCAAACAATTACCAAGGAAACGTAAGGATCCTGGCTATCCTACTATTTCCATTTCTATTGGGGATAAACACATTAACCGTACTCTACTAGACCTTGGCGCAAGTGTTAACCTGCTTCCTTTCTCAGTTTATGAGCAGTTAGGGATTGGAGAGTTGAAACCAGCCCACTGCACTCTCCAGATGGCCGACCGATCAATCACCAAACCTAGGGGTGAACTGGAGGATGTGTTAATAAAAATCGGGGAATTTGTCTTCCCTGTGGACTTTATTGTACTTGATACATGATTGATCTCAAAAACTATCTATTAATCGCAATCAAGAACGACGTCACTTGGTAGTTAGCCGGTGAGTACGGGTCGGTCCACAGGGATGTTGTGAATTTCCTAGTCGCTCAAACGAGTTAATTCCAATTGTGGTCGGATTGATTATTAAATCTAAAAACTAAATCTATCTATACTAAGATTATCTAGATCTAAATCTTGCTAGGGTTAGGTTTAGGAATGGTTTGGAAATGTAAATTAATCTCAACGCTTTCTATACCCAAATTAGGATCTAAGAGGAGTTATGGTAATTATCAATAAAGGGGATTAGATCCATTCGGGAAGGTGTTCCTTCCTCTAGGTTCTTGTCCTTCCTTTAGAGATCCTTACCCTAACCTCCATGGAAAACGCGTGCAACCGGGCCTTTATACTACGGTATCACTGCTACCTCGAGGGATAGGATGCCGTAGGGCGTGGTGTGTGCGTGTATGCATGGAGTCCTATTAATTATATGTGATGGGTAAGAAAGAGATGAGAGATCTCATCTCTCAAAAGCCTTCCCCAAATCTAACTCTAACAATTATCTAGGGCAAGAAATTAAATCTAAACTAGGGCAGAGAATGAAAATTACCTGGGGCAAGAATTGAAATCTAAACTAGAGCAATTAAATAAATCTACTTACTTTACAGATGGCTCTCTCCAAACATTTACACAGGATTGTCAGATCTGAATAGATGATATGAAAAGACGCATCGATACTCTCCAAAAGAATTCTAAATTTTATTCATAAAAAGAGGCATGGGGAGGCATGAAAAGAATACAATGATTTAGAGTTCCTATTTATAGAGGATAGGAAACCCTAGGTTACAATTGATCCGCATGTCTGCATTTACCAAAATGACCCTAGGTTCACTGGTCAGCGCCGCTATTTATTTTGGTAAAAATATTTCTCCACACAGGCTTTAACCTGCCGCGGAACCGCAGCTCGAAGCCTGGTTTGGCCGCGGTTCCGCGGTCAACAAAGAGAATTGGGCTTTGATCTTTTGTGGGCTAGCTTTGGTCATCTTGGGCTACTTAATTCTTTAGTTCTTTCTTTAAAATAGCTTATGTTCTCTTCCAGATTTTCCAGTGAATAATTGTGGTGTACTTTTAACCGTGGCTTCGAAATCTTGGACCTTGCGTTGCCTTGTACTGATCTTTTGTATAGGTTTGATTAAGATCCTTCTATTTATTGGTCAAACTCCCTCTTTTGTATTGTCTTTTGTCTTTTTCACTGTTTTTGCTCAAAGAACCTGTAATCTGTAATATGTAGCAGACATGCGTCAAAAGCACCTGTTTATTTATTAAACGAATAAGAATGGGGAATATAATAATGCAATATTATGGTATGAACAATACACAACCAGTAGCAAACCCACGGAATCAAATTTCGGTGATCCTTGGTCGCCCCTTTTTGGCTACTTCCAACGCTGTAATCAACTGTAGAAACGGCTCTATGAACCTATCTTTTGGGAATATGTTAATTGAGCTCAACATTTACAAGTTGGGAAGTGTACCTTCCGAACCTACTGCTCAGGTCTGTTCTGTCGAATTAATGGATGTCGACAGCAGCGAATTTGATCAACCTCTGTTAGTTATATGTATGCCCTAGAGGCCATTACTATACATAGGATGTATATTGTAGTGGATGCTGGGACATATATAGGGAGGACTTTCTTGCTCGACATGATAGTATGCTATCTGGTTAATCTTTACCTTAACGTGTACACTGATTGTCTCCCTGTTACATGTTGGTAAAGCCCTTAGGATCTGTACTTGACTACCTGGACTATGATGCAGATCATACTAGTGGGGACATGGTAGTCCATAAGTACATCCTTGAAAGTCCCTAGTCGTGGGTGTATCGAGATGGGGCATCGATATACCAGAGTAGACTAGCGTGTACCTTCTCGACCCATATAGATGGGCGATGGATGATCCCATATCCATCGGTGTTTGACATCAGAGATGATATACGGGTGCTCAGTAGAGACTGGGTACACTGGACGGACTCGCCGAGAACTCCCAGATGGTATTATACCTTACGTCAGATGGCAGTTCTCTGGTGACACTGGTACAGAGTAGTCTGTTGACCCGAGATCGTCATAGAGTCTTGTGTGGTTCCCACTGTGCTTTGATTTCCATCTTACCACGTCCAAGAGGGCGTGCAAAACGGTGGTTTTTGGGTACAGTCCCGAGTCACATGGAGGCAATGAGCGATAGGAGGGGATTCGTCTCTCCCAGTATAGGGGGTTGATGTTGCGCTGTGTTCGATTGGCTATAACAGGAAATCCCTGGCCAGGGTTGCTGAGATTTACTGGTAAGTGTTACCAGTAGTTTCTCGAACTATTATAGACCTCATATCGACACGACTTATCGAGCTATTGGGGTCTGACGTTTACCACCCCTAGGCGAGATATGCGATATATCAGACGATCAGACCGGACTGTACGGTAGTGTTACTGGTTGGATTCACTGGAGTGTGAGCGGGCTTGCTCGTCGATCTTCTGATCGCTCAATACCCGGGTGGCCGTTACGTTTAGCAGACCGCTTGCGGCTTGTGGGTGTTTGATATGATCATCATCTGCTGCCGGCGTATTGACGAGTCTTTAGAGTCCTACACAGAGGTTTCCTGGCTCAAGCGAAACGAAATAGGAGCACATATGAGATATGTACGGGACCGAGAATAATGCATGTATGTGATACCGTATTTCATTCTCGCGATGAATGTGTCGAATGGTTGTATGCGATATAACCTAGTTATCGAATCAAGGATTGATTCGATAAGCCGATACATTGTATACTAGTCGGTTGTGTGCGACATGACCGGATCATTGAATCAAGTGTTGATTTAATGATTTAATGCATAATTATATATTTGATATATTACTTTGCATTAACTAGTATCGGTTCACTTTAAATGGATTTTCTCACTTGGTTTGTGCACATTGTATATGTGATATACATTTGTACATATGATTGTATCATGTTTGATGATACATGATTGTTTAAGTGTATGTTAAGATTAAACCATGGTTATGTGATGGTTAGGGTTATGTTTTTATTTACTTACTCAATTATTTATTTATTTATTTCATTTTGGCAAAAGAAAAGAAATGGTGGCTAGCTTTGTTTTACATTGAAACTTCATGAAGGTTTGAAAAGTCCACCATTTTTGTTTCATGCCTAACCTAACCATTGACCTAACCCTAGTTTATTCTCTACACTTGACCATGGTTGATTATGATAAGTATTCTTTTATTTTCTATTTTCAAATAAACTCAATAGAATATTCATCTTCTTCTTCTTCATCTTCTTCACTTGAAGAAGCTTGCTTCATCAATGGTGATTGATGAAAACAAGTGAGAAATCCAATTCTAAAGTCTACCCACTTCCTATTTCTTCATCCTCTACCTCTTGCCAAGTAGTAGAGTGTGTTTCCTTCACAAGTTTTCTTGACTTGGTGAAGTTGGAGCTTGATCTAGTGATGCCTCGACGTAGATCATCTTCGGCATCGACGTCGACGACCTAGCCCGTCCATTCTCCGATGAAGCCGACGCTAGAGCCCGGGGTTCGACTTGGACAGCGAGGAGACTTCATTGCGGAGCTATGGAGGTGGAGAACCGGATCTACAAAGGTTGTATTTCCGTATTCTTTAGTTAAGTTGTTAACTAGTTTCTTTTTCGCCTAGAAATCTAGCCAACGATCCGGTAGTCGGGTTTCTCGGCACCGTTAAAATTTGAAAATGGCATGGTTGATGCCTTGTGAGACCTCATTAGGGTGCCTAGGAACCCTACAGTGGTATCAAAGCCAAGCTAGAGCCTTAGGCGAAGTCTAGACGGAGTTTGAAGTCCGAACGAACCCAAAAACCCATTTCAAAATTGCTCTCTGTCCTTTTTTCAAAAACTGGGATTTTTCCAAATTAAAAATTGCTAAAAAATTCAGCAGGGAAATATAAGAATTACGGCGCAAAAATTTTCTCATGAACAGTCCAAACTGCGGCGGAACCGCGGCAGAAGCCTAGCTTCTGCGGCGGTTCCGCGGTCCATTGATGACGTCAGCTTCTTTTGTTTGCACAGTAATTCCTATTTTCTGGAGTTGGATTTTCTGGGAATTTTTAATATTTTTTCAAGAGTTGAATTTTCTGGGGTTGTTTTGGGGATTCGGTGTTTCAATCGGAGTATCAAATTTTGTCTATGTGGCTTTCCGGATAAATTTTAGAATATGTTAAAAAGTTCGACCGGATATAAATACCCAATTTTTCCCCTGTCGGGAAATTTCCAAGTGTTGGATTTTTCTGTAGTTTAACGACGTTCTAAGTAGTGCAAGTAACGCGATGGACCCTCTAGAAGACAACAAACCTTAACTCGATTATGTGACCCTCTTGAACTGCCCTTTGAACCTTCGGGTTTGGGGCAGTACGGCGTGCCACATGTGAGGCGTTGGCTTGACCCTTCTACGGCTGGACCGTCGGTACTGAGGCACGAACTGAATGTTGTTAGACTTATTTCATGTGTTGATCTGTATCGGGAAAAATTGGGTGTTCGATTGTTCGATCGGAAAGTTTGACATTTTCTATTTATCCGGAATGGGATACAATAATTGGAATTCACAAGAAGTTATGAGATAACTGAATGAATGTTATGAACATAGTAGTTTAGTCTCACTTGATCGGTTGCCACGGAATTTTGATGTGATCAAAAGTCCGTCGAAATCACGTAGCGTACGCGGATACTCGCCGGGTAAACTTGATAGACAGCCTCACTCCATAGCCCCGACCAAGTGACTGTAGGAGAACCCCGTTGCCGAAAGCATCCGTCCGGGTGCTCGCGGTAGCGGTGTTCCGCCTTGGTGCACTTCGTCGACGGTATCGTGGGTGCAGCCGTCTATTGAAGTTTGCGACGAGCATTCGATCATGATGTCGGGAATCTTGTTGAATTACCCGACTTGACATTGAAAAGTGTTTTCGATATTGAGACTAAAATGCGGGGTTTATAATTGTTAGGCATGCGATGTCTAAGGAATTCATTTGGTCAGGCATGCGATGTCTGAGGTGGTTGCGGATTCTAACTGTTGTAGTTTTACACTTGCTTTTCTGTGACCGTAAGTGTAATATGTGATATCGCCGGTTTCGTTGCTATATGTCAACGACAATTAGGATGCGCATATTTACTTACGTTGATGACATGTGATGTTATGTGTTGCTGGATATGTTATATTGGATCGTCGTGTTTGAATAGCCGGGGGTTTTTATGTGAGATGAGTGTTTTTCATTTTCATTCATGTAAAAACTTGTATGTAATATTCTTTTATTGGGGCACTTCCAGGTTGCGGAAGATGTCACCGTTTGTATATTATTTACTTTTCCGCACTAGGATAGACCCAAGGAGGGGAGCACAAGTAACCGGGTTCTGGAGTCCAGTGGGAGACCAACTCGAGGAGTCGAGTCCGGGTCTCCTAACTCTAGAATTGGTAGGGTTGCTTGCCGCTCTCGTAGGGGTCTAGGGGTGTGGGTTTGGCTATTCATCGCGACCGTGGAATCCGTGTTTTATACTGGCTCGTATTGAAAACACGGACGTCCTAGTATATCCAATATTTCATATGTTTCTTCTGCTGCGATATCTGTGATGTGATCATGAGATGTTCTGTGATAGATACAGTATATAGTATATATGATATATTATATAGACGTTGCTTATGTTTTACACCCGCGCTAGCCCTGCCCCGCTCTGCCGTTAGTTACCTAACCTAACGGTGCACGAGGGGACATCGAGGCGAATGCGGATGGTATAAGTGTACGTCGTATTTATCTGTGATGTTTAGGTACTTAAATGATGGGACTTCATTAATGTGATTAATGAAATAAAAGAAACCTAAGATGTTGTAGAATCGAATTTCAAAATAAAACAGGTAGCTACAGTTCTTGCTTTGCACAGCGGTATATGTGATATATCCTGCACCTTATTCGATGAGGAAAGGACCGAGATCCCTTCACCGGGAGTGACTCCTTTAGCAATAACTGGCAGATGCTACACACTCGGTTTGTCTTTTGATTGCTTTTAAGAGTTTTTGCTATGCACAGTGATATATGTGATACATCCCGCACCTCATTCGACGAGGAAAGGACCGACGATCCCTTCACCGGGAGTGACTCCTTTAGCAAAACTAGAAAAGCATCAAAAACACTCCATTTCAAAATTCATTCGATCCTACAACGATATCAAGTTCATTACGCAATAGGTTTTCAGAAAAACCTGTCGTAGCCCTCCGTCATTTCAGATAAGTACTAATTAGTATTCGTGCTGCGGTTGTTTGGCATGCGTCAAGGCGTAGTGTACGGTAGCTAACTAGTGCTTATCTGCTAGCATACGATGCGATTGGATTAGGGTATTCGTACGGCGTTGTTTGGCATGCGTCAAGGGTCGTGCGGGTGGGTTTAATTCAATCAAGAAATGTACGGGTTGAACTTGACTAGCAGACTATGGGTTGTTTGGCATGCGTCAAGGTCATAGCGAGCTAGGGGCAAAATATTATCGGGAATTTCAAGTGTTGAAATTTGCAATGAGATTGCATACCTTCTATGAGATAGTTGGATCCCGATACCCGCTGCGAGTAAGAGTTACTCCTGGGAGAGTTTTATACATTACAATTAGCCGATCAAGTAGGTGTCTAGAAAGGTGTCAACGGGGTCACGCCTCTGGGAAAACGAGGTTTACATTAATTAGGTTCGTGCGAAAGCACGGGGGACCTCCCTCAAAGTACCGACACTGGCCTGGCTGAAAGATTGGCGAACTTGTAGTGTGTAATTAATCCCGGCTGGTCTTTCCTTTTAGGGTTTGAAGGAAGATTTGATAAAAAGCAGTGGGAGCCATCCTGATTAGATAAAATAATAACCAATCTATTCTTGCAAGAGCGCACGCTGAGTGTTTTCTTCTCTCTCTCTCCTGGTAGCGACCATATCACTCCTTAATCAAGATAATAATACGGATTATTGACCGAACCCGCTTGTTATACTGAGCTGGGGAACGTTGGTCCCGCTCCAACTTATAAATGTTATAAGACAGAGCAGGAAATTGGGGATTACCAGATTTCCCGTGCTGCCCAAACGAAGAGAGTGCATGCTGATGCATCATCTTCGGGTGTGTTCATTACAAAGAACTGTTTCTCAGTAACCTCTGCGTCCTGGGTATTTGATACCAAATCAGGATCCCAGATATGTAATCTGTTACATAGGGCTACAGAAAGGTAGAGAACTGAGAACGGGTGATAAGTTTCATGAGGCAGAAAACGGGGCAAGTGTTGCAGCCAAGTCTGTTGGTCACTGTCACCCTGTATTACCAATACAATTGATTCTGAACGAATGTTATTAGATACCGAACCTGATATACAAAATCATATCACTCTCTTTATTAGTAAAGAAATGATAAAATTTTGTATTGTTGGATAATGTTTTGAACATTTCCTATATCAAAAGTTGATCGGTTCAGCCACGTTATCTAAAAGCATTGACGTTCTAAATCAAACTACAGTTCTTAGTATACAGATCACACACAAGAGGAAGAGTTCAGACATGAACGAATTCTTCTTGAGGCATTGTAGACTAGGTCATATCAATGCGACCCGACTAGCTGAAGTTACATGTAGATGCATATTCAAATCAGTTTGAATTTACATCTTGTGAAACTCGCCAGTCATGTCACAAAGATAAGATGACCACAGCCCTGTTTATTGGAAACAGAGTTAGTGAACTCTTGGGATGATACATGTTGATGTATGTAGGTCCCCTGTCTACACATACCAAGACCGGTTCTCTTTACTTCATTACATTCTCTGATGATCTTTCGAGATTCAGACCTATGTTCCTGTTGAAACACAAGTCCGAACCTTTTGAGATATTCACAGAATATAAGTTAGAAGTAGAGAACCAATACGGGTATAAGTATTATGTCCTTTGATGAGATCAAGGAGGAGAATACTTGAGCACGAAATTCTTGGACTTTTCTAAAGGAGAATGAGATTCTCTCTCGGCATTACTCCTCCGTATACACCATAGCACGATGGTATATCGGGGCGGAGCAATAACACCCTATGTGATAAGGTGTGCTCTATGATGAGTACTACTGAGTTACCTATTTCCTTTTGGGAGTTATGCGCTTGAGAAGCTGCATACCTATTGAACAGGGTTCAAATCAAATCGGTTGCTTACCACTTCATATGTGATATGGAATGGGAAGAGCCCATGTCTTAAGCTAGTTAAGATTTGGGGTTGTCCGGCCTACGTCAAAAAGCAAAATCCGGACAAGCTCGAGACAAGGTCTGTAATGTAGAACTGGAAAGGTTCCAGCTATACAAACTACAGCAGATGATTTGATAGAACCAAAGGATTCAATAGTTACTAACGAACCTCAGCCTCTCCGCCGATCTAGTAGGGTTCCTCACCCACCTGAGAGATATTTCGGTTTCTCTATGACAGTGGGAGCGAGGATTGCATCATGAGATGATGACCCAACTAGTTTCGAGCTGGCCATCAGGAGTGAGACTCTGTAAGAATGGCTGGATGCTTAGTGATCTGAGATGGAATCCTTATACACCAACAAAGTATGGACTTTGGTTGCTATATCTGAAGGGTTAAATCCCCATCAGGAGCAAGTATATCTTGAGAAGATTACTTGGTGTACATCGAAAAGTTGAGACTTTCAAAGCTAGACTTGTTAAAAGTTTGCATCATTGACCAGCTGTGGATAATGATAAAACCTTTTCAAGTATCTATGCTTAAGTCCATCCAGATCCTACTTACCACGGCTACATACCATGACTACGATATCTGGTGGTTGGGTGTCATGACTGCTTTTCTAAATGATATTTTGGAAGAGAGCGTCTATAAGTACACAGCCAGAGGGCTTCGTAGACAGTGGGAGCAGCGGAAACGTGTGCAAGATGTTTTATAGGATAAAGCAGGCATCGCGGAGTTGGAACATCTGTTTTGATGGAGTAGTCAAAGAGTTTGACATCATCAAAATGGTAGATGAACCTTGTATAAATAAAAAGGTAGTAGGGGGTATGGTGGTGATCCTCGTAGAGTACGTGGATGACATACTCTTGATAGGGAAGGAGTTTCCTATGCTACGCTCGGTCAATCTCCACTTATCACAATGATTCTCCATATAGGATCAAAATGATACCTCCTAAATCCTGGGTTTTGGATCTATGAGATAGATCTAATTGGATGTTAGGATTCTCACTAGTTGTAGTGAGATGGTATCAATCGATCCTGGGGAGAATCACTGGAAGGGTTCCAGGGTGATAAAGACGACTGAAAGTCAGTCACATGCATTGTCTTTACCCTCAGTAAAGGGGCGGTATGTTAGAAGAGTTCCAAGCTAGATACCGTGGCATACTAGACGATAAAGGCTGAATATATCGCTACTTAAGATGCTACCGAAGAGGCTGTTTGGGTGTATATTGGTTCATGAGATGAACTACGTTCCAACCATTGTGTGACAATGGAGTTATGGCTTATGCCGAGGAACGCCGGTCCCATCAGTGATCCAGACATATTCTAAGGCAGTGTCACCTGATCATGGAGATGGTTGATCTCCAGGGAGATCGAGGTTAGGAGAGTAGACTCAGAAAACAACACAGCGGATCCACTCACAAAGGCCTGTTCCCAGAGAGAGACTTTTATGGGATGGTTGAGTATGAGATACTGTAACCACTGCTATCAGATGGCCCTAGTGCAAGTGGGAGATTGTTAGTTATATATATGCCCTAGAGGCCATTACTATACATAGGATGTATATTGTAGTGGATGCTGGGACATATATAGGGAGGACTTTCTTGCTCGACATGATAGTATGGTATCTGGTTAATCTTTACCTTAACGTGTACACTGATTGTCTCCCTGTTACATGTTGGTAAAGCCCTTAGGATCTGTACTTGACTACCTGGACTATGATGCAGATCATACTAGTGGGGACATGGTAGTCCATAAGTACATCCTTGAAAGTCCCTTGTCGTGGGTGTATCGAGATGGGGCATCGATATACCAGAGTAGACTAGCGTGTACCTTCTCGACCCATATAGATGGGCGATGGATGATCTCATATCCATCGATGTTTGACATCAGAGATGATATATGGGTGCTCAGTAGAGACTGGGTACACTGGACGGACTCGCCGAGAACTCCCAGATGGTATTATACCTTACGTCAGATGGCAGTTCTCTGGTGACACTGGTACAGAGTAGTCTGTTGACCCGAGATCGTCATAGAGTGTTGTGTGGTTCCCACTGTGCTTTGATTTCCATCTTACCACGTCCAAGAGGGCGTGCAAAACGGTGGTTTTTGGGTACAGTCCCGAGTCACATGGAGGCAATGAGCGATAGGAGGGGATTCGTCTCTCCCGGTATAGGGGGTTGATGTTGCGCTGTGTTCAATTGGCTATAACAGGAAATCCCTGGCCAGGGTTGCTGAGATTTACTGGTAAGTGTTACCAGTAGTTTCTCGAACTGTTATAGACCTCATATCGACACGACTTATCGAGCTATTGGGGTCTGACGTTTACCACCCCTAGGCGAGATATGCGACATATCAGACGATCAGACCGGACTGTACGGTAGTGTTACTGGTTGGATTCACTGGAGTGTGAGCGGGCTTGCTCGTCGATCTTCTGATCGCTCAATACCCGGGTGGCCGTTACGTTTTGCAGACCGCTTGCGGCTTGTGGGTGTTTGATATGATCATCATCTGCTGCCGGCGTATTGACGAGTCTTTAGAATCCTACACAGAGGTTTCCTGGCTCAAGCGAAACGAAATAGGAGCACATATGAGATATGTACGGGACCGAGAATAATGCGTGTATGTGATACCGTATTTCATTCTCGCGATGAATGTGTCGAATGGTTGTATGCGATATAACCTAGTTATCGAATCAAGGATTGATTCGATAAGCCGATACATTGTATACTAGTCGGTTGTGTGCGACATGACCGGATCATTGAATCAAGTGTTGATTTAATGATTTAATGCATAATTATATATTTGATATATTACTTTGCATTAACTAGTATCGGTTCACTTCAAATGGATTTTCTCACTTGGTTTGTGCACATTGTATATGTGATATACATTTGTACATATGATTGTATCATGTTTGATGATACATGATTGTTTAAGTGTATGTTAAGATTAAACCATGGTTATGTGATGGTTAGGATTATGTTTTTATTTACTTACTCAATTATTTATTTATTTATTTCATTTTGGCAAAAGAAAAGAAATGGTGGCTAGCTTTGTTTTACATTGAAACTTCATGAAGGTTTGAAAAGTCCACCATTTTTGTTTCATGCCTAACCTAACCATTGACCTAACCCTAGTTTATTCTCTACACTTGACCATGGTTGATTATGATAAGATTCTTTTATTTTCTATTTTCAAATAAACTCAATAGAATATTCATCTTCTTCTTCTTCATCTTCTTCACTTGAAGAAGCTTGCTTCATCAATGGTGATTGATGAAAACAAGTGAGAAATCCAATTCTAAAGTCTACCCACTTCCTATTTCTTCATCCTCTACCTCTTGCCAAGTAGTAGAGTGTATTTCCTTCACAAGTTTTCTTGACTTGGTGAAGTTGGAGCTTGATCTAGTGATGCCTCGACGTAGATCATCTTCGGCATCGACGTCGACGACCTAGCCCGTCCATTCTCCGATGAAGCCGACGCTAGAGCCCGGGGTTCGACTTGGACAGTGAGGAGACTTCATTGCGGAGCTATGGAGGTGGAGAACCGGATCTACAAAGGTTGTATTTCCGTATTCTTTAGTTAAGTTGTTAACTAGTTTCTTTTTCGCCTAGAAATCTAGCCAACGATCCGTTTTAGGGTTTCTCGGTACCGTTTAAATTTGAAATTGGCATGGTTGATGCCTTGTGAGACCTCATTAGGGTGCCTAGGAATCCTACAACCTCATGATACTGATCTTGACTCTTTTCATATGTTGTTGTTTGACCCAACTATATATCATACACATACGGACTCTTCCACCGAGTTGTCCGGGTCAACAACTAACATTGATTATGAACCGTTTTTGGAGTCTGAAGATCACCCCGCGCTTTGTGATGACATTATTCTTAGGGGTATTGATGAGACTTTCGAGAAAATCTTCGCTGATGAACTCGCATTTTTGAAAGACATGGGTGTTGAGATGAATCCACTTAAAAACAAAGAAATTGAACATCCACCTCTTCTTCTGGACTGTAAAGAGAATGCGAGTAATCCATTACAATCACTGAGTCGTCTCTCCAAAACGAGACGCAAACACATTCTTTCACACCACTTATCCTTTCCCCACTTCTTCTTGGCTCTTTTCAACTTGTTCTTTCACCAACCGGTGCACTACACGAATAAAATCTTCGAATGGTTGGTGTTGACTTTCGGTCTTTGCAAAGCTTGGCATCGACCAATAATCTTGACCCCTTATTTTGATTTTTAAAAGATTAACATTGCTTAACTCAAGTTTGGGGGGGTATAATCTGGCTCTTGAAAAGAAAATTTTTACTCAAAAAATTATAAGCCAAAAATAAGTTTGGGGGAGGATTTTCACGATCATATTTCTTGCCCCCATTAATAAATTTCCTCCCAAGCTTACAGGTTTTCGAGATATAGCGGATGGCAACAGTAAGGACATTGTTGAAAACAAGTTTGGAGGAGCTTTGTGCTTATTTATGCATCATTTGCATATCACTTTGTATAAGCACAAAACATTTTGAAAAACCTATAAAAAAATTTTAAAAATTCAAAAGATAAAAATATAAAATATTTAATTTTGTACATAAATAAGATAATAAAAGATTAGATAGTGAAAAATTGCATCCAAAATATTAGAAAATTTTAAGAAAACCAAGAAAATTAGAAGTTTTCTTAAACGAACTAGTAATAAATAGTTATGAGCCGTTGTCCCAAGGGTTAATAAGATGAAAGAAGTCACTAATCTGAGAATAAAAATAAATCTGAAAAATAGTTCCTATTCTGGAAGCCAAACATTTGAACGTTGATACCCTACCATTCGCACTTACACACGTCTTGAAACTCGGGATAGTAGAGGATACCTTGAAATGCTCTTGTCTAAAAGCTAAAGTATGAAGGAAATAAAAAAATGAATAAAAAAATAAATGGTGAGAAAAATGAACACTGCTTTTTGTTATCGCCAAGGCAGCAATAAAAAAATATAGCGAGGGTGCTTCATCACCTAGTGCCTTAGACCAACTGGTCTGGGAGTTACTGCTAAGCCTTAGGTGGTGCAAGACGAGGAAAATACTAATATACTTAATAAGCAGGCACATGAGTAATCGGTCGGTTAGTACCTCAAGAAGTATTAACGGTCGCATGAAAAATGTATGAGCAAATCCATCTAAATATTCATCAAATTAAAAAGTACTGAGGCAGATGGAGAAAAGTATGATAGCTTGAATTGAATTCTCCGGATGTAGGGATGTTCTTTACACACACATAGGGTTATATGATCGATGTTTGGAAGAAAGGTAGAAATGAAGAATAAAGACGATATTTTATTGAGCGATGATGTGATTTATAACATCTTTTCATGACTATTAAGATAGGGCTCATGACAACAGAAAAGCTAGTATAGTTGGAAACTCTAATTTTCAAAGTCTTTCTTTTACAATTCTTATCTTTATATGTAACTTTCACGGTCTTCCTTTTATTATGGGATTTTGTGGGTGCAATCCGCTAAAAACCCACAGGAGACAACACTCCTCCTACTATGGACACCTAGAGGTTTAAAGGCTTATTGCACGTGCTCAATGCAATCGTGTTGCCTACGAAAGTGTGCTAGTTAGTTTTTCTTTTTCTTATATTTTCTCCTTCTCTTTCTAATAAAACAGTTTGCTCGAGACGACCAAAAATAAGTTTGGGGGAATTTGATCAGTCGAAAATATTGCATTTTTAACACGTCAATTTTCCTACTATTTGCACTCATCTAAAGGTGTTCGGTATGAATATAGCACATATTAGCAAAACATCTGTAAAATACCAAATAACATGTGTTATACATTATAACCGGCATTTTGAGGGAAATTGAGTATTTATCATTGTACGCATGATCTTTTATATAGAGCAACACTTGTCTCGAGAATCTCTGCAGGAAATTCCAGGAATAGAGCCGAAACTGCTAAAAGTGCTGATAAAAATACGCCAGGTCCAAGACTTGTAATCTAGCAGTGAACAAAAGAGTATAAAAATATTTCAGATATAAAATAAGGCCCTATGGATGAGCACAAATTCACCCTGGAAAAATCATGCTTCAAGCCTTCAAAAGGGCCGCGGATCCGCGGCCAAAGGGGCTTATTTGCGGCGGATCCGCGGCCACATCAGCATGACGTCAGCAGTTCTTCATTTCAGGCTTCTCCTTTCACTTGGCAAACTTCTTCAAGCCAATGTAAATTCCAGAAATCTCCAAAAGCTTCTGTCCGAACAGCCAAGCTTCTTGTACAAGCTAATCACCTCCAAGCTTCTCAAATAAGCTAGCTAACTAACTAACTCTAGAAGCTTCTACTCAACTACCAAGATTGCAAGTGATGCTAAACTAAACCTAGCTTCTAAAGGAAGCTAATCATAATCAAGCTTCTAGGGGAAGCTAAAGGTGAAGGCTATAAAAGGAGACCTAAGGCTTCTTCTCAAGGGTTGTTCGTTGTTGATCATTCCACATCAATTCACCCACAAGTTGAGTGACACAACTTGTGCACCCAAACCCTAATCCAATCACCAAAAGCCAAATTCAAGATCTCCGAGTACAAATCAAGCAAGAAGCCTCCAACCTTTTAGAAGCGACGCTGATCTTCAACCGAGCAAGTGATCCAAGACGATCCGCGACTCACGGAGATGATGCGGAGCTAATTCGACGATCGAGTTCTTTCCTCAAATTCTTATAGTTCTTGAGCGAATTGTAACGGAATTGTTGAATAATAAAAGGTGAAATTTCTTTATCTTGCTTATCTTTATATTTGAGCATTATGATGAGTTTTCAATTCTTGATTGATTTCTTTGTTATGATGCTTGAGTAAAAACTCCGCTCGTGGAGGAGTCGAGAGAATAGATAGATGATGATGATTACAATCTTGAAACGATTCTTAATTCCTATGAGTTTTGTAAACTCTTGTAAATTGAATCATCGACAACCTAGTTTCGAGCGAGATGCTTTCTTGAATGTTTTCGCTTTTAATTAGAGATCGACGATTGATGATTCAATTTAGTGGAGGCTAGCATTTGAATGATAATCAACGAAAGGAAAAAGGATGAGATGAAGAAACCCTAGTTCCTTCAATAGATCCTTAAACCTCGTTGATCGTCATCGATCTAGCAACAAATCATCAATGGATAAGAATACGTAATCACAAGTCTTCATTATTCACTATCGATTCGATCGATTCCTACGAGCCTCATTACAAATCTTGATTACTCATTTGATTTGGATATCATCAATTCTTGATTCTTGATTTTTAGTATTCTTGATATTAGATCTAGATTTTGATAATTCTTGAAATTCACTTTTAAATCTTGAATCGAATTCTCTTTTCTTTTCTCTTTAATTTTCAATTCAACTAAAACAAATACGAGAAAAACTTACTTTCCCTGTGGACGATCCGCACTCGCTAACGAACCTACAATTGACACCGTTATTGATTGCGGTTTACAAATTTATTTGGTTGTGATATTTTACATTTTCTTACACACGACATCCGAGAAAACTTCATCAATCAGTCACCCTGGTGGTCGAGCGGGCGACCCGAGATGGGTCTATCTCTCTTTCAGAAAGCGGTCTGGGGGTGCTGCCGAGACCGGGGTCGTGGCCTTTCCCTCTTCTATTCATGATTGGAAGAAGAAATTTTTCTTCGTTTCCCCTCCCGAGGGCGAGGGCTGGCCCATGCCTACCAAGTGGTCGAGGGAGAAATGTCTGTCGGGAAACTAGTCCAATGACCCCGCCGCGGTGAGAGTGGCGTCGTAGGAGCCCATCCCCCGACCCGTGCTACTATCTGAGAGGGTCCTGAGTTGGGCCGGGCTCAGCCCCATTGGGTTCGTGGGTAAGTTAGGCTCGCTTTTTGGCTTGCGTTTTGCTCGTGTCGCTGACTTGTTGGGTATTTGTTTTGTGTAGGATCCATGGACTTCGACTCGCTTAAAGCCTCCATGCGCCAGTCGAGGAAGGTTACGAAGGTTGGGGGCGCCAGCTCTTCTCGCGCGAAGCCCGCCCTGGCTCCTACTGCTCCGGTGGTGGTGTCCCGCGAGCGTTCGGGGGCGGATCCCGCCCCGGGTCTCAGCAGAGTAGCGGGACGGAAGCGGGCCCTAGCTCTGGAGGATCTGGTCTCGGAGGAGGAGATCGGCTCTCCGTCGGAGCCGCTCAAAAGGAGCTCCCAGAGACCTTCCCGGGGCCGGCCCTCACCGACCATGGTGGAGAAAGGGGGCCTCCGATTCGCGGTGCCATCAGGGCTATCCGTTGCAGATAGCCTTCTGCATGAGATAGAGGCCTCGGCCGGGGGTAGAGTTCCCGGGGGGGGTCTTCAGGGCTCAACTGGCATCCATCGCCCAAGAGTCCGTGCAGGTAAGTGTTTGGTTCATTGTGAGATTTGGTGCCTTCTTCGTCTTTCTGATCTCTTTCGTGTCTCCCAGGTTCTCCAGCACGTTACCCTCGCCTTGCGTATGGAAGCCGAGGTGGTAGCCACGGCGCTGGAGGATGCGGGCCGGCTCGCCTCGCTGGAAGAGAGCTCCAGGCGGGAGCTGGAGGCGGTGACAGCGAGGGTTGCTGCCTTGGAAGGCGAGATGGAGGCCGGGAAACGGGAGGTAGCCCGGCACCGTGAGGCTGTCGTGACTGCCGAAGCCAAGCTCGGGGATGCCCAGGTGCTTGCCGGCAACCTGAAGAGGACGATGAAGACCCTCCGGAAGGAGCTTGGGGCGGCGGCCAAGTCGGCCGAACTGAAGGCGGTGGAGAGCTATAAGAAGTTGAAGGACTTCTATGACGACCTGGCCGTGGCTACGACCCGCATCTGGTATGACGCCCTTGACGCCGTTAAGGCCCGAATGGCGGAGTTTGCCGACGGAGATCTCCGGGGCGAGTTCCCCCTCGCGGACGCCGATGAGTAGGGGGAAGAGGTTCCTGGCGAGGAAACCGCCGAGGACTCCGCGCGTCACGTGGTGGATGTCGAGGACCCCAAGGTCACAGCTGGCCCCGAGGTCTAGAGCCCCAGTCTTTCTCCTCTTATTTCTTTGTTTTTGGAATTTTGTAAGGCTGGGGAGCCCCAAAAAATACCTTTTGTAAAGCCTTTATCTTTGGTAGCAATAAAATTTTTCTTTGGTTTCATCAAATCGCGTTCTATCATCTGTTTGTGAAGAATGCTCGTAAGATATCTCTGCTTGCACCGTTGTGTTTTCATGTCAGATTGGCCATCTGTCTAGCGATCGTCCGTCGAGTTGATTTCGATCACTTGCCGACGAGGACGCCCAACGCTGCCGAGGAGGTATTCCCATAAGCCCTGAAGTCGATGGGAGATCGTTTAGACCAGGATAGACTTGATGCCCCTCACTGGGGTCTTGAGTCCTCTGCGGGTGACGGGCAGAGCGCTGTTCGCCGTATTTGTGCCGAGCATGAATGGGAGGATGCTCGGTGGCCCCATGAGGGGTGCCATCTTTTGACTTCTGGCAATGCGAGTGACGACCACTAGCCGGAGATGACCGAGCAGGGTAGCAGCTCGGTTGCCTCTTGCGAGGGCTTTGATCCCTGTTAGTTGTGGTAGGAAGCTACCAGCCGGGGATAGCCGAGCGAGGGATCCTCAGGCTCGACTGCCTCTGGGAGGGCTTTCTGATACCTGAAATTGCAGTAGGGAAGATACTCGCCAGGGATAGCCGAGCAGGGAAGCTGCCGAGCTTCCTCTAAGGAGGACTTTCTGGTCCTTGGCGTTGCGATAGGGAGGTTACCCGCCAGAGCCGACCGAGCAGGGTAGCTGCTCGATTGCCTCTTGCGAGGGCTTTGATCCTTAGCGTTGGAGGGGCTGTAAGAAGCCCATTAAGGATGGTCGGGAAATGAAGCTGTGCGGTTGCCTCTTGGCGAGGGCTTTGATCTCTGGCGTCGTGGGTAGGCAACTACCAGCCTGGGATAAATGAGCGGGATAGCCGCTCGGGTGCCTCTTGTGAGGGCTTTGATCCCTGGCGTCGTGGGTAGGGAGCTACCTGCCGGAGTTGACCGAGCAGGGCAACTGCTTGGTTGCCTCTTGCGAGGGCTTTGATCCTTCAGGACGGGGACCAAACAGGGTTACCGCCCAGTGCCTCTTGGCGAGGACTTTGATCCCTGTCGGTTGTGATAGGAAGCTACCAGCCGGGGATAGACGAGCAAGGACTCGACTGCCTCTGGGAGGACTTTAGTCCTTGGCGCGGGAGAGGCTGTAAGAAGCCTACCAAGGACCCTTGGCCGGACAGGGTTACTGCCCGGTGCCTCTTGGTGAGGGCTTTTGTCCTAAAGGATAGCCGAGCGAGGGATCCTCGGGCTCGACTACCTCTGGGAGGGCTTTTTGATCCCTGGCGTTGCGGTAGGGAAGCTACCCGTCAGGGATAGCCGAGCAGGGAAGCTGCTGAGCTGCCTCTAAGGAGGACTTTCTGGTCCCTGGCGTTGCGGTAGGGAAGCTACCCGCCAGGGATAGCCGAGCAGGGTAGCTGCTCAGCTACTTCTTCATGAGGTTTCGCCCGACCATCCAGTCGCAGGTATTGGGAACAGGAACGGTCGCGGCGATCGCGCGCGCAGCACGCGCATTGAATGTGGGGGGAGGCAAAGTGCCAGGGTCGCGTCGTTTCAATTCCGCCAGGGGAGGTCGAGGCGAGGCACCCTGGCGGTGGATCTCGGGGTGGAGCCTTGGGGCGCCCAACGGGCCTCAAGGAGTATCGGCCCGTGAGATCTGTAGCTTGGGGTCACAGCCTCCCGGTGGTCAGCCGCCCCGACGAGGGCGGAGCCTTCTGGAGGCGGAGGAGCGGCGACCTGGAGCCCAAGTCCGGCCGTTTGAACGCGGATGAGCGCTTCCACGAGGGACTGCAGCCGAACTATTCGGTTGGCGAGGGCGTTGATGATGGTTGCTGGAGGGGGATCGTCCGAGCCTCCGGTGAGGGGAAGGCAGCGGCTGGTATCTGGGTCTTCAGGGTGATCGCTTGCCATGTGTATGGAGATCGGAAGGCCAACTTTGTGTTTTGTGGAGTCGCTTCCCACAGACGGCGCTAACTGATGGAGGTCCTTTTCGGGTCTCCGTCAGATGTTGTCTTCCGTTGATCTCCCGGTGGATTTTGGTGGTGATCTTCTGTTGTGTGTGGATCTCAATAGGTTTTGATGAGATTAGTGATTTGAGGAGTTTAGCGCCGAGTACCTGCAAAGAAGCCCCAGGGTGGTTTGGTACCACTGAGGACCCTCCGACGATCAAGTTAGTGCTAGATCCGAGCAGAGTAACGGCTAAGTGGAATAAAAAATGGCTTACTTGACCCCTCGGTGATAGGGGTTTATATAGTGGCGGCAGCACGCAGCAGCAGGCGCCTCGCCGGCATCTACGCTCCCGACGTCACACCCGCGTAAAGAGCGGATCGCCCATTAATAGGGATCGCGATGGCGTGGAACGTAGGACGTTGTTGGCGAAGAATCTGCGCGTGGCGAGATTTGCGGAGCGGCGGTTATGCCTGTGAGTGGTGGAATTGGTCGGTCGAAGGGACCTAGGAAGATGGTCTTGGTTAGGGAGCTCGGAGACGAGCAGGGGGGCCGAGGAGTCCCAGTCCTGTGGCAGCTCGGGGCAAGCTGAGGGGCCGGGGAGGCCAATTTGCAGGGGGTTCTGAGGAGGGCCAGCTTGTGCTTGCGGGTTGGGTGCAGAGGTGGCCTGGTCGGCCCCTGTGGACCCTTTCTTCTGAGTTCTGGGGCACGTCATCTGCCACGTGTCCTGATCTCGCATCGCCGATATTAAGCATCATCATTACTAGTATTACTAAATGCTAAATAAGCCTTACTTAGACTATCAGAGCACATACGAGTTCTAGAATAGCTGAGCCAAAATACGACCCAAGCTCCAACACGCTATGTTCATGTTCACTCATTTACTTTATTCAGTATTTATTTATGTCCAATCTCGGCTTATTTACTTATTGAATGAGTTTTAATTGAGCCAAACTTAGTAACTTCAAATTTTTTGAATATCCCCGAGAATATAAAATCCAGTTATTAAATGATGGGAAAATAAATATAGGATATTAAATTCTGATAATGGAGCGATTAATTTATTTAGAAATAAACAGAATAAAATAGCCAAGGAACAAACTTCAAACCATAGTGGATTGGGGTTTAGATATGTGGGCCTCTCCCCGGATCCGATAAGAACCCGTTATGAAGTATTTGACAATTCATCCACGGACAAATTTTAATTTGAAAACAAGTCCGCATCTATTGTACACAGCAACCCACGATAGAGACAATAATTAATCTCTAGTCCAATTTTAGGGAAAATATTTTCCCTTGAGAAAAAGGGTTCGCCGCTAGGGTTTCGCTCGAAAATCTCTAGCGATCTCTGGCTATCGATTGAGGAGTCGGCACTCTTTGGGCCGATAAACCCTAGGTTTCACTCTTATTTCTCCTCTTTTGATCAATTTGCTTAAAAAGTTGTATTTTTGATGGAAAATTTTTATTTTTTTTGTGTAAAAAGTATCTCTTTTTATATGATTAGGTCTCAGTGGAGCTAATGGAAATGTAACCCTAAATTGATTTTTAAATATTCCAGTTTGCAGTTATTCTCGTTTATAATTGTTAGAATTTTAAAAAATTTTAACTGTGGGGAGAAATTTATGAAATCATGAAGCAAATTTATGTGGAAAATATTTTCGCTATACACAAGCAAAATGTGTGAAAATATTTATAAATTTGTCCTTGAGCTGATTATAGTTTGTTATAAGTCCGCGTTTAATTTTGAACAAGAACCCGAGATAAATAATAATTAATCTTTAGCCCAGGCTTGGGGAAAATACGTTTTGAGAAAAAGGGTAAGCTGCTAGGGTTTTGTTTCGAATCTCCGAAATGAGGATCTCAGCACACTGCAGAATAAATCCTAGGTTTCCCTCTTGTTCCTCTTTCTCTTTTTGGTTAATTTTTGCCTTGATAAGTTTAATTTCGGATGAAATAGTTGTAATCTGTTAATTATTTATTCTATTTGCAAATAGTTCTTTTAGTATTATTAGATCTTAATTGAGCAAGTGAAATAGTAAAATAGTTATTATTATTATTATTATTATTATTATTATTATTATAATCTCTTCCCTATTTTCCGTAGGGTGGTGAGAAATACGAAATCATTAAGAAAATTCTGAGATTAGAGAAGAAAAAGATGAATTACACTACTGTCAAAATTCAAATAATTCCATTTCTATAATTAATTGGTTGCAGAAAATTTTGATTGAATAAGTTAAATGCAGAATTTGAACAATGACAGATTATTGTGCCATCATGAGCTATATTTTTCATGGAGCTTACAATGCATATTTTATTTGTGCAACTGTTGATAATGGTCTATTATAAGTACCTTTCTTTAGTGGGCATTGTCCATTTATGCGAGATTGTTCAAGTTAAGCAAATGATAGGTAGGCAATTTGTTGTAACAACAAAAATGAAGACAAGTTTGGATGAAGAGGTAATGCTGAATTAATTGACATTAAAAACTGTTCAATCAATAAACCTCGATGATTATTCTTCTAGAACAAAGTTGCGGTTATGATGGCAAGCCACTCCTTGCGGATAGAAAGTTGAATAGTGTTTTTGAACGCCGAATTCTGATTGGAAAGAAGGAGGGAAAAAATCATCTTGGACCTAATAGTTGGTATGTTGCGAACTAGCGTATTTATGTAGAGTCTGCAAAATGGGGTCATGACTAGATTTTGACAAATATTAGATTTGCAGTTGAAAATCAATTGGTAGCCTTAATGAAAGAAGCTTATGTAGCTGCCTTTATATACTAGAGTAATAATTCATAAGTACCGATAAATTACAAAGCCTTGAGGACGTTATCCTTCAAGGTATAAAATACATCAGCAATGGGAACTTTTATGTATGTCTTCATGTAGTTCAAGAGCCTCAATGTGAGAACACATGCACACATTATGCAGCAGGAACACATTGAGCTTGATATGACTAGGGGTAACCTATCCATCCGCTTTCGATAAGTCAACCTTGACACAAATTGTGATTTATACTTTCACAATGGTGGTTTTAATTTCATGCTGAAATGTTTATTTTCTTGCAAGCTTAATTTTTATGCTTAATTTAAAATTGTATTCATGTTAGCTAAAGCACATTTTAGTTGTTATTGGTATGTACTTTTCCCGAGAATTGAGATTTGAAGTTACAATTGTTAACACTGCTATATCATGTAAAATTATAAGGCTGATTCTCTTAGATGTCAATCTTATTGCCTTCATCTTTATAATCATTGTAGCTTAACTAACTGATTGATGTAATTATGACTCTGTAAATTTTAGAGGTCTTGAGAAGAACATTGGTGTTACTTTAGTACATAGGATTATATATGAACCTTTATCACCACTGTAGAGTTTAAATGCTTAAATAGCCACTTAAACTCTAGTAGGGCGACTCAAGAAGCAAGCCATGCCAACCACTTTGCTTTCTTCATTTGTTCTAAATCATGGATCATTGATAAAATCTTATCTTTTGATGCAAAGCCATGTTCTAACTGTACATGAATCCACTAATGATGTTTATTGAATATGGCAGCTCATATATGCTATATTTCTTACAGCCGCGGTTATATCTTGCATCTTTCTGTTGTACAACTACAACTTAAACAAGTGCCTTCCCGATTGAAAGTCTATGTACAATACATGTATTATATTCAATAATTAAATGCCTTTTCTTTTATTGTTAACTATTAAACTTGTATTGATGCTCGACAATAGGAGATTTTGCCGTCCATGGCAGGGGGAAAGCTTTTGGCAGTTTGCCAGTCAGGCGGTGAATTTGTTACTAATAGCGATGGATTGATGTCTTATTCTGGTGGTGAAGCGCATGCAATTGATATCGATCGTGATATGCCACTCAATGATCTTAAGTCAGAGTTACGTAGCATGTTTCACTTCAGGGCTGATTCATTTTCAATCAAGTATTTTCTTCCGAATAATAGAAAAACTTTGATCACGGTGTCTAGTGATAAAGACTTGCAGCGCATGGTTGATTTCCATGGAGATTCATCTTTTACAGACATTTATGTTATGAAAGTCATCAAAAAGGTTGAGAACAGGTATGCTTTACATGACTGTTCTTTATTCTTCTTCATCATTGTCATCATCGTCTAAGCCTTTTTCCATCAAAATGGGGTCGGCTATGAAGCAAAGCTCCATTAAAGATCTAACTAAGTCTTACAACCGTCTGTCGACCCAATCTAAATAAATGCCAAAATCTTGGTTCGGAAAACTGTGATAAGAGAGGGCTTGTCATGGTCCTAGACCGGTTGACATCCTCTAATTTCTTATAGACTATGAAGAAGTACAAAAGAAGAGGAAAAGATTATATATTTGCTAGATGGAATTTGTTAACTCTAAGGCACAATACAGACAAGGGCGAAATGGAACATATTTCATACACGACGGGTCTTTATATTGTTGGTAAATAGTCATAAAATTTACAAGATACTAATTTTTTGGTATGTGATGTTAAAGTGCTACAAGATTTTGAAATGAATTTGCATATAATCTCTGTTATAGTTGAAGTGAAAATCTTTAAGTTGAGAAGGATCTTCTGAAAAAAGAAGATAAAGATAAACGCACGTTTATATTTTGAATGAGCTATATGGACCGGTTGAAAAGATATAAATTTTCTTTTTTCTTTGGGTTAATTGCTAAATAATAACCCAATATTTTACCTACTTTGCACTTATATACCTTATTGTTTTTTTGCAACATTTATATACTCTAAAGTACAAACCGTTGATATTTTGCTCTCTCTGTTAACTAGCCGTTAGAATATTCGAGTCGGTTCTGTTCATGCAACTTTGTATTTTAGGGTATAGAAGTGCAGTGAAAAACAATAAGGTATATAAGTGCAAAGTGGACGAAACATTGGGGTATTATTTAGCAATTAACCCTTTTTCTTTTTAAATAAAAAGTGGGATGTCACTTGTCACTTAATTTTGCTTTTCTTAAATCTCGAAATTGCGACTAGTTGTGTGCATGTGCTAAGCATGCATTGATAGAATTGATAAAGACAAGGATAGTTTAAAAGATAACATCTCTCGGTGTGAATTTGAAACCATATCGATGAGATTACATTATAGGATTTAAAATATTCTTAATCTGTAGGAAATCTAAAAGTGTTGTGGCGGACTCAGATACACATACCGATGCCACCTTGTGGACTGATAACAATAATTTAGAAGTATCCGAAGATGCCAAGCGACAGAAGTTATGCATTGATTGGGACAACTTGATCACCGGCGTTGGACAAATATTTGCTAGCCCTAGAACACTACGTGATGCACTCCACAAATACGCAATTGCACATAACTTCGAGTACAAATTTGTCAAGAACGAGTCCCAACGCTTAACTGTCGAATGTAAAGACGAGGGTTGTCCGTGGAGAATCCATGCGTCCAAGACTCCAGGCAACCGAGACTTCGTTATCAAGAAATGGACTGAGACTCACACGTGCAACAGACGAGCAAGCAAAGAACGGAGTCGCTTAGCAAATCAAAAATGGGTTGCTAGTGTAATCAAAGAGAAGTTGAAGGAAACTCCAAATTATAGCCCAAAGGATATAGCCAACGATCTCCATCGTGAATATGGGCTTAGTGTAAGTTATAGTCAAGCGTGGTGCGGAAAATTTTTTGCGAAGCAGGAACTTCACAATTCCCATGAGGAGGCCTGCACTCAATTGCCCTGGCTTTGTGATAGGATACTTGAAACAAACCCAGGCAGTGTTGCCATGCTGGAAATTAATGATAACTCGAAATTTAACCTCTTTGTTGCATTTCATGCATCACTTAGCGGCTTTGAACAAGGATGCCGCCCTCTTCTTTTTCTCGATGCAATATCTCTCAAAGCAAGCAAGCAATGGAAAATTTTAGTTGCAAATGCAGTCGATGGTGAGAATTTAATTTTCCCGGTTGCCTTTTCAGTAGTAGATACCGAAACTGAAGAAAACTGGCATTGGTTTTTGGTGCAGTTGAAATCTGCTCTCTCAACTTCTCGCACCATAACGTTCATATCAAATAGGAGAAATGGCCTTGAGGAAGAGGTAGCTCAAGTTTTCGAGGGTAGCAATCATGGTTATTGTATGAATCACCTCGAAGAGGACTTCAAATCAAAGTTGGAAGAAGAGGAGTTGACTCCAGAAGCTAGGGATGCATTGACTGCTGATTTTAAAAAGTGTGTATATGCCTGCAACGTCAATGAGTATAACGAATGCATTGAAAGGATCAAGTCCGAATCAAAAGATCTCACGGGGTGGGTTTTGGCTGCTAAGTCTGAACTTTGGTCTAATGCCTTTTTCAAGGGTTTGCGCTATGCTATTTATTCTTTAAATGCGCATGAAACTTTCAATAGCTGGGTAACATCAAGATATGAGCCATCGGTGGTTCAAATAGTCGACATGATTCGATGCAAAATGATGGAAATGATATACACTCGTCGAGAGTCTTCAAACTCTTGGACAGAAATTCTCACACCATCTATGCATGCGAAAATACAAGAAGATGTAATCAAAGCGCGTGCCCTTGATGTGATGTCCTCTACAGGGAATGCCTTTGACATTCACGACGGTTCGGTTTATGTTGCAAACATCGAGAACTGGGAGTGCACGTGCAGAAGATGGCAAGTCACTGGGTTGCCATGCGTGCATGCTCTTGCTGTCTTTGAGCGAACCGAGGCTTTTGTTTCTGATTTTTGTTCCAAGTATTTTACAACGGAGTGCTACCGATTGATATATTCTTTGTCGATTGTTCCGATACCTGATGTGGGCCGGGCTAGGCCAGTGTTTCCTGTGGATGACAATGATGCTTCTCCTCTGCCTCGTCGTAGCCGAAGGCAAAGGGGTCGTCCGAAACAGAAAGCGGAGGATCCGAGGATCACGGTGAAGAGAGCTTTTCGATGCAGCAAGTGCCAAGGGTTAGGGCACAACAAGCAAACTTGCAAAGCTTCTATTTAATCTATTGGTTAGTTTGCTCTCGAGTATTTAAGGCCGAGTGTTTAGGAGTGTTTTCTTTCTCTAAATTGTGAGTTTCTGTTGTAAAAATATTTGGAAAACCAAGAGATCAAGTCTAATGATGGGCGCTTTTCATTGTTTGCTCTTCTTACTGGCTTGCAATGCATCTCATTGTTTAAATTAATTTGGTCACTGGAGTTTTTTCATTCAATCTGCTGCTGGTGACCCTTATGGCTTTATTCAATTGATTTGCCTTGGTGGAATGGAGATGCAAGAATGAGCTTTTTAATTGTTTTGATTGTTTTATATATCATCTGTTACATGTGATTGACAAAATAGTTGTCTTCATTATGTGGCATGGCATTTGTGATTGTCAGAATGATTTAGAAGCTGTGCACTAAAAATTCCAGAATCTTTAATTGGCGGATAAATGCATTTCCTGCAGTAGTTTTTAACACAATTTGCAAGTCTGTTATACAGTTTATATATATATACAGAGGATAGAGGAAAGGTGCCATGGGAGGTGGCTCCTCCTATGGCGTCAGGAAAAAACAACCATTCATGATTTTTTGACAATCGGCATCCATCATCTCCATCTTTATCATCTAAGACGTAGATACACCAAATTTCACATGATTCCATCATTTTTGCACCATTGATTTAGTAAGTGCAAAATGAATGGTTTACCGACAATAGAACTTTTTACATTACTAATTCAACAATGAAAAAGTTATGGAATCACGTGAAATTTGGTATATCCACATCTTACATGATGAAGACGGTGAATGCCGTTCATTGAAAAAAATAGCGGAGGATATAGATTTTTTACGTCACCTAATGAAAAAGCCTCCTATGGCATCTTCTCTCTCTTTCTCTCTCTCTCTCTCTGTATATATATATATATATAGCGAGCAAGCGAGAGAGAGTAATGATCCAGTATGGCGCTTTTTATGTGAGACAAATGAGACGCACTCTATGATACCTTACCCCCATATATTTCACCGATCCAGACCGTTCACCGTGGTTTATGTCACGCATAGCCTACGTATCAATTTCATGAGATTCCTACACCTGTAGCACATACGATCAAGTGAACGAAAAATGAACGTCTTTCGGTAATCTGAAAAATGATATCATCGATCGCGCGTGCTAGAGATGTAGGAATCTCATGAAAATTGATATGTAGGGTATGCGTGACGTGTAGACCACGATGAATGGTCTGGATCGGTGAAATACACGGGGTGTAGGATGTTATAAAGTGCGTCTCATTTGTCTCACATAAGAAAGCGTCTCACAGGAACATTACTTATATAGAGTATTGAAGAAATGAGGGCCTATGAGGCTTTTTCGTTAGGTGTCGTCAAAAATCTATAACCTCCATGATATTTTTCGACAATCGGCACCCATCATCATCATCATCTTTATCACGTAAGATGGGATATACCAAATTTCATGTGATTCCACAACTTTTTCACCGTTGAATTAACAATGTAAAATGTTGTATTGTCGGTAAATTGTTAATTTTGCACCCACTAAATCAATGGTGAAAAAGTGATGAAATTACATGAAATTTGGTGTATCCACATCTTAAATGATAAAGATGATGATGATGGATGCTGATCGTCGAAAAAACCCAGGGAGAATTTATTTTTTTGATTCCGGAGAAGAAAATTCACTCGTATGACACCTTTCCGTAATCCTGTTATAAATTTCCCAGGTACAAGCTCAACCAAGCTCTTTTTTGTTTGTTTCCAAAATATTCATTTATCCCCTCATTTTGTTCCTAATATAGTTTGGCCTCCTCCTTTGAATTTAACTTAGCCCTTCATATGTGTGGATGAAAAAATTGATTCGATCGTCGGCCACAGTTCTTCTGCCTCCCACACCCCTCATTTGGTTACGAATTACTTAGCCTCTTAATTAAAGTAAAATCTTCACTCAAATCTCTACTCATCCGAATGCTATGGTCGAGTTATAATCCGATATAAATTTAGATTTTCGAGAGGGTAACAGAATGGATTCGGCCGGACAAGAAAAATTAAAGACTCATCTAATATCTATGGTCGAGTTATATTTGTTTTGAACTTTAGATTTTCCTAAGCGTAATAGAATGGATTTGATCACTTAAAATCAAACCAAGTCCAAAGCCAAATTAAAACACAAAAATATTTCAATACTATCGAATAACATGACATTGAAATCATGTGACCACATATATGACCACATAGTCATGGACATATTACATACGTTCGAATTGTAATACGATTTGAATTTATATTTTTAAGAGGGTAACGGGATCGGCTAGAAAACGAGCATATTCAGTTAGGTAACAGAAAAGGAATAGTCAAATAACTTGCAAATTTGATTAGAATCAACAGTTGATTGCATTTTTCTGAACTGTTCTCTCCCTTTGAAGAGGTCGTCGGATCAATTCCTAAAAGGGTCGCATAAAAAGGTATCTGATACCGCTTATCTTGCTGGTGGCAATTTTTCTTAGAAGGCTTCTTCTTTCTAATGAAAATATTTTGTTTTTTTTTCATTCTATGGCTTTCTATGATCTGTCACTTGAATACTATGTCATTTTTGAAGCGGCTGCTCAACATGCAGGGCTCAAGTAACGTTTGAATTCATCTCTAATTTAACCAAAGAATTTATTCTTAATGTGTGCTTTCATGACTAATCTTCATTGAATCATCCGCAGTCAACTTTGATCGAGCGGGCCGATTTTGCGAGTTGCTAACAAAGTGGAGAAAGGATTTATATTGCCATGTTTGTTGCAACAGTTTCATTTTCTGAACGTTTAGGCCTAATTTGTCAGTAGAGTTTTCGAAACCACGGTTTTGATCAAGTTAAAACGAAACCATAGTTTCATAAATTTGGCGTTTAGAGTCGTTTATAAACATTGTTTGATTAAACCAAAATTTCTTTCAACTTACTTTTTGTGTGTGCGTGTGTGTGAGAGAGAGACTTGAATTAGTGGGTTCAAAATTAACGGTTTACCGACAATAGAACTTTTTACGTTGCTAAATCAACGGTGAAAAAGTTATAGAATCAAATGAAATTTGGTATACCCACATCTTAGATGATAACGATGAAGATGATGCATTCCGATCGTTGGAAAACACGATAGAGGGTGTGTTTTTTCGACGTCATAGAAGGAAATTCCCTCTTATGGCCTCTCTCTCTCTCCTCTCTCTCTCTCTCTATATATATAGAATAGAAAGCTTTTTAGTAGCGTGTGTGTCTACACACACGACACACACGCTACTAAAAAGCTTTCTAATATTAGCAGTTTTTTGAATCTTAGGATTGGAAAGAAATTGATACATGAATTAGTAAGAATTTAACATACATTTTGATTCATTCATTCAAATCTGAACAACACATATCAACATATACGCTATGAGATGTAATAATGAAAGGCTTTCTAATATTCGCAATTTTCAGTAATATTAAGTGTTTTCACTTGCAATTCTACTGATCAAAGAGGAGATGAGATAGAAGTCCAAGTATGTGGTCTGGTGCTACAATTCATTATAATCGAATCAAATATCCCATATTCGATCCGATCAAGAGACACAAAATGCAACATTTATTAGAAAGTCAATCAAGGGCTATTCAATGTGTAATCTTTCCCTTGTTTAGATGTTTTGTATGAGAATAAAATATGATTCACAGTTAAATTTGATTGTTTTCGCAAAAACTTGAACGCTTTCAAGTTTGTATGACTGTGCGCTCATTGCATTAATTAAGATTATTTACAGAACAAATCATCCATGAATCCCCCTCTTCTAACAAATTATTACTATGAGGTGTTTGTATAAAAAGTAAAGGAAATGCGTTTTTTTTAATCAATTATAACTAATTTAAATTAACACAGAATTTATGTTGGGCCAACACTGCATATAAACATAAAATAATTTGAAATCAAATAATTTGACCCCACAATTATTATTTTACTATCCAAATTTATCCAAAGGAAAGGTTCATGCTTTGTACTAAGTGAATACATTTGTTGGTTCATGAAAGTTACTGGTGCTCGCCGCTGATCCGCGGCCAATACGGAATACAAAAGCGAAAATTTTGATGGCACTAAAATATTATAACTAAAAATTTAAATCAAACACCTAAACCAGTATGAACAAAAAGATAGAAATTACAACCTTTATAAGGTCTTCATTTGCTCCAATTGGGTTGGACTTTAGCATGCTCTTAAGAGTTCCGGATCGCGCTTGCTACCCGATTCTCCTTAGCCGAAAAATGATCCACTCGAGAGAACCAAATTCAAACTTCAATTTCATCCATGAAGTAAGTAAAGATCCTAAGTTGATAATTTAGGAAGTTTAGTGATGTGTGTGAGCGTTCTAACATTTTTCTTTTTCTTTACGTTCATGATTCTCAACTCATTAGAGGGTTGAAAACGAAGAAGAAGCCATGAAAGAGAGAGGAGCAAGAATGGTGGTTTGAATAAAAACCTTAACAAATTCAAACATGCTTCATATATTTTGTAAAAAGAATTTTTCCATTTTAAAACTACAACCATACTTGAATAGTGTTTGCAAATGAATTTATAATTCATTTGCCCATACCCTCCACCATTTCTCTTTTCCACCTCATTTCATATTTTCTTTAAAAAATATCCTTGAAATGAGTTGTTCTCCTTTTAGAAGTATTCTTATATAAATACAAGAATACGTCCCCATAAATACATGTCCGTATTCATATCAAAATACGAATATCTAAGAGATAGAAAAATACAATGAATATAATACTTATATATATATGAAAATTATTAAATCAAAGCATGATTTAATAATCCGGCTTAATCCAAAACCGGTTAGTATTATCATCTGCCCGATTAAAATCCATGTGGCTAGCACACATACCTAATTGGAACTCTGCATGTATCAATATACGGCCACTACATCATTTTTGCCTGAACCGGGAAAACCTTTTGTTTTGGGACTCTAAACACTTGTCAATATACTGGCAGTGGGTTTAACCACAAGCACGTCAGCGACACTAACTGTACGTAACGGCTACCCAGGTATTGAGCAAAAGGAATGCCGATGAGCAAACTCATCCGTAACCCTACTGAGTCTGTCTGTGACAATCTTCGTACAGTTCGGTCTTTTCGTCTAAGATAATCGCATACCGGGTATAGGGGTGGATAACGTCAGACTCCTACTAGCCCGATAAGTCGTGCCGGTCTGAAATTCATCACCCACTGAGAAACTACTGATATCATATCTCCACCTTGACCAAGAATTTCTGGTGATGGCTGACCCAACACAGCGCGACACCAACTTCCAATACCGGGAGAGACGAATCCCTGACGATTGTTCACTGTCTCCATGTGGCTCAGGACTGTACCCAACTAAAACTTATTTGCACGACTCCTTTAAACGGTGATAGGGTAGTAATCTAAGCACAGTGATAACTCACATGAGACAAATAAAAATCTCAGGTCAAAAGACTAACCTGTACTCATGCCACAAGTGAACTTCCATCTGACGATAGGTATAATACCATCTACAAGTTCTTGGCGAGTCCGTCCAGTGTACTCACCTCTAGTGAGCACCTGTATACTATTTTAGGTGACTCAATACCAATGGCTTGTGAGACCAGCCATCGCCCTTCGTTAGGGTCTTGAAAAGTATACACTAGTTTACTCTGGAGTATCAATACCCAGTCTCGATACTCTCCCAATTAAGGACATTTAAGGATGCGCTTATGGACTACCCAGCTCCCATGTATATTATCGCCATCATAATACTGGTAGTCAAGCAATAATCCTACGAGTTTTATCAAAACGTATACACATAATGATAAAGACAAATCAGATAGCATACTATAATCTCGAGTAAGACTGTTCTACCTGTATAGGTTCTCGTTCAATTATCATAATCGTATACCCGCAATTACAATAATTGCCTTGAGGGCACTATATCCAACAATCTCCCACTTGCATTTAAGGCTAATTATTGCGGTATCGCATACTCACAGCTCGTGTGCTACTGAATACCCAACTTCTCTACAAGTCAGTTTCTTAAAACTTGTTTCGAGAAACTTACGTGTTCGAGAAATAGGCTCAATGAGTGGATCCGCTCCAATGTTTCTATCTTTATCTCTCTATGTTTCAAATTCGCGGAGAACGACTATTCGGGTGTGTTCATTACAGAGAACCGTTTCTCAGTATCCTTTACGTGCTGGGTATGTGATACCGGATCAGGATCCCGCATATGTAATATGTTACATGGGCTACAAATAGGTAAAGAACAGAGAACGGGTGATAAGTTTCATGAGACAGAAAACGGGGCAAGTGTTGCAGCCAAGTCTGTTGGTCACTGTCACCCTGTATTACCAATACATTGATTCTGAACGAATGTTATTAGATACCGAACCTGATATACAAAATCATATCACTCTCTTTATTAGTAAAGAAATGATAAAATTTTGTATTGTTGGATAATGTTTTGAACATTTCCTATATCAAAAGTTGATCAGTTCAGGCACGTTATCTAAAAGCATTGATGTTCTAAATCAAACTACAGTTCTTAAGTATACAGAACACACACAAGAGGAAGAGTTCAGAAATGAACGGATACTTCTTGAGGCATTGTAGACTAGGTCATATCAATGCGACCCGACTAGCTGAAGTTACATGTAGATGCATATTTAAATCAGTTTGAATTTACATCTTGTGAAACTTGCCAGTCATGTCACAAAGATATAATGACACCATCTCTGTTTATTAGAAACAGAGAAAGAGTTAGTGAACTCTTGGGATGATACATGTTGATGTATAAAGGTCCCCTGTCTACACATGCCAAGACCAGTTCTTTGTACTTCATTATATTCTCTGATGATCTCTCAAGATTCAGACATATGTTCCTGTTGAAACACAAGTCAGAACCTTTTGAGGTATTCACAGAATATAAGTTAGAAGTAGAGAACCAATACGGGTATAAGTATTATGTCCTTTGATGAGATCAAGGAGGAGAATACTTGAGCACGGAATTCTTGGACTTTTCTAAAGGAGAATGAGATTCTCTCTCAGCATTACTCCTCCGTATACACCATAGCACGATGGTATATCGGGGCGGAGCAATCACACCCTATATGATAAGGTGTGCTCTATGATGAGTACTACTGAGTTACCTGTTTCCTTTTGGGGGTTATGCACTTGAGAAGCTGCATACCTATTGAATTGGGTTCGAATCAGATCACAGCCTACCACTCCATATAAGATATGGTAAGGGAAGAGCCCATCTCTTAAGTCAGTTAAGATTTGGGGTTGACCGGCCTATGTCTAAAAGCAAAATCTGGACAAGCTCGAGGCAAGATCTGTTATGTAGAACTGGAAATGTTTCAGCTATACAAACCGCAGCTGATGACTTGGTAGAACCAAAGGATTCAATAGTTACCAACGAATCTCGGCCTCTCCGCCGATCTAGTAGGGTTCCTCACCCACCTGAGAGATACTTCGGTTTCTCTATGACAGTGGGAGCGAGGATTGCATCATAAGATGATGACCCAACTAGTTTCGAGCTGGCCATCAGGAGTAAGACTCTGTAAGAATGGCTGGATGCTTAGTGATCTGAGATGGAATCCTTATACACCAACAAAGTATGGACTTTGGTTGCTATATCTGAAGGGTTAAATCCCCATCAGGAGCAAGTATATCTTGAGAAGATTACTTGGTGTAGATGGAAAAGTTGAGACTTTCAAAGCTAGACTTGTTAAAGGTTTTCGTCATCAACCAGGCATGGATAATGATGAAACCTTTTCTGGGGCCTATGCTTAAGTCCATCCAGATCCTACTTGCCACGGCTACATACCATGACTACGATATCTGGTGGTTGGGTGTCATGACAGCTTTTCTAAATGATGTTTTAGAAGAGAGCGTCTATAAGTACACAGCCAGAGGGCTTCGTAAATAGTGGGAGCAGTGGAAACATATGCAAGATGTTTTATGTGATGAAGCAGGCATCGCGGAGTTGGAACATCTGTTTTGATGAGTTAGTCAAACAGTTTGACATCATCAAAATGGTAGATGAACCTTTTATAAACAAAAAGGTAGTAGGGAGCATAGTGACGATCCTCGTAGAGTACGTGGATGACATACTATTGATAGGGAAGGAGTTTCCTATGCTGCGCTCGGTCAATCTCCGCTTATCACAATGATTCTCCATATAGGATCAAAGTGATACCTACTAAATCCTGGGTTTTGGATCTATGAGATAGATCTAAATGGATGTTAGGATTCTCACTACATGTAGTGAGATGGTATCAATCGATCCTGGGGAGAATCACTGGAAGTGTTCCAGGGTGATAAGGACGACTGAATGTCAGTCACAAGCATTGTCTTTACCCTCAGTAAAGGGACGTTATGTTGGAAGAGTTCCAAGCTAGATACCGTGGCATACTAGACGATAAAGGCTGGATACATCGCTACTTAAGATGCTACCAAAGAGGCAGTCTGGATGTATATTTGTTCATGAGATGAACTTATTTCCTCCCATTGTGCGACAATGGAGTTGTGGCTTATGCCAAGGAACGTCCGTCCCATCAGTGATCCAGACATATTCTAAGGCAGTATCACCTGATCATGGAGATGGTTGATTTCCAAGGAGATCGAGGTTAGGAGAGTAGACTCAGAGGACAACACGGTGGATCCACTCACAAAGGCCTTTTCCCAGAGAGAGACTTTTATGGGATGGTTGAGTATGAGATACTACAACCACTGCTATCAGATGGCCCTAGTGCATGTGGGAGATTGTTAGTTATATGTATGCCCTAGATGCCATTACTATACATAGGATGTATATTCAAGTGGATGCTTAGACATATATAGGGAGAACTTTCTTGCTCGACATGATAGTATGCTATCTGGTTGCTCTTTACCTTAACGTGTATACTGATTGTCTCTCTGTTACATGTTGGTAAAGCCCTTAGGATGTGTACTTGATTACCTGGACTATGATGCGGATCATACTAGTGGGGACATGGTAGTCCATAAGTACATCCTTCAAGGTCCCTAGTCGTGGGTGTATCGAGACAGGGCATCGATATACCATAGTAGACTAGCATATACCTTCTCGACCCATACAGATGGGCGATGGATGATCCCATATCCATTGGTGTTTGACATCAGAGATAATATACGGGTGCTCAGTGGAGACTGGGTATACTGGACGGACTCCCCGAGAACTCCCAGATGGTATTATACCTTACGTCAGATGGCAGTTCTCAGGTGACACTGGTACAGAGTAGTCTGTAGACCCGAGATCGTCATAGAGTCTTGTGTGATTCCCACTGTGCTTTGATTTCCACCTTACCACGTCCAAGAGGGCGTGCAAAACGGTGGCTTTTGGGTACAGTCCCGAATCACATGGAGGCAATGAGCGATAGGAGGGGATTCGTCTCTCCCGGTATAGGGAGTTGATGTTGCGCTGTGTTCGATTGGCTATAACCAGAAATCCCTGGACAGGGTTGCTGAGATTTACTGGTAAGTGTTACCAGTAGTTTCTCGAACTGTTATAGACCTCATATCGACACGACTTATCGAGCTATTGGGGTCTGACGTTTACCACCCCTAGGCGAGATATGCGATATATCAGACGACGAGACCGGACTGTACGGTAAGTGTTACTGGTTGGATTCACAGGAGTGTGAGCGGGCTTGCTCGTCGATCTTCTGATCGCTCAATACCCGGGTGGCCGTTACGTTTAGCAGACCTCTTGCGGCTTGTGGGTGTTTGATATGATCATCACCTACTGCCGGCGTATCGACGAGTCTTTAGAGTCCTACACAGAGGTTTTCTGGCTCAAGCGAAACGAAATAGGAGCACATATGAGATATGTGCGGGATCGAGAATAATGCGTGTATGTGATACCGTATTCTATTCTCGCGATGAATGTCTCGATTGGTTGTATGCGATATAACCTAGTTATCGAATTAGGGATTGATTCGATAAGTCGATACATTGGATATTAGTCAATCATATGCGATATGACCGGATCGTTAAATCAAGCGTTGATTTAATGATTTAATGCATAATTATATATTTGATATATTACTTTGCATTAACTAGTATTGGTTCACTTAAAATGGATTTTCTCACTTGAAGTGCACATTGTATATGTGATATATTTTTTGTGCACTTGATTGTATCATGTTTGATGATACATGCATGTTTGGGTGTATGTTTAGTTTAAACCTTGGTTAAGTAAATGGTTAGGGTTTTAATTTATTTATTCATTTATTTATTTATTTCTTTTGGCAAAAAGAGAAATGGTGGCTTGCTTTGTTTTACATTGAAGCTTCATGAAGCTTTGAAAAAGTCTACCATTTTTGTTTCATGCCTAACCTAACCATTCACCTAACCTTAGTTTACTCTCTACACATAACCATGGTTGCTAATATGATAAGAATCAATGATTTTCTATTATTGATTAATTCTTATCATATTATCTTCTTCTTCTTCATCTTCTTCAAGAAGAAAGAAGCTTGCTAGCTTCAATGGTGATTTGAGAAAAAGAGTGAGAAATCCAATTCTAAAGTAAACCCACTTACTATTTCTTCATCCTCTACCACTTTCCAAGTAGTATAGGGTATTTTCTTCACAAGTTTCATGGCTTGGTGAAGTTGGAGCTTGATCTTGTGTTGCCTCGACGTAGATCATCTTCGGCATCGAAGTCGACGACCTAGCCCGCCCATTTCTCCGATGAAGCCGACGCTAGAGCCCGGGATCCGATGATCGCAGCGAGGGGACATCATCACGGAGCTATGGAGGTGGAGGACCGGATCTACAAAGGTTGTATTTTCGGTTCACTCTTAGTTAAGTTGTTAACTAGTTGCTTGTTTCGCCTAAAATTCTAGTTAACGATCGCATTAGGGTTTCTCGGCACCGGAAATTTTTTAATTTGGCATGGTTGATGCCTTGTGAGACCTCCTTAGAGTGCCTAGGAACCCTACAATTATCACCTGGGATTGACGAGTGGACACATTTTGGTTTTACATAACTGTTTTTGTGTACCCAGCTTAACGTGTAATATCATATCTGTTTCCTTGTTATCAAATAAAGGTTATGATTTCACGTTTGGAAGTGGTGTTGTTAACATCCACCTTAATCATAGTTTGATTGGGTCCGGTACACTGGAAAACGGTATATATGTGTTAAACCAACTCCAAATTTTCAATGTCCAGAACACACTAAAAAGAAAGTCTCCAGATTTAAATAAAGCTTTCTTATGGCATTGCAGACTGGGTCACATCAATGAGAGAAGGTTGACTAAGTTGCATAGAGAAGGATATTTGGACTCGTTCGAATATCAAACTCATGACACTTGTCAGTCTTGTCTCAAAGGAAAGATGACAAAGACTCCATTTACTGGACATGGAGTAAGAGCGAGCGAGCTCTTAGGACTCATACACAGCGATGTATGTGGTCCAATGTCTACACATGCAAGAGGTGGTTTTTCCTATTTCATTACTTTCACGGATGATTACTCAAGGTACGGATTCATTTATCTGATGAAACATAAATCCGAGGCTTTTGAGAAATTCCAAGAGTATAAGAATGAAGTAGAAAACTAAACCGACAAAAGTATCAAGACACTAAGATCTGATCGAGGTGGTGAATACTTGAGTGCCGAGTTCCTAGGTTACCTAAAAGAGAAAGGAATTCTCTCTCAGCTTACTCCTCCATACACTCCACAGCATAACGGTGTATCGGAGAGACGGAATCGAACCCTATTGGATATGGTACGATCCATGATGAGTAATGCTGAGTTACCGCGATCTTTTTGGGGTTATGCGCTAGATTCAGCGGCATATCTTCTGAACAGGGATCCTACCAAGACTGTGCCTACCACCCCATATCAGATATGGAGTGGGAAGAAACCCATCTTCAGCATATGAAGATTTGGGGATGTCCAGCTTTTTTTAAAAAGCAGTATGTGGCCAAGCTCGAGGATGTAAGTATGTGGGATATCCAAAGAACTCCAAGGGATATTATTTCTATTACGCAGAGGAACAAAAGGTTTTTGTTTCTCGTAATGCCCATTTTCTGGAACAACAGTTTTTAGAAAAGGAGATAAGTGGGAGCGAAATAGAACTGGAAGAAATTCCAGAACCACAAACTAATACTGAAAGTTTGGTAGAACAAGTAGTTCAAGAAGAACAGGACATTCCCGCACCCCTCCGCAGGAGTAGTAGGCCGTCTCATCCGCCTGAGAGATACTACGGTTTTCTCATAGATGGGGATAGAGAGGATTGCATCATAGATGATGATGAACCTACTGGCTTCCAGCAGGCCATCCAGAGCGGCGACTCGGTACGATGGCTAGATGCAATGTGGACCGAAATGGAGTCCATGTACACCAACAAAGTATGGACTTTGGACTTTGCTCCAGATGGGGTAAAACCCATAGGATGCAAATGGATCTTCAAGAAAAAGATTGGTGTAAATGGACAGGTAGAAACCTATAAGGCTAGACTTGTTGCAAAGGGTTTTCGTCAAAGAACTGGTTTGGACTATGACGAAACTTTTTCTCCAGTGGCTATGCTCAAATCCATTCGGGTCCTTCTTGCTATTGCTGCCTTCCATGATTATGAAATCTGGCAGATGGACGTAAAGACGGCTTTTCTGAATGGAAATTTAGAAGAGTGCGTCTATATGGATCAGCCAGAGGGTTTCAATCAGAGTGGGAGCAGCGGGAAAGTATGCAAGTTGCTTAAGTCCATTTATGGACTGAAGCAGGTATCGTGGAGTTGGAACATCTGTTTTGATGAAACAGTCAAAGAATATGACTTCATCAAAAATCCAGATGAACCGTGCATATATAGTAAAGTTGTAGCCAGAAGTGTCGTATTCCTCGTCTTGTACGTGGATGACATTCTATTGATAGGAAATGACATTCCTATGCTACAATCTGTCAAAGGATTCTTATCACACAGGTTCTCCATGAAAGACCTGGGAGATGCCTCTTACATTCTGGGGATCCGGATCTATCGTGATAGATCCAAGAGAATGTTGGGACTTTCACAGTTCAGGTATATCGACACTGTACTGAAAAGATTCAGTATGGAAGATTCTAAGCGCGGTAATCTACCGGCTTGTCACGGAATCACCCTATCCAAAGAGATGTCTCCCAAGACTGATTTGGAAAGGGAACACATGTCTATTATACCCTACGCTTCTGCGGTAGGCTTTATAATGTATGCGATGTTGTGCACCAGACCAGATGTAGCTTACGCACTGAGCATGGTAAGCCGGTATCAGTCAGACCCAGGGGAGAAGCACTGGATAGCAGTAAAGAACATTCTCAAGTACCTGAGGAGGACTAAGGAGATGTTCTTGGTTTACGGCGGAAAAGACCTCAGGTTGGAGGCCTTTGCTGATTTCGGCTTCCAGAGTGATAAGGACGATTCCAAGTCCATGTCGGGTTATGTCTTTACCCTCAATGGAGGGGCGGTGTGCTGGAAGAGTTCCAAGCAGGACACCGTTGCTGACTCGACGATGGAAGCGGAGTATATTGCTGCTTCCGATGCCGCAAAAGAAGCAGTCTGGATGAAGAAGTTCTTAACAGAACTTCAGGTGGTTCCTACCATTGTTGATCCAATACCTCTGTATTGCGACAACAATAGAGCTATAACTTTAGCGAAGGAACTAAGGTCCCATCAGAAGTCCAGACACATCTTAAGGTGGTATCACCTGATCAGGGAGATCATTGATCGTCAGAAGATCGAGGTTCGGAGAGTTGCTACTGAAGAGAACATTGCCGATCCATTCACAAAGGCCCTACCTCAGATTTAGTTCGAGAGGCTACTCGAGATCATCGGTCTTCGATACGCCAGTACATGGCCCTAGTGCAAGTGGGAGATTGTTAGTGTATATGCCCTAGGGGCCATTATTGTATCATACTAGTTTGTATATTACTTAATGGAAGCTTGGGATATTTACATGTATATAACAGTCTTGCTAAACATGGTAGTATGCTACTTGGTTTTTCTATCTTAATATGTGAGTATACGTATTGATATAGCTCTTAGGATCTTGCTTGACTACCAGCGTTGTGATGGCAGTCACACTAGTGGGGGCTGGATAGTCTATAAGCACATCCTTATTCAGGTCCCTAGTCATTGGATTATCGAGACAGGGCATCGATAGTCCGGAGTAGACTAGTGTGTACGCTTCTCATCCCAGTTGGGGAGATGGTCTGTCCCACAGCCGTCAGTACGTCGTATTAGAGATAGTATGCAGGTACTCGTTAGGTTATGGGTACACCAGACAGGACTCACAGGGAACTGTTGGTTGGTTTTATACCAGTCGTCAGTGAACAGTTCCCAGGTGACATGAGTACAGCATAGTCCACAGACTTGACACTGCTACTTCGCCTCGAGTGTGTCCCACTGTTCTTAGATTGCTACCCTACCACGGCTCAAGGGAGTCGTGCAAACAGGTAGCAGTTGGGTGCAGTCCCGAGCACTTGGAGGCAGTGGCGGTTAGACAGGATTCGTCTCTCCCGGTATTGGGGGTTGATATCGCGCTGTGTCAGAGAGCCATCACGCAAAGTCCCTGGCCAGGGCAAGCGAGATTTGCTGGTAGGTTCCAGTAGTTTCTCAGGGTGTAATGGGCTTCACTCCGACACGACTTATACTGCTATTAGGGGACTGACGCTTGCCGCCCCCCTAGGCCCGATATGCGATAGTCTTAGACGAACGGACCGGACTGTATGGAGATTGTCACATCAGACTCAGTAGGAGTTCGGATGGGTTTCCTCATCGGCCTTCTTATCGACATCTACCTGGGGACCGTTACGTACAGCTAGTGCCGCTTGCGGTCTATAGTTAAACCCACTGCCAGCGTAGTAGTCGAGTCTCTAGAGTCCCACACAGAGAGTTTCCCTACTCCAGGCGAAACGATATAGAGGTCGTATGGTTTTACGACAAGGGTTCGGACGCATATGTGTGTTTACGCACGTACGACTTTCGGACAGTTTTTTACTAGTCGGCTTTGGTTTAAGCCAGTTACTAGTATCCGGTTATTGGATTTATACAGTCTAAAGTTTTTCCGTGTTTTCACGGATAGGAGGGGCGTTCTCGTAATTGCGCGAGAAGCTTCTAGAAGATGGTGAATAAGGCGGTTAAGGTGGCATATATATTAAATGAGATTAGTGAGTCATATGGATGATTCATCCATGTCATTAATGCATCATAAATGCTTAATGACTCATGGAGATGAATCACCATTAGATATTTATCAAGCATGGTTGTAAATCATTTTCTTTTCTTTTATTGAAAAACAATAATGCTTGATATATATTTGTAACACCTTAGAATGTATTTTGGTAGCTAATTATATTTTAATGTGTGGTTTTTAATAAAAAGTTTACCAAATTGGTTTTTATATATTTTATCCTAATTATTGTGTATTTTATTAGAATTTTATTAGGCACACACACACTTGTGCATGATAACTAGGGTTATTTTGGGGTTAGCCATTTCTCTAATCTAGTGTTAAGTTTGTTTAAGAGTTATGGTTGTTAATAGTATGGGTTTTAAGCATGATGGTTTTCTTTTTTTTGAATGTAAATGAATTTTAAAGGGGTTTTATTTTCTTATTGTTAATGTGTTGACTTTGAGAGAGGGAGAGAGAGAGAGAGCATGGGGCATCATGGCTTTGCCCATGCCCTCATTAATGAAGTGAGAGAGAGTGAGAAGGGGGGGTTCTTGTGTGTGCTCATTCTCCATCTCATTTCTTTTCTTCTCTCATTATCTCACTCACACACACACACACTCACCTGAGAGAGAGAGAGAGAGCTCCAGCAGCAGCAGCAGCTAGCACCACCAACAACATCAGCAACATCAGTAGCAGCAACAACAACAAAGACTACAACAGCAACAGAGAGAGGGCAGCAGCAGCAACAGAGAGAGAGAGAGGCAGCAGCAGCAGCTGGGGGCAGCAGCAACATCATCATCATCATCATCATCAACAACACAACAACAACAACAACACAACAACAGCAACAGCAACAACAACAGCAACAATAGCAGCAACAGCAGCAACAGCAACAGGGGGCAGCAACAACAGCAACAGGGACCCCAGCTCTCGCAGGAGCTCTTCTCCACACCTTCACCTGCCTTCTAGGGTTCTGTGGGTATATTTCCTTAACCCCATTTCATGGTTTGCTTAGTTGTGCATCGATTGATTCGATTAGTGCTAAATTAGCTAGTTTAGTGCTAGTTTTGGGGTTTTGTGAGATATTGTGGTAATTTGTTGAATTGGTTAGCTACCTTAGGTTAGTTTAGTGTTAGTAAGGCCACTTCAACTGAAGAATAGCCAGATTACACTAAAATACCATAAGTTTTCCTATTTGTGCAAAATTGGTGACTTTTAAGCGATATTGTGATATCTGGAACCTGCTGTGATCCTAGATGTGTACTGGAAAATTAAGCAGTGTGGTATTGTTGTACTAGAGACCCTGGAGCACCACCTGAGAGACGGCACCCATGCCACCGGCCAGGGCCGGCGACGGCTGAAGTAGGGGCCGGCGACGCCGGCCATCCTGATGAGTTGGGTTTGGGTTTTTGGTCTGTAGGTTTATGCTATGGTTAGGGTTCCTCTAGTCTTGTTTATTTGATTAGTTTTCATGGTAGGCAAAATCTGGGATCTTATATCGCTTTTGTGTTTCGTTGTGTTTGCGCGATACGCGCGATACGTGAGTGGGTTATGTGATCCAGCGTATCGCGGCGTGTCGCGATGGTTTTAGACACGTACACACACGATTCAGCGTATCATGCACACGCGCGTTTAGTTCGCGACGCGAGTTTCTCGTTTTGGTTCGATATCGCGTTTCGCAGGATATTTGGCTTATATGTGATTTCCATGTCTTAATTGCAGGTTTGCAGGCAGGAGCTACAGACACCACTACAGAGGGAGCAGACGGTAGGATTCACCCAGCGTGGAGTGTAGGTGAGTAGATATAACATCTACAGGGGAATCGCCCGCATGGCGTTATGCGTCTGGGCTAGGATTCATTTACCTGTCGCACATTCTACGTCATTGTAGAATTGCGCCTTACTGCATTTCCTTAATATAGTTATATACTGTGACTAGCAGCCGTAGGACACTGCACACATTATTGACGGTTCATGTTGCACGAGCACGGATTGTATGCTACACACACACCGTCAATAATTGCCATGTCACACACTACCCCTTATAGCTACCATTGCTTGCCACACTTGATATCTAGCTTATCGGTATACCTATAGTGTATCATACCTTTAGTGATAGGTATATTTTCACTTTGCGATACAGCTACAGGTATACCTCCTACATATTTTACCTATACCGGGAGGGATTTCCTACATATGTTACTTATACCCAGGGGGTATACGACATCAGTTCCTATAGGTAGATACCTATACATTGCTACACCTGTATGTTAGACACATATTCAGTTGTTGTCGCATATTTACATTTACTGATGTTACTTAGCTGTACCTTATCTTGATTTCGCATACATCTGGTTCAGCTATATACTTGTGTTTACCTGCTCGTATTCAGATATGTCGCATACATTTATTCCTGGATTGCGCATTGTTTATCTGGATTTTACATGATGTTTTCGGGATTTGGGAACCGCGGGAGTTCATGAAATTATGCATACATGTAACAACCCGGTTTCCTTAATATGATATTTGAGCGTCCCCCATGAGTTTTATCGGTGCTGATTATATACTCCATACGAGGTGTGGTTGCCGTATGAGAGTACATGGTGGGGCCCGGTATGGTTCCCCTCGGCAAGAAGATCGATGGGTTTGCTGATTGAGCCTGGAGGCGGGCGAGTACCTACCGGTGATTGATTTGACCTGGCAGTTGTCCGGAGGCTACTGGCCAGAGTAGAGAGATGGATACGGGTGACCTGTACTGTCGGGGCCGAGGGCCGACACTGCAGACGGACCCCGTGGGCTGATCCGGACTGACGGAGCCCAATATACGAGGATTTCTGTGTCGATGCTTGGCACACGGTTTCATGATATTTCTTTAACCCCTTTTGTATATATAACAGGGGATTTAGCCGTTGTTATATATACCCTTACACCAATATTAGTGGTATGGGACGCTAATATATGTGTATTGCCCCATCATATTTATTTCTGTATATATATTTACCTTTAGGATGCTAGAAACTTGCTTGAGATTGGACTTAGGATATTAGGTGATTCATTGGGATTGGACATTGGATATACCTATGTGGTTTGTGATTTGTACATTCGGGATATAGGAGATTACTCGATATTGTACATTGAGGAGATGTGAGACTTATGGGATGTGAGTGCCCAATGTGGGGGCTGAATTGAGGATTCGGGATTGGAGTATCTTGTTGGATTGTGATCCTGCCACGACGTCAGGTTTCCGTGGAAAACGATATATTCCACCCTATACCTCACCCTTACCTACCTTTTGCACAGATTCATATATTGGTAGTACTTGTAGTGTACCCTTATGATAGTTGCATATTTGCTTTCTCATATCTCTATTGCATAGTCATTGCATACTACTATCATGCCATCATTGCTTCACATTTTGATTGTACCTGCTAGTGTACTCTCCCTATTTCAGCATTTGCATGGCATATTATTACTGTAATCGCATATCTTAGATTCATGCTGTACGTACATTCCTGCGATTACCTGCATATGTTTTATACTATTCACGAGTTGGCAACTCACCCCCGTTGTGCCACAGGTGTTTCAGGTTTTTCCCCTGAGTAGTCGAGGCAGGCTATTCCTTTATCCAGCTACCACCTTTTGCTACAGATACCGCATCAGCTCACAGTACCATTTTGCTTAGGTGGGTTAGACGGTTATCTGTAATTCATATTTGTACCTTCGTTGTATATTGTACTCTCTCCATCTACTATTGTATTATTGACATAGAGACTTGGTGAGGACGTTAGTGTGTATTATTGTGGATTTGATGTCTTTTATATACAGCTTCTCTCTACTGTCTTTATTTCTTCGCTACGGCGTCGTATATTTGTATTGTATTCATCTTGGCTGGTTTTTACAAAAGGGGTGTTGCTAAAATTTTAAAGAAGGAAAATAAGACTTTTTAAAGAATTTGGGTTGCGATTTCAATGGTTTCAAAACTTATATTATCTTTTCCGTATTTCTCATGGTTTAGATTTCTGGGTTTGGCTTTCTTTTACTACGTTGCGTCTTTAGGCGTTGCGTAGTATTAGGGCCGTCACGGGCCAATTCTGGGTCGTGACAATATTATGATAGCTCATTTTCTCATTTCATTATTATTCTCACCTTCTCTCTCCTCAAGCTTCCTCTCTTCAAACCCTAATCCTTCCTTCTCATGTGTTGAGTACAAGGATTAGTTAGACTACTTAATCCATAACCCTCACTCTATATCATCTAGGTATTTTGATTAGCACTTAAAGAAACCTAGTTGCCTCAAGTTTAGAGGCAAAGTTTGGAGTAAAGCTCTCGTGGTGGATCGTCTACTACTTGGAGAAGGCCGAGGAGGAGGTGGAGTTCGTAAAGACGAAGGACACGGTTCTTTAGGTATAATCACTTAACATAGTAGTTTAGAACTTCTATGATAGTTGATAGTCATCGTTTAGCTTCGATTCATGCGGTTAGTCGATGTTTAAGCAAAGAACAAGATCGTTTTTCATTTTTCCGCCTCCCCGCAAGTCGTGGGGTGTTGTACATCGACTTACATAAAGTCAGACCTCTAATAACGCGACATTTCCTGTCGGTATGAAACCCATCACCCACTGAGAAACTACTGATCCAAATCAGTAATTCTCGACTACCTTACCCAAGGATTTTTGGTGATGGCCACCTGTGCATTGCGCGACATCAACCCTCAATACCGGGAGAGACGAATCCCCGACGATCCACTCACTGTCTCTATGTGGCTCGGAACTGTACCCAACTAAAACCTGTTTGCATGACTCCTTTGAGCCGCGGTAGGGTAGTAATCAAAGCACAGTAGGAACTCACATGAGACAAATGACGATCTCAGGTCGACATACTAACCTGTACTCATGTCACCTGGGAACTGCTATCTGACAATAAGTATAATACCAAATAGCATGTTCTCGGCGAGTCCGTCCAGTGTACTCATAACCCAATGAGCACCTGTATACTATCTTAGGTGACTAACTGATACCAATGGCTTGTGAGACCGGCCACCGCCCGTCGTCGGGGTCTCGATAAGTACACACTAATCTACTTCGGAGTATCGATGCCCAGTCTCGATACTCCCACGACTAGGGACATTTAAGGATGTGCTTATAGACCAGCCGCTCCTACGTATATGATCGCATCATAATGCTGGTAGTCAAGCAAGAATCCTATGGGCTCTGTCAACATGTAATAGTGATCTGTAATGCCACCTAATACATGTACATGATGATAAAGACAAACCAGATAGCATACTATCATCTCGAGTAAGACTGTTCTCCCCGTATAGGTCCTCCCTAAATCATCACAATCACGTGCCTACGATCACAATAATTGACTTGAGGGCACTATTGCCAACAATCTTCCACTTGCACTTAAGGCCAATTATTGCGGTGTCGCATACTCACAGCCCGTGTGATACCGAATACCCAACTTCTCTACTAATCAGTCTCGCAAAGCTCGTTTGCAAAATTATTTCGTTCGAGAAATAGCCTCAGTGAGGGGATCCGCTCCAGTGTTTATATCTTTATTTCTCTATATCTCAACTTCGCGGAGAAAGACTATCTCTCGAAATGAGCAATACCTGTCTTAATTTTTCTGGATATCTGATAGGACCCAGTTCACAAATGAACTCCAAATCTAACAAACTTCTTAGACTGTATCATCCACTGAATTTAATCAGTATCCTATGCCATGCCTTTCTCAGTATCCACTTAGACCACCTGTCCAACATACTGCCCCTCAAAAGAGGGAAAACTATAATTCTGACAGTCACTCTGTCATCCATGTCACCTTGGAAGTCTAAAATGATAACCGCCTCCCGAAGGAGCCTGCCGTTACCATATACCAAGAACATCTACTTGTTAGTTATATGTATGCCCTAGAGGTCATTACTGTACATGCGATATATATTGTAGTGGATGCTAGGACATATATAGGGAGGACTTTCTTGCTCGACATGATAGTATGCTATCTGGTTGCTCTTTATCTTAACATATACACTTATTGTCTCTCTATTACATGTTGATAAAGCCCTTAGGATGAGTACTTGACTACCAGGATTATGATGCGGATCATACTAGTAGGGCAGAGGTAGTCGGCAATTACATTCTTCAAATGTTCCTAGTCGTGGGAGTATCGAGACAAGGCATCGATACTCCAGAGTAGACTAGCGTATACGCTTCTCGACCCATATGATGGGCGATGGATGATCCCATATCCATTGGTATTTGAGATCAGAGAAGGTATACGGGTGCTCAGTGGAGACTGGGTACATTGAACGGACTCGCCGAGAACTCCTATATGGTATTATACCTATCGTCAGATAGCAGTTCTCTGGTGACACTGGTACAGGTTAGTCTGTCGACCCGAGATCGTCATAGAGTCTTGTGTGATTCTCACTGTGCTTTGATTTCCACCTTATCACGGTCAAGAGATCGTGTCAAACGGTGGTTTTTAGATACAGTCCCGAGTCACATGGAGGCAATGAGCGATAGGAGAGGATTCGTCTCTCCCGGTATTGGGAGTTGATGTTGCGCTATGCTCGATTGACCATAACATGAAATCCCTTGCCAGGGTTGCTGAGATCTACTGGTAAGTGTTATCAGTAGTTTCTCGAACAGTTATGGACCTTGCATCGGCATGAATTATCAGGCTATTGGGGTCTGACGTTATACCACCACCAGGCTGTGATATGCGACATATCTGACGAAGAGACCGGACTGTACGGTAGTGTTACTGATTGGATTCGCAGGATTATGAGCAAGCTTGCTTGTTGATCTTCTGATCGCTCAATACCCGGGTGGCCGTTACGTTTGGCAGACCGCTTGCGGCTTGTGGGTGTTTGATATGATTATCACCTACTGCTGGCGTATTGACGATTCTTTAGAGTCTTACACAGAGGTTTCTTGGTTCATGCGAAACGGAGTAGGAGCACATATGTGATATGTGCGGGACCGAGATTAATGAGCGTATGTGATACCGCATTCTATTCTCACGATATATGATATCGGTCGGTTATATGTGATATAGCCGGGTTATCGGATCAAGTGTTGATTCGATAGATTGTTACATTTGATATTAGTTGGTTGTATGTGATATAGCCGGATTATTAAATCAAGTGTTGATTTGATAATTTAATGTATAATTATATATTTGATATATTAAATTACATTAACTAATATTAGCTCACTTAAGCATTCTTTTCCTCCCTTTTGATACACTTAACATATATGTGATATATGTTAATTGTATTGTTTTTTTTTGCACACAAAATATATATGTGATATATATCATTGTGCCATGCTAGGTTACACATGCAACATGGATGTATGAGACTTATACCATGCTAGAGTTAATGTAAGGGTTTATATTTATTATTAAGTAATTCAAAACAAATGGAATTTGTCATGGTTGATTATTGGATGTAAGTCTACGGTAGCGCCACGACCGTCTGTACGAGGCCAAAATGCGGAAACGAAAACTTTTTCAAACTAGAAAACCGGCGCTATCGTATGCTTAAAACCCGGATCGAACCATTAACCTACAACTAGCAAACTAGAGAAAGGGTAGAGAGGCTATACCGAGCGATCCGTGTCCTTCGGTCTTCGGCCACCATCCCAAACTCCTCGCGGCATCTCCGGTCTCGATCTGCTCGTCGGAAAGGGCACCACATCGAGAAGTCTTTTTACGGGCTCCCACCTCTGAACCGAGGCAACTCGGACACGAAGTTGGCTAGCCGATGTGTCCAAGATTGCTGTAGAATATACGTAGAAACCTTTGTCTCAAGGGGTTATTAGAAGTTGCCTCAAAGGAGGGAAGAGAAGAATGAACTATGAAAAGGAGCTATCTCTTTTTCATGAATCAAAATGAGATGCATAAATATCACACCCCAAAAGGATGGGCTCGGCCAGGGAATCTCAAAAACAGAGGGGGTGAGCACAATCTAGTGTGAGTGGTGAGCATAAGGAAAAGGTGTGGTGATAAAGAGGAAAAATGGTCACAACATTTCCTAATCAAATCCCATCTCATTAATGCAAAGAAATAAGCACAAAAATGAATCAAAAGATGCTAGAACCATCATGTGAACTGCTGGGGTCCCAGCACCACAAAAAAGAACCCCATTTTGTAAAAGCCATTTTTACAAAATGGCCCCTCCAAGCAAAAATCAGCCAAGAAAAGAAAGAAAGGAAAAATGGCTGAAACGGAATGCAAACTGACAACTTCAAAAAGCGATCCGGTAATAAATTAAAGGAAAACCCCGCGACTGTATATACATACCCGTATTTGTATTCCGACCGAATACAAATACAATGAGACAAAATCTACACAGTAAAATACTAGGATCCGGTTTAAACCAAAGCTCGCTAATATCATCCGTCCGAACCATGACACGTGCATAAGTGCACGCGTACGTTCGAACCCTGCCATAAATCCATACGGCCTCTACAACGTTTCGCCCGAAACTTGAGAAACTGTCTGTGGGGGACTCTAAAGACTCGTCAATACTTTCGCTGTGGATTTAACCACTAGCACGTCAGAGGTATTAGCCGTACGTAACGGGCTACCAGGTATTGACCAAAACGGAGGTCGATGAGCGAACTCATCCTGACACCCTACTGAGCCTCTCAGTAACAATATCCGTACAGTCCGGTCCGTTCGTCTATGAGCATCGCATGTCGGGCCTAGGGGGTTGGTAAAAGTCAGACCCCCAAAAGCGGTACAAGTCGTGTCGGATTGTAGCCCAGAACACCCTGAGATACTACTGGAATACCTATCAGTAAATCTCCTGCCTTGGCCAAAGACTTCGTGTAATGGTTCTCCTAGACACAACGCGATCTCACCCACAATACCGGGAGAGACGAACCCCTGCTGATCCGCTCACTGCCTCCATATGGCTCGGGACTGTACCCAACTAAAACCTGTTTGCACGACTCCTTTGAGCCGTGGTAGGGTAGTAATCAAAGTATAGTGGGAACTCACACGAGACAAATGATGATCTCAGGTCGATGAACTAACCTGTACACATGTCACCAGGGAACTGCTATCTAACGCTAGGTATAATACCAACTAGCATGTTCCCGGCGAGTCCTGTCTGGTGTACTCATAATCCAATGAGCACCTGTATATATCTTAGGTGAACCAACTGACACCAATGGCTTGTGAGATCGGCCATCACCCCTCGTCGGGGTCTCGACTGTATATACTAGTCTACTAATGGAGTATCGATGCCCAGTCTCGAAACTCCCACGACTAGAGACCACTTTAAGGATGTGCTGATAGACTACCCAACTCTCACGTATATGATTGCCATCATACTGCTGGTAGTCAAGCAAGAATCCTATGGGCTCTATCAACGTGCAATAGTGACCTGTAAGGTCACCTAAAGCAGTACACGATGATAAAGACAAACCATGGTGGCATACTATTCTCTATCAACGTGCAATAGTGAACCACAATGTCACCTAAAACATGTACACGATGATAAAGATAAACCGGATAATATACAAACCTCTCGAGTAAGACCGTCCTACCGGTATAGGTCCTCCCTCAATCATTGCAATCACGTGCCTGTGATCCAATAATTGACTCTGAGGGCACTATATCCAACAATCTCCCACTTGCACTCAAGGCTAATTATTGCGATGTCGCATACTCACAGCCCGTGTGATACCGAACATCCAACTCCTTTACTGATCAGTCTCACAAAGCCCATTTGCGAAACTATTGTGTTCGAGAAATAGCCTCAGCTAGTGGATCTACCCCGATGTTTCTTTCTATGTCTCTCTTTATCTCAAGTTCGCGGAGAAAACCATCTCCCAAAATGAGCAATACCTGTCTTAGAATATGTCTGGATATCTGATGGGACCTAGTTCATAAATGAACTCCAAATCCAAACTTCTTAGACTGTATTGTGAACTGAAACCAATCAGTATCCTGCACCATGCCTCCCTCAGTATCCGCTTGGACCACCTGTCAAAAATACTGCCCCTCGTCAGAGGGAAAACTATAACTCTGACAGCCACTTTGTCATCCAGGTCACCTTGGAAGCCTGGAATGATAACTGTCTCCTAAAAGAGGCTGTTGTTATCATATCCCTAGAACATCTACTTATGTTCTAAAACTGCTTCCGAATGTTTCTCCAGGATAGGATTAATATCAACTTACTGTATCTCGTGCAAAAACAATATCTGGTGTGGTACTTGACATCTCATGATTGACTCAATTGCCTAAGCAAGTGATCTGCCAATCATGCACATCCCTCTCCCCTTTAGTCTGTAAGACACCTTTAGAGAGGGTGACTCTATCACCTGCAGGTACACTACCGTGCCAGGAGTCATCCATTCTAAATACCTTTAGAATACTGTCTAAGTACCCGTATTGGGACACTTCCCAAATCTAGATCTAGTAACCAGAATATCTGATATAATATCCATATCCTATGTGGAGAAACCACTGTGTGACAACCAAAGTATAACCGATCGTAGTATAGGAATTTCACTTCCTACTCTGTGTATGTCATCCAAATACCAGGACATCACACCCTACTACCTTCTTAACAGATCCATCCTCTATTCTGATGAAGTCAAACCTATGACTGTCACATCAAAAATAGATGATCTATCTCCGCTATACCTGCTTTAGTCCATAAATAGACATAAGCTACTTGTCCACTATGCTTCCGCTGCTCCCACTGACTACGACAACCCTCTGGCAGGGTCATATATACGTACACTTCTAATGCTAGTTTAGAATGATGCTATATTCATCCTCCTGCCGGGTCTCACAGTCTGGAACAACAGCAATGGCAAGTCTGGGTTAACAAGAACCTCCCTGTCACCGTCCTTGAGGCTACCGGAGTACCTCTCGGGTGCCTGAGGTTACCCACCATATCTGTGGAGTGGCCAATGGAATGTTAAATCAGATTGAATCTTTAGGTTCTTATCAAACTTTCAGTGATCGTTTGCGGTTCTGGAATCACTTCGAGTTCTACCATACTCACGCTACTGTTTTCTGAAAAAAAAATCCATTTTACTAAAACTGTGGCGAGTCAAGAACAATATCACTATTGATCTTCCAGATGGTAGAAAGTCAACCCTCGTAATAGCCCGGGTCAACCCACAAACAACCATTACAGAAACGTGCCTTGAGTTATCCAGAATCTGGTTTTAAGCATAAGCCGGACAACTCCCCGTACCTTAATATCGTTAAGATATGAACCGTTCTATATCCAATATAGAAACAGAGGCACTGATTTAATTGGAACCAGATTCAAATCATGCAGCTGTCTCCAGTGCATGTCAACTAAATGGAAAGAGGCCGATCAGCATTACTCAACTTAGGAGTGCTTCCAATTATGAGTAACCTGAAAGAGAAACAAGTTCTCTTAATCATTACTATTAACTGAATACCATACACAAGTATCTACATCTTCGATCACCTTGAAGAATCCTGATACTTGCAACGCCTGGTTCTCTACTTTATTCTTATACCTATAACTTCTCAAAACTTAGACCTTGTATTTCTACGAAACACATGTCTAAGAACTAGAGAAGTCACAAGTAAACACAATATAGTACGAGGACCTACCCCTCTGTCCTAATGGATACTGGACAATATACAATACTCTGTACAAGTCCCCTGAGTTGAATAAGTCAAACCCTGTGTGTCGTAGGTTGAAAACTGTACTTATGGTTAAGAAGAATTACACCGCTGTTTAATGCTCCTTACCTAACCATCAACTGATATAGGTAAATGTCATCGACATAATTTCAAAAAGTTATATCTCACAGATATATCAATTTGAAATTGATGCATAACAACGGATATTCAATACCAAATATTTGCCGTCCGGCAAACAGCCCAGGCGATTTCCTCAAATATCACCAATTACAACGAATTCCGATATAATGAGGATGATCACCTAATTCCCAATAACTTACTCCCACTCATCATCTGTAAAACCATACAGATGTGAGAATCATACCTGGTAAATACATACCTTGGAGCAAGGACTAATTGGGAAATCAGTTTTCTTTTAACAGTACACAGTGAAACTGAAACATTGAAATGTTTCGTAGGGGTATCCGGGTATTCCTAGTAATGCCTCTTCCATTATTAGATTCACAACTATAACCGTATATTTCTTTGCCATCTCTCTAAATCCCTTTATATGTCTTTAGTCGTTACCTTCTGCACACCATCGTTAGGCTAAATAGTTTTCTTCCTTCCCTACCGTTCGGCACCAGCCTATGGTTTGGAAGAAGACTATCCAATAAGCATAATGGGTGTACCGTCCTAATCCTAGGAGCACACGCAACCCGAGAGAAGGTAAAGATAAAAGACAACTGAATAAAACCTTATTCCTATTTCTCCTGAACCAGAATCCATCCCCGAACTAGAATAAGTTCCTTCGAGTTCGTATATAACCATACGATGGAGTATCCAAATAACTATGGATCTTCGTAGTGATACGGAGTGTCCCGGAGAAATACAAAGGTGAAATATGAGTGGTGATGAAATACTTGGTTTGGTCGTGAATAGCAGTTGCAGTTTACTTTGCCCTCTTACTTATCCCTTTATTTGTCTTTACTTAATACCTTCTGTACACCTTTTAGGCTAAATGGTTTTCTTCATTCCCTACCGTTCGACACCTGCCTATGGTTTGGAATAAGACTATCCAATTAGCATAATAGGTGTACCGTCCTAATCCAAGGAACACTCGCAACCTGAGAGAAGGTAAAAGGAAAAGACAACTGAATAGTCCTATTCGTTTTCTCCAGAGCCGGAAACCATCCTCGAATCTGGAACAAGTTCCTTCGAGTTCGTATATAACCATACGATGGTTTTATCCAATGGAAGTGGACGTTCGTAGTAATACGGGGTGTCCTGGAGAAAAGGGTAAAAGTAGGAGTGGCAATGAGGTATGCAACTCAGACAATCCAAAAGCCAGTGTTTTAAGAAGGTTCGGTCAACTTGGTCACTGAGTCATAATCAAGGGTTGGGTCATGGTCGCTGCCAAAGAGAGAGAGAAAAGAAATACTCATCGTGCACTCTAACCAAGATCAGAATGGTTATCACTTTATCTAATCAGGAAACCTCCCACTGTACCGTCAAATTCTCCTCCAAACCTGAAAGAAGAATTAGTCGGGATCACCCGAGGAGTAAACCAACTCATCAGTGGGAATTGGGATCCAACTATCATCGCATGATAATGTGATGGAATCCACTCACGTTATCACACTCCAGAAGGTATGCGCATGCCTGGCAAGTTTCAGTTTTTTTAGAAACTCCCGATGTGATTTTTACCCCATGCTCTTATGACCTTGACGTAAGCCAATATATCATAAGTCACATGTCAAGTTCTACCCGTCATTATCCAGGTTAATTTGAACCCACCCGTACATACCCTTGACGAAGGCCAAAATAGTAGTACGACCGTCTCAAACTAACGCATCTATCTATGCAACAGAAAAGTAACAAATGGCTATCATACACTATGCCTTGACGTAGGCCAACATACATAGTATGAATACTAAGTGCTACCTTTCTGAAATGACGGAGGGCTACGAATGGTTTTTGGCGAAAAACCTTTAACATAATGAACTTGATATCGTTGAAGGAACCGGATAGCTTTTTATAAAAATATAGTGACGAAAACCTTTGCTAAAGAGGTCACTCTCGGTGAAGAGATCTCGGCTCTTTCCCCATAGATTGAGGTGCAGGATATTCCAACTGAATACTACTATGCAAAGCAGAAGGCAATCGGCTATAGTGAAGTTATTACCTTGACGCAAACTTCTGTCCAAGGGGTCACTCCCGGTGAAGGGATCTCGACCCTTGCCTCGTCGACTGAGGTGCTGAATATTCATAACCGAATACCACTGTGCAAAATAAAAGAGAACGTCCTTGCAATAACAGCTTTTTGAAAAATGTTCCAACAACATCAGAATAGGTTTGTTTAGCTTGCATTGATCCGAATCAATGCAGTCCCATCAATTGATCACACCAATAAAGAACGAAAATACGATGTATGTATATGCCATCCGCATTCGCCACTGGGTCCCGTCATCACCAGTTAGGTTACTTAACTAACGACAGAGCGGGGACTGGACTAGCATGGGTGCAAAACATATACAACATCTACTAGTATATATATATCAATATATAATATTCGCTCAAGGCATGATAAAATGCAACATCACAGAAATGTAATAAGTATCACAGAACAATACAGATAATTTGGGATCCCCGGGTTTCATAGAGCCGCTACTGAAACCCGACGTTCCCCTGGTAGTGTGGATAGCCTGTGCAATGAAATCCTAGACCACTACGGGCGCGGCAAGTTACCCGCTAAAACCTAAAGCGAGGCAGCCCCCTTCAACAACGTGAATGGACCACCCAACACTTCACGGAATCCGGTAACTTGAGTACCCCTCCTTGGGTCAACCTGTACCCCCTACAAGTGCGGCGAATAGCCCGCCAATTCTTGAGTAAAGCCCCCTCCGTCTCAAAGCCATGAGATGCAGGCCCGTTGCCCTCTAGAGCCCGGCTATCCATGCACCTCACCGCGGGGTAATCTTAGTACAGAAAATAAAATATATACAACGGGTACATCGACCTCAGCCCGGTCGTGCCCCAAAAGAATAATATACAAACATGCAGTGACGGCGGTCCACATGTCGGACGCTCGTCCCGCAACAACAAATGTATAAATAACACCAAACTGTACTACCATTGCATCCAGGCTATCCACCACGACAAATCCGCAATATCACAGTACAACACAGAACATCAACGTGAATATCACGTTCGCAAATCCGTCTAAAAGGGCTATAGCAATTAGACAGGATTTACCGATCAAATGACATTCACGATCGCAGATATAATGTAAATACTGTGAACTAACATGTTTTAAAAATTTCGATCGACAAAGATTCCCGAAGTGGGCCCCAAGCACAATACCCAGTACTCAAAATAACTCTAGGCCCAAACAGAATATACCATAAACCCCAATTCCAAGTTTAAAGAGCACTGTAGAAAAATGGTATGGTGATGACTCTTTACTGCGGCGGAACTGCGGCCAGAACATGTATGGTGATACTGCAATCAGGCCGCGGTTCCACGGCCTGACTGCAGTATCACCATATCAAATTTTCACAGAACTCTTATAAAAGCCTGCACGTATTTCTGCAACACTCAAAATAATTTTTCGAGCACAAATGAAAATTGACAGAAACTGCATTTTTGAAATTGTGGTTTTTGAAATTTTTGTTCGATCGAAGTTCTAAACACATTAGAGCAAGCTACTAAAGGTTAATGGCATGGCGCTGATACCATGTAAGTCTACGGTAGCGCCCCGGCCGTCTATACGAGGCCAAAATGCGGAAACGAAAACTTTTTCAAACTAGAAAACCGGCGTTATCGTATGCTTAAAACCCGGATCGAACCATTAAACTACAACCAGCAAACTAGAGAAAGGGTAGAGAGGCTATACCGAGCGATCCGTGTCCTTCGGTCTTCGGCCACCATCCCAAGCTCCTCGCGGCATCTCCGGTCTCGATCTGCTCGTCGGAAAGGGCACCACATCGAGAAGTCTTTTTACGGGCTCCCATCTCTGAACCGAGGCAACTCGGACACGAAGTTGGCTAGCCGACGTGTCCAAGATTGCTGTAGAATATACGTAGAAACCTTTGTCTCAAGGGGTTATTAGAAGTTGCCTCAAAGGAGGGAAGAGAAGAATGAACTATGAAATGGAGCTATCTCTTTTTCATGAATCAAAATGAGATGCATAAATCTCACACCCCAAAAGGATGGGCTCGGCCAGGGAATCTCAAAAGGAGAGGAGGTGAGCACAATCTAGTGTGAGTGGTGAGCATAAGAAAAATGTGTGGTGATAAAGAGTAAAAATGGTCACAACATTTCCTAATCAAATCCCATCTCATTAATGCAAAGAAATGAGCACAAAAATGAACCAAAAAGATGCTAGAACCATCATGTGAGCTGCTGGAGCCCCAGCACCACAAAAAAAACTCCCCATTGCTGGATCCCCAGCACCACAAAAAAAAACCCCCATTTTGTAAAAGCCACTTTTACAAAATGGCCCCTCCAAGCAAAAATCAACCAAGAAAAGAAAGAAAGGAAAAATGGCTGAAACGGAATGCGAACTGGCAACTTCAAAAAGCGATCCGGTAATAAATTACAGGAAAATCCCGCGACTGTATATACATACCCGCATTTGTATTCCGACTGAATACAAATGCAATGAGACAAAATCTACACAGTAAAATACTAGGATCCGGCTTAAACCAAAGCTCGCTAGTATTATCCGTCCGAACCATGACACGTGCACAAGTGCACGCGTACGTTCGAACCCTTCCATAAATCCATACGGTCTCTACAACGTTTCGCCCAAAACTTGAGAAACTGTCTGTGGGGGACTCTAAAGACTCGTTAATATTTTGGCTGTGGATTTAACCACTAACACGTCAGAGGTATTAGCCATACGTAACGGGCTACCAGGTATTGACCAAAAGGGAGGTCGATGAGCGAACTCATCCTGACACCCTACTGAGCCAGTCAGTGAAAATATCCATACAGTCCGGTCCGTTCGTCTATGAGTATCGCATGTCGGGCCTAGGGGGTTGGTAAAAGTCAGACCCCCAAAAGCGGTACAAGTCGTGTCGGAGTGTAGCCCAGAACACCCTGAGATACTACTGGAATACCTATCAGTAAATCTCCTGCCTTGGCCAAGGACTTCGTGTAATGGCTCTCCTAGACACAGCGCGATCTCACCCCCAATACCGGGAAAGACGAACCCCTGCCGATCCGCTCACTGCTTGCATGTGGCTCGGGACCGTACCCAACTAAAACCTGTTTGCACGACTCCTTTGAGCCGTGGTAGGGTAGTAATCAAAGTACAGTAGGAATTCACATGAGACAAATGACGATCTCAGGTCGATGAACTAACCTGTACACATGTCACCAGGGAACTGCTATCTGACGCTAGGTATAATACCAACTAGCATGTTCCCGGTAAGTCCTGTCCGGTGTACTCATAACCCAATGAGCACCTATATACATCTTAGGTGAACCAACTGACACCAATGGCTTGTGGGACCGGCCATCGCCCCTCGTCGGGGTCTCGACTGTATACACTAGTCTACTAATGGAGTATCGATGCCCAGTCTCGAAACTCCCACGACTAGGGACCACTTTAAGGATGTGCTCATAGACTACCCAACTCTCACGTATATGATCGCCATCATATTGCTGGTAGTCAAGAATCCTATGGGCTCTATCAATGTGCAATAGTGACCTGTAAGGTCACCTAAAGCAGTACACGATGATAAAGACAAACCATGGTAGCATACTATTCTCTATCAACGTGCAATAGTGAACCACAATGTCTCTTAAAGCATGTACACGATGATAAAGACAAACCAAATAGTATACAAACCTCTCGAGTAAGACTGTCCTACCGGTATAGGTCCTTCCTCAATCATTGCAATCACGTGCCTGTGATCCAATAATTGACTCTGAGGGCACTATATCCAACATTGGAAACTTGTAGAACATTGACTTAGTCCACTTGTTTTGTCATGCTTAAGATATTTATTAACCTAACCATTATCCTACACCATGGTTTAGTTTCTACAAGGGTTAGTGTATGTCATATACTCACCATAGTTGCATTTCTAACCTCATGAGTTTCATTCATCATCTTCTTCCTCATCTAGTGTTTTCTAAGTGATAAAATATTGTGAGAAAAAGAAATCTAAAGAGAGCCCAATTCCTACTTCATCATCCTCTACTATTAGACATTTAGTTTAGGGTGTTTGCTTCACTAAACCATAATTTAGTGAAGAGGTGGCATGAGCTAGAGTCTCCTCGACGTAGATCATCTTCGGCCTCAAAGACTTCGAGCAAGTTTGCATTTTTCATATTGTGGAGCATTTCAAGAGTTCGGAAGATTCTTACTCGCAGCAAAGGGACTTCTACACGGAGAATTTGAAGTGAAGGACCGCCCTACAAAGGTTGTATTCCGCATTCACTTAGATGTAAAGTTGTTTACATATCATTTTGTTTAATTCTCTAGTTGAGATTCTAGGGTTAGGGTTATTTAGAACGACAAAAATTTGAAAATGGCATGGACGGTGCCTCCCAAAACCTTGCCGCCTTGCTAAGTAACTCTACAGTGGTATCAGAGCCAAGCTAGAGATTTAAATGATGTTTGTTAGATTATGAAACCGAAACTACTCCGAAACTTGAAACCCTAAAATCTTGTTTCTGTCGAATTCTAAATGGCTTCTAAAATTTTTTTTAGCAACTGCAGAATGTTGTATGAGATATGACATGAACACAGAGAAAATTTGAAGGGGTTTGCTCGAAATTTGGCCGAGCACATGAGCATCAAAACCGAGCAATCCGGCCAAGTGAAGGGTTCTGGGCTTCAAATTTTTTCAGTGTTCTAGTCTCTGGGTTTTAGTGTTTCAGGTGTTGCTAGTTTTTGCTAAATTTGCATGTGATGTTAACTTTCTGCAAAGGCAATTCGGAGTGTTTCGTAATCTAATTCTAACACCTATTCGGGTTATTTAGACGACATTAAAAAGTTCGAACGGATATCAATAACTCATATTTTCTCTCGCTGGAAATTTTCCAAGAGTTGGATTTTTTCAAAGTTTAAAATCTTCAAAAAATCATGCAAGCGATTCTGTGGACCCTTTAGAAGAACGATACCCAAACTCGACATTTTGGATCGCAGAACCGCAGTAATACCCTAGGGTTTGCGGCAGTTCCGTGACGACATGAGTGAGGCATGGGTCGGCCCTTTTACGGATGGTTCATAGGAGCTGTGGCATATTCTGGATACTTTTTGAACTCCGCTCAATTGTTGAGCTCTTTGGGAAAGTTTGAGTGTTTGTTTATTCGATCAAAAAGTTTAACATCATCTAGCTATCTGTGATTGTGATATAATATTTGGAATCCACATAATTGGTTATGAACTAACTAGTTTGAATTTTATAAATCTAGCAGTTTAGTCTCATTTGATTGGTTGCAACGGAATTTTGATGTGGATCAAAAGTCCGTCGCAATTACGTAGTGTACGCGAATACTCACCGGGTAACCTTACTGGATAGCCACGTCCCATAGCCCCGACCAAGTGACTGTAGGAGAACCCCGTCGCCAAAAGCATCCGTTCGGGTGTTCGCGGCCGCGGTGTTCCACCTTAGTGCACTTCGTCGACGGCATCAGGGGTGCGGCCGTCTAATAAAGTTTCTGACGAGCATTCGATCAGGTTATCGGGAATCTTGTTGAATTACCCGACAGGTTATTAGAAAGTGTTTTCAATAGCGAGACTAAAATATGGGGTTTATAATTGTTAGTCATGTGATGTCTAAGGAATTCATTTGTTGGGCATGAAATCCAAAATATGTGATACATTAGGTTTATGATGTCTAAAGTGGTTGCGGATTCCAATTGTTGTAGTTTTCACTTTCTTTTCTGCGACCGTAAGTGTAATATGTGGTGTATCGCCGGTTTCGTTTCTATATATCAACGACAATTGGGATACACATATTTACTTACGTTGATGACATGTGATATTATGTGTTGCTGTGATATGTTATATTAGATCGTCGTGTTTTGAATAGCCCGGGTTTTTTATGTGAGATGAGAGTTTTTCATTTTCATTCATGTAAAAGCTTGTATGTAATATTCTTTTATTGGGGCACTTCCGGGTTGAGGATGATGTCACCATTGATGTATAATATTTACTTTTCCGCATTAGGATAGACCCAAGGAGGGGAGCACAAGTAACCGGGATATAGGGTCCAGTGGTGACCATCTCGAGGAGTCGAGACCGGGTCTTCTAACTCTAGAATTGGTAGGGTTACTTGCCGTTCTCGTAAGGGTCTAGGGATGTGGGTTTGGCTATTCATCGCGACCATGGAATCCGCTTTTTTTTATTGGTTTAAATAAAATACGGAATTTCTAGTATATCCAATATTTCATATATGTTCTTTTGCTGCCGATATTCTGTGATGTGATCACTTGATATATTCTGAGATGAATGCTTATATTATATATATGATATATAATAACTATTGATGCTTTCGTTTTTTCTGTGATGCTTAGGAAGCATAAATGATGGGATTTCATTAATGAGATTAATGCAAGAAAAAGAAACCTAAAAGATATTGTAGAAACTTGTTTTAAAAACTGGTAGCTCTAGTTCTTGCTTTGCATTGCGGTATTCCTTGTAGAATATCCAGCACCTTATTTGATAAGGAAAGAGCCGAGATCCCTTCACCGGGAGTGACCTCTTTAGCGAAACTGGCAGATGCTACGACCCACACGGTTTGTCTTTTGATTGCTTCTATAGTTTTTGTTTTGCATAGTGGTATTTGTGAAATATCCTGCACCTTATTCGATAAGGAAAGAGCCGAGATCCCTTCACCGGGAGTGACCTCTTTAGAAAAACTAGTAAAAGCCTCAAAAACACTCCTTTTCAAAATCACTCGATTCTACAACGAGATCAAGTTCATTACGCAAAGGGTTTTCTTAAAAACCTGTCGTAGCCCTCCATCATTTCAGATAAGTACTACTTAGTATTCGTGCTACGTTTGTTGGCCTTCATCAAGGCGTAGTGTGCGGTAGCTAACTAGTGCTTATCTGCTAAAGCATGAGATGAGATTGGATTAGAGAAGTCGTGCGACTTTGTTGGCCTTCGTCAAGGGTCGTGCGTGTGGGTTTAATTCAATCATGAAATGTACGGGTTGAACTTGACTAGCGGCCTATGGTTTGTTGGCCTTCATCAAGGTCATAAGAAGTTAGGGGAAAAATATTATCAGGAATTTCAAGTATTGAAATTTGCAATGAGATTGCATACCTTCTATGAGATAGTTGGATCCCGATACCCACTGCGAGTAAGAGTTATTTCTGGGAGAATTTTACACATTACAATTAGTCGATCAAGTAGGTGTCTAGAAAGGTGTTAACGGGGTTACGCCCCTGGGAAAACGAGGTTTATTTTAATTAGGTCCGTGCGAAAGCACGGGGAATCTCCCTCAAAGTACCGACACTGGCGTGACCGAAAGATTGGTGAACTTGTAGGGTCTAACTAATCCCGGCTAGTCTTACCTTTTAGGGTTTGAAGGAAGATTTGATAAAAATAGTGGGAGCCATCCTGATTAGATAAAATAATAACCAATCTGATCTTGCAAGAGCGCATGCAGAGTATTTTCTTCTCTCTCTCTTCTGGTAGCGACCATGTCATGCTTTAATCAAGATAATAATATGGATGCATTGACCGAACCTGCTTATTATACTGTGCTAGGGAACGTTGGTTCCGCTCAATCTTATAACTGTTATAAGGCCGAGCAGGAAATAGAGGAATATCCGGATTCCCTTGCCATCCAATCGAAGAAAGTACATGTTGATGCATATTCTTCAGGTGTGTTTATTACCAAGAACTGCTTCTCAGTATCCTCTACGTCCTGGGTATGTGATACCTGATCAGGATTCCGCATATGTAATATGTTACATGGGCTACAGATAGGTAGAGAACTGGGAATATGTGATATATCTCTAAGTGTAGAGAATGGTGCAATTGTTGCAGCCAAACCAGTTGGCAAATATCACCTTGTATTAATACATTGATTCTGAACGAATATTATTACATACCGAACCTGATATACAACATTATATCGGTTTCTTTAATTAGTTAAAGAAGGATATAATTCTGTATTGGAGGATAATGTTGTGAACATTTTTCTGTTTCAAGAGTTGATTGGATCAGGCATGTTATATAATAGCATATACGTTCTAAATCAAACCATAGTTCAAAATATATAGAACACACACAAGAAGAGTAGTTTAGAAATGAACGAATCCTTCTTGTGGCACTGTAGACTAGGTCATACCAATGCGACACGACCAGCTAAGTTACATAAGAATGAATATGAGAATCTGTTCGAATTTTCATCTTATGATACTTGCCAGTCTTGTCTCAAAGGTAAAATGACCAATACTCCGTTTACTGGAAACAGAGAAAGAGTTACTAAACTCTTGGGACGGATACATGATGATGTATACGGTCCTATGTCTACAAATACAATGGTTGGTTCTTCATACTTTATTATATTCACTGATCATCTCTCAGGATTCGGACATATGTTCCTGTTGAAACACAAGTCTGAAACTTTTGAGAAATATAAGGAATATAAGCTTGAAGTTGAGAACCAAACGGGTAGAAGTATTAAAGTCCTTCGATATGATCGAGGAGGAGAATACTTGTGCATGGAGTTCCTGGATTTTCTAAAAGGAGAATGGGATTCTCTCTCAGCTTACTCCTTTGTATACACCACAGCACAACGGTGTATTGGGGCCGAGGTATCGCACCCTATGAGATAAGGTGCGCTCTATGATGAGTACTGCTGAGTTACCTGTTTCCTTTTGGGTGTTATGCACTTGAGAAGCTGCATACCTATTGAATGAGGTTCCATCCAAATCAGAGCCTACCACTCCATATGAGTTTGTTAGGATATCCCAAACATTTGTGATGGAATATCTTCTACCACTCTGAGGAGCAAAAGGTGTTTTGTTTCTCATCATGCCACTTTTTTAGAAAAAGAATTTCTTGTGAAGAAATTAATAGACATGAGGTAGAACTGGAAGAAGTTCCAGCTAGACAAACTAACAGCTGATGATTTGGTGAAACCAAAGGATTCAATAGTCTCCAACGAACCTCAGCCTCTCCACGAATCTGGTAGGGTTCCTCATCCACTTGAGAGATACTACGGTCTTCTCAGTGACAGTGGGAGCGAGGATAGCATCATGGTAGATGATGGCCCAACTAGGTTCAGGCTGGCCATCACGAGTGGGGACTCTGTGAAATAGCTGGATGCTATGCAATCAATGATGGAATCCATATACACCAACAAAGTATGACTTTGAATGTTGCACCTAAAGGGGTAAAACCCATCAGGAGCAAATGGATCTTATGAAGATTCTTGCTGTAGATGGAAAAGTTGAGACTTTCAAAGCTATGTTTAAGTCCATCAAGATCAATGCGCGCATCGCGGAGTTGGAACATCTGTTTTGATGTAGCCGTTAAAGAGTTTGACTTCATCAAAAAGATAGATGAACCTTATATATACAAGAAGGTAGTAAAGAGTTAGGTTGTCTTACACGTAATGTACGTAGATAACATACTCTTGATAGGAAATAGTTTCCTATGCTACACTCGGTTAAGCTCCTCTGGTCACGAGGATTCTCCATAGAAGATCTGGATGATACCTACTATATCTTGTAGATTATGATCTATGGTGATAGATCAAAATGGATGTTGGGAGTGTCCCAAATCCAGGTACATTAACACCGTACTAAGGGGGTTTAGTATGGAAGATTCTAAGCGTGGTGGTTCGTCCACTTATTCATGAATCACTATCTCCAAAAGATGTCTCCCCAGACTGATTTGGAGATAGCTCACATGCAAGGGATACCCTATACTTCGGCAGCAGGCTCTATCATGTGTGCGATATTATGTACCAGACCAGATGTAGCTAATTCACTAGGTGTAGTGATCAGGAATCAATCGGATCTTAGGAAAATCACTGGACAACTGTGGAGGACATTCTTAAGTACTTGAGAAGCACTAAATGAATGTTCTTGGTTTGAGATTCCAGAGTGATAAGGTTGATTGAAAGTCAGTCACAGGCATTGTCTTTACCCTCAGTGGAGGGAGGGTATGTTGGAAGAGTTTCAAGCTAAATACCGTGGCATGTTAGACGATAAAGGCCGAATACATTCCTACCAATGATACTACCAAAGTGGTTGTCTGGACATTTCTTGTTCATAAGATGAACAAGGTTCCTACCATTGAGCGTCCAATAACTGTTATTATGACAACAATGGAGTTGTGGCTTTAGCCTAGGAACGCATGTCCCATCAGCGTTCTAGACATATTCTGAGGCAAGTATCACCTGATCAGGGAGATGGTTGATCTCCAAAGGATCGAGGTTAGGAGAGTTGACACGAAGGATAACACGACGGATCCACTCACAAAGGCCATTTCCTAGAGAGACTTCTATAGGACGTTGAGTATGAGATACTGCAACAAATGGCCTTAGTGCAAGTGGGAGATTGTTAGATATATGTATGCCCTAGAGTCCATTACTGTACATATGATGTATATTGTAGTGGATGCTAGGACATATATAGGGAGGACTTTCTTGCTTGACATGATAGTATGCTATCTGGTTGCTCTTTATCTTAACATGTACACTTATTTTCTCTCTATTACATGTTGATAAAGCCCCCAGGATGAGTACTTGATTACTAGGATTATGATGTGGATCATACTAGTGGAGAAGAGGTAGTCGGCAAGTATATCCTTCAAATGTTCCTAGTCGTGGGAGTATCGAGACAGGGCATCGATACTCCAGAGTAGACTATCGTATACGCTTCTCGACCCATATGATGGACGATGGATGATCCCATATCCATTGGTGTTTGACATCAGGTATATGGGTGCTCAGTGGAGACTGGGTACATTGAACGGACTTGCCGAGAACTCCTAGATGGTATTATACTTATCGTCAGATAGCAGTTCTCTGGTGACACAGGTACAGGTTAGTCTGTCGACCCGAGATCGTCATAGAGTCTTGTGTGATTCCCACTGTGCTTTGATTTCCACCTTACCACGGTAAGGAGATCATGCAAAACAGTGGTTTTTTGGGTACAGCCCCGAGTCACATGGAGACAATGAGCGATATGAGGGGATTCGTCTCTCCCGGTATTGGGAGTTGATGTTGTGCTATGCTCGATTGGTCATAATATGAAATCCCTAGCCATGGTTGCTGAGATCTACTGGTAAGTGTTATCAGTAGTTTCTCGAACCGTTATGGACCTTACATCGGCATGACTTATCAGGCTATTAGGATCTGACGTTATACCACCACAGGCTGTGATATGCGACATATCTGACGAAGAGACCGGACTGTACGGTAGTGTTACTGATTGGATTCGTAGGAGTATGAGCAGGCTTGCTTGTTGATCTTCTGATCGCTCAATACCCGGGTGGCCGTTACGTTTGGCAGACCGCTTGCGGCTTGTGGGTGTTTGATATGATCATCACCTACTGCCGGCGTATTGACGGGTCTTTAGAGTCCTATACAGAGATTTCCTGGTTCATGCGAAACAGAGTAGGAGCACATATGTGATATGTACGGGACCGAGATTAATGCGCGTATGTGATACCGCATTCTATTCTCGCGATATGTGATATCGGTTGGTTATATGTGATATAGCTGTAAGTCAACGTTACACACCCTATAAGATGCGGGGAGGCGGAATAGGTAAAACAATCATTTTGTTCAAGGTAACATTGACTAACTTTACGGATCTTTGCTAAACCCTAACTAACAACTATCTAGAAGTGCTAAACTACTATGATAGATGATTATACCTCAAGATACTAGTCCTTCTTGTTCTTGTTGTTCACCTCCTCATCGGCCTCCTCAATGTAATAGAAGATCCACCCGAGAGTTCCTCCTCCAAGCTTTAACCTCTAACTTGAGGTAACTAAGTGGCTAGGATTGCTAATCCAAGTGACCTAGAAGATATAGAAGTGGATTAAGGATCTATTAGTCTTTCTAACCCTTGGGATTTCAACACATGAGAGGATTAGGGTTAGGTTTAAGAAGAAGAGAGCTTGAGGAGAGAGAGTGTGTTTGTTAATTATCAATTGAACCCTTCTCACTTTGAAATATATGAAGCATAACAAAATATCTTGCACAAATATTATCCATGCTTCATTTAATTCTTGAGATGAATCATCTCATGAGTCATGGTGCAATTAATGATAATAACACATAAGCTCTCCACCTCATTTAGTTTAATTCATAAATGAATTAAATCTAAATGAGTCACCTTTCTTTTAGAAGCTTCTCGACTAATTAAGAGGATGCCCCTCCTATCCGAAAAACATGGATATACTGAGACTGTATAAATCGAATAATCCAATACTAGAATCTGGCTTAAACCAAAGCCTGCTAGTATAATCTGTCCGAACATCTTACGTGCACAAGTACACGTATATGTCCGAACCCTATCGTAAAACCATATGACCTCTATATCGTTTCGCCTGAAGTAGGGAAACTCTCTGTGTGGGACTCTAAAGACTCGACACTACGCTGGCAGTGGGTTTAACTACAGGCCGTAAGCGGTACTAGCTGTATGTAACGGCCCCCAGGTAGATGTCGATAAGAAGGTCGATGAGGAAACCCATCCGAACTCCTACTGAGCCTGATGTGACAATCTTCGTACAGTCCGGTCTGTTCGTCTAAGACTATCGCATATCGGGCCTAGGGGGGCGGCAAGCGCCAGTCCCCTAAAAGCGGTATAAGTCGTGTTGGAGTGAAGCCCATTATACCTTGAGAAGCTATTGGAAATCCTACCAATAAATCTCGCTTGCCCTGGCCAGGGACTTTGCGTAATGGCTCTCCAAACACAGTGCGATATTAACTCCCAATACCGGGAGAGACGAATTCTATCTAACCGCCGCTGTCTCCAAGTGCTTCGGGACTGCACCCAACTGCTACCTGTTTGCATAACTCTTTTGAGCCGTGGTAGGATAGCAATCTAAGAACAGTGGGAACACACTCAAGACGAAGCAGCAGTGTCAATTCTACGGACTATGCTGTACTCATGTCATCTGGGAACTGTTAACTGACGACGAGTATAATACCAACCAACAGTTCCCTGCGAGTCCTGTCCGATGTACCTGTAACCCAACGAGCACCTGCATACTATCTCCAGTACAACGTACTAATGGCTGTGGGACAAACCATTTCCCCTACTGGGATGAGAAGCGTATACACTAGTCTACTCTGGAGTATCGATGCCCTGCCTCGATAATCCTACGACTAGGGACCTGAAAAAGGATGTGCTTGTAGACTACCCAGCTCCCACTAGTGTGACTGCCATCACAACGCTGGAAGTCAAGCAAGATCCTAAGGGCTCTATCAATATGTATTCGCGATATGCTAAAAGAAATATATACACATATTAAGATAGATATAAACCAAGTAGCATACTACTATGTTGAGCAAAACTGTTAATACAACTGTGAATATCCCAAGCTTCCATTAAGTAATATACAAACTAGTATGATACAATAATGGCCCCTAGGGCATATACACTAACAATCTCCCACTTGCACTAGGGCCATATACTAGCATATCGAAGACCTATCATCTCGAATAGTCTCTCGAATTGTGTCTGAGGTAAGGCCTTTGTGAATGGATCTGCAGTGTTCTCCTCTGTAGCAACTCTCCGGACCTCGATCTCCTGGCGATCTATGATCTCTCTGATCAGGTGATACCGCCTTAAGATGTGTCTGGAGTTCTGATGGGACCTCGGTTCCTTCGCTAAAGCTATAGCGCCGTTGTTGTCACAATACAGCGGTATTGGATCAACAATGGTAGGAACCACCTGAAGTTCTGTTAGGAACTTCTTCATCCAGACTGCTTCTTTTGCAGCATCGCAAGCAGCGATATACTCTGCTTCCATCGTCGAGTCAGCAACGGTGTCCTGCTTGGAACTCTTTCAGCACACCGCCCCTCCATTGAGGGTAAAGACATAACCTGACATGGACTTGGAGTCATCCTTATCACTCTGGAAGCTGGAGTCAGCAAAAGCCTCGATCTGGAGGTCTTTTCCGCCGTAAACCAAGAACATATCCTTAGTACTTCTCAGGTACTTGAGAATGTTCTTTACTGCTATCCAGTGCTTCTCCCCTGGGTCTGACTAATACCGGCTTACCACACTCAGTGCGTAAGCTACATCTGGTCTGGTACACAACATCGCATACATTATAGAGCCTACCGCAGAAGTGTAGGGTATAACTGACATGCGATCCCTTTCCAAATTAGTTTTGGGAGACATATTTTTGGAGAGGGTGATTCCGTGACAATTCGGTAAATTACCGCGCTTAGAATCTTCCATACTGAATCTTTTCAGTATAGTGTTGATATACTTGGACTGCGAAAGTCCCAACATCCTCTTAGATCTATCATGATAGATCTGGATCTTCAGAATGTAAGAGGCATCACCCAGGTCTTTCATGGAGTACCTGTGTGACAAGAATTCTTTGACAGATTGTAGCATCGGAATGTCATTTCCTATCAAGAGAATGTCATCCACGTACAAGACGAGGAATACGACAGTTCGTGCTACAATTTTACTATATATACATGGTTCATCTGGATTTTTGATAAAGTCATATTCTTTGACCATTTCATCAAAACAGATGTTCCAATTCCGCGATGCCTGCTTTAGTCCATAAATGGACTTAAGAAACTTGCACACTTTCCCGCTGCTCCCACTCTGATTGAAACCTTATGGCTGATCCATATAGATGCACTCGTCCAATTTTCCATTTAGAAAACCGTCTTTATGTCCATCTGCCAGATCTCATAATCGTGGAAGGCAGCAATGGCAAGAAGGATCTGAATGGATTTGAGCATAGCCACTGAAGAAAAAGTTTTGTCATAGTCCAAGCCAGGACTTTGACGAAAACCCTTTGCAACAAGTTTAGCCTTATAGGTTTCCACCTGTCCATCTACACCAATCTTCTTTCTGAAGATCCACTTGCATCCTATGGGTTTTACCCCATCTGGAGCAAAGTCCAAAGTCTATACTTTGTTGGTGTACATGGACTCCATCTCGGTCCGCATTGCATCCAGCCATCTTACTGAGTCGCCGCTCTGGATGGCCTGCTGGAAGCTAGTAGGTTCATCATTATCAATGACGCAATCCTCTCTATCCCCGTCTATGAGAAAACCGTAGTATCTCTCAGGCGGATGAGACGACCTACTACTCCTGTGGAGGGGTGCGGAAATGTCCTGTTCTTCTAGAACTTCTAGCTCTACCAAATTTTCAGTAGTAGTTTGTGGTTCTGGAATTTCTTCCAGTTCTATTGCGCTCCCACTTGTTTCTTTTTCTAAAAACTGCTGTTCTAGAAAATGGGCATTACGAGAAACAAAAACCTTTTGTTCCTCTGCGTAATAGAAAAAATATCCCTTGGAGTTCTTTGGATATCCCACAAACTTACACTGTACTGATCGTGCCTCGAGTTTGTCCGCATGCTGCTTTTTAACAAAAGCCGGACATCCCTATATCTTCAGATACTGAAGATAGGATTTCTTCCCACTCCACATTTGATATGGTGTTGTAGGCACAGTCTTGGTAGGAACCCTGTTCAAAAGATATGCAGCTGATTCTAGTGCATAACCCCAGAAAGATCGCGGTAACTCAGCATTACTCATCATGGAACGCACCATATCCAATAGGGTTCGGTTCCGTCTCTCCGATACACCGTTGTGTTGTGGAGTGTATGGAGGAGTAAGCTAAGAGAGAATCCCATTCTCTTTTAGGTAACCCAGGAACTCGACACTTAAGTATTCACCACCTCGATCAGATCTCAGTGTCTTGATACTTTTGCCGGTTTGGTTTTCTACTTCATTCTTATATTCTCGGAATTTCTCAAAGGCCTCAGATTTATATTTCATCAAGAAAATGAATCCATACCTAGAGTAATCATCCGTAAAAGTAATGAAATATGAAAAACCGACTCTTGCATGTGTAGACATTGGACCACATATATCGCTGTGTATAAGTCCTAAGAGCTCGCTCGCTCTTACTCCATATCCAGTGAATGGAGTTTTTGTCATCTTTCCTTTGAGACATCAAGTGGCATAAGATTGATATTCGAGCGGATCCAAATATCCTTCTCTATGTAACTTAGTTAACCTTGTCTCATTGATGTGACCTAGTCTACAATACCATAAGAAAGCCTGATTTATATCTAGAGACTTTCTTTTTAGTGTGTTCTGAACATTGAAAATCTGTAGTTGGTTTAACACGTATATACCGTTATTTAGTGTACCAGACCCAATCAAACCATGATTAAGGTGGATATTAACAACATCGCTTACAAACATGAAATCATAACCTTTTTTTGATAACAACGATACTGATATGATATTACACGTTAAACTAGGTACACAAAAACAGTTGCGCAAAACCAAAATATGTCCACTCGTCAATCCAAGGTGATAATCCCCTACGGACACAGCATTCACGCTAGCTCCGTTAGCAACCTGGAGGGTCATATCACCAACCTTCAGCACTCTACGGTTTCTCAGCGTCTGCAATGAATTGCATATATGAGATCCTGATCCGGTATCCAATACCCAGGAAGTAGAGTTGATTGACAGACGATTTTCAATTACAAACACACCTGAAGCCGAAGCCACAACTTGCCTCGGGTCCTGGTTCTTGGCAATCCAAGCTTTGCAATCTTTCTTCCAATGGCCTTTCCTACGACAGTGGAAGCACTCGTCCTTTGTCACTATCGGCACCGCAACCTTTGCCTTTCCCTTGGCTTCCACCTTACCAAAACCACCTCTTGGTTTGATAGCGGCCTTCTTCTTCCTTCCTTTGGCCCTTGCCTTGGACCTGGAAGAGGAAGCACCACGAACAAACATAGCGGGTGTTTCCCTTGCCTTCTGCAAGGTGCCCTCTGCACTCCTCAACATATTAAGGAGTTCTGGAAGTTCAACTTCTTTACCTTGAATGTTGAAATTCAAGATAAACTGGACGTAGATGGAAGGAAGGGACTGGAGAATCAAGTCTGTATACAGCTCGTTCTTTAATGTTGTCCCGAGGTCTGCGAGCTCTTCAATATAGCCAATTATCTTAAGGACATGTTTCCCTACAGATGATCCGACGGCCATCCTCGACTGAAACAAGTTCTTCGAGGTCTCGTATCTTGCTATACGAGATTGCTCTCCATACAGTTCCTTGGTGTGGAGAAATATGGATTCTAGATCCATATTCTCGTGCCTCCTCTGATATTCATTATTCATAGAGGCAAGCACGATGCATTTGGCCTTCGCGCGGTCTAACTCCCAGGTCTTGCGGATTTCCTTATCCGCGACACTGGATTCAGGACCAGGGACGGCAGGGGCCTTAGTAGTAAGGACATACCCCAATTTGTCATAGGTAATTGCCATCTTGACATTCCGGAACCAATCTTTATAGTTTGGCCCTGTCAAATTTTTTTTATCTAATAATAACTTAAGGCCTGTCATGTTCTGGGTCGCTGCAATTAGGAGAGAGAGAGAGGAAACACTTTAGCATGATGCTCTTGCAAGTTTAGAGTGGTTTTTAGTTTATCTAAACAGGATGGCTCCCACTGTTTCTCGAATCCTTCCTCAAACCAAAAAAGAAGAACTAGTCAGGATTATTCTCACCGTACAATACTTGCTTAACCGTTCAGCCAGGCCGGTGTCGGTACTTCGAGGGAGGTTTTACGACGCTTTCGCGAAGTTCCTTAATTAAATAACCTCTTATACCTGGGGGCGTAGCCCCACTGACACCTTTCTTGACACCAACTTGGTTTATAGCATTGATCGTTGAGTGAAAGAATGTCCCGATGAGTAGCATATACTCATAGTAGGATCGGGATCCAAATATCATCGTATGATAAAGCTGAAGGAATCCTACCAAAATTATCACACTCCAAATGGTATGCAACTCTAGCAAATTTCAGTTTCTTTAGAAATTCCTGATGTGGATTTTTGCCCCATGCTCTTATGACCTTGGCGTTGGTCAAAATGTTATAAGTCACATGTCAAGTTCTACCCATCATTATCTTGTTAATTTGAACCCACCTATACATACCCCTGACGTTGGCCAAATGGCAGTACGACTGTCCCAAACCAACTCATCTATCTATGCAACAGATGAATACCCAGCAGCTACCAAACACTATGCCTTGGCGTTGGTCAAAATACATAACTTGAATACTACTGAATACCCAAATGAAATGATGGAGGGCTACGAATGGTTTTGGCGAAACCGTGAACGTAGTGAACTTGATATGATCGAAGGAACCTGATAGCTTTTAAAAAGGAGTGGTTTAAGTTCCGTAATTAAAAATCTGCTGTTTTAAAAATAACCGAGTGGTTTCTTTTAAACTGTTCTAACGATTCAACTTTGGTTTATTTTCTTTGCATTAAAATAATGCGTCCCATCAATTAATCTATCATTGCAGAAAACAACGAAAATACAACGTCCTCTTATGCCATCCGCATTCGCCACTGGGCCCCGTCATTCACCCGTTAGGTTACTTAACTAACGACAGAGCGGGGGCTGGGCTAGCGCGGATGCAAAACATAAGTAACGCCTACTAGATATCATATATAGATATTGTACATTCGTCAGACGCAATAATAGGCATTCCAGATCACAGATGAACATAATGGATATACAAGCAATCCACATTTCTTTTGAGCCTGCAATGAAAGACGGATTACACAGTCACGATGAATAGCCAAACCCCCACCCTAGACCCCTACGGGTACGGCAAACTACCCGCCAAGTACCCGAAGTGAAGCGGTCTCCCTCAACGACGTGAGTAGGCCACTAAGCAGTTCAAAGTACCCGGTAGTTTGTGCACCCCACCTTGGGTCTATCCTAAGAGTAGAAAACAGTAAATGAAATAATACAACGGTGGCTACAACCTCAACCCGGATGTACCCCGCAAAAGAATATTACAACAAATTACAATTTATATTTGAATGAAAGAAACACTCGTCTCGCATCCCCGGCTATCCAGTCATGATAATCCAACAAGTTCATATTCACAAACCAGTAAAAACCATTACAGAAATGTGCAACCCCCTGCTAACCGACATACTAGCAATTAAGGGAGGTTTACGAACACATTAAACACAACACATATATAATCCAGTTAGCCAAAGTTCTTAGAATTTCGATCAAGCAACACATATGAATCTACTCCAAACAATTCTCTGTGCATATAAAACCTGAGCAGAAACAAAACATCCCAGAAAACACAACATCAACACAGAAGAATAACTGAGCAAATTTGGGTTGACTCGGTGTCAACTCGGCCGGGGATCCGCGGCAGATCACTTGGATCGGCCGCGGTTCCGCAGTGGTTTGGACGAGTCACGATCCTAAATTTCTTCACAATTCTTAAAAAACCCTGCTTGTATTTTTAAGGGTCCCTGAAAAATTTTTAGACCCTATTTTAAAAACGGCAGAAACATGGTGAAAACGTCGGTTTTTCGGGACTAAATTGCGATCGAGTTTCTAAAGACTTTGCTAACATGTTAGTTATGGTTTAGCTAGGCTCTGATACCACTGTAAGTCAACGTTACACACCCCACAAGATGCGGGGAGGCGGAATAGGTAAAACAATTATTTTGTTCAAGGTAACATCGACTAACTTTACGGATCTTTGCTAAATCCTAACTAACAACTATCTAGAAGTGCTAAACTACTATGATAGATGATTATACCTCAAGATACTAGTCCTTCTTGTTCTTGTTGTTCACCTCCTTATCGTCCTCCTCAATGTAATAGAAGATCTAGCCGAGAGTTCCTCCTCCAAGTTTTAACCTCTAACTTGAGATAACTAAGTGGCTAAGATTGCTAATCCAAGTGACCTAGAAGATATAGAAGTGGATTAAGAATCTATTAGTCTTTCTAACCCTTAGGATCTCAACACATGAGAGGATTAGGGTTAGGTTTAAGAAGAGGAGAGCTTGTGGAGAGAGAGTGTGTTTGTTAATTATTAATTGAACCCTTCTCACTTTGAAATATATGAAGCATAACAAAATATCTTGCACAAATATCATCCATGCTTCATTTAATTCTTGAGATGAATCATCTCATGAGTCATGGTGCAATTAATGATAATAACACATAAGCTCTCCACCTCATTTAGTTTAATTCATAAATGAATTAAATCTAAATGAGTCACTTTTCTTCTAGAAGCTTCTCGACTAATTACGAGAATGCCCCTCTTATCCGAAAAACACGGATATACTGAGAGTGCATAAATCGAATAATCCAATACTAGAATCTGGCTTAAACCCAAGCCTGCTAGTATAATCTGTCCGAACATCTTACGTGCACAAGTACACGTATATGTCCGAACCCTGTCGTAAAACCATACGACCTCTATATCGTTTCACCTGAAGTAGGGAAACTCTCTGTGTGGGACTCTAAAGACTCGACACTTGATCAGTCGAAAATATTGCATATTTTAACCGGCAATTTCCCTATCATCTGCATCCATATAGAAGTGTACGGTATTCGTATTTCACATATTAGCAAATCGGTCGCAAAATATCAGATTACATGTATTCGACCTTAAAACCGGCATTTCTAGGGAAATTGACTGCATTGCATCACATGGCATATTTTCTATATATCGCAACCCGTGTTTCGAAGTCTGTGCAGGAAAAGAGAAGCTTGCTCGATCATTATATTGCTCGACCATTACAATTGGTCGTAAACTCACTAAAATCAAATCTGGTATCATTACAAAGGAGCAATGGAAATTCAACATATCAAAGGAAGCTAACAACAGAAGCCCAAGACCACAGAAGAAGCCACCAAGCCTAAGACTCCATGTTGGCTGCGGATCCGCGGCATGGGCTTGCTAATGCCGCGGTTCCGCGGTTGACCCAAAGAATTAGTCCCCCTTTTTTGGTGCAAAACTCCTGACTCAGGGCCCACTGCTCAGAAATGCACTTGAAGTTCCAGAAGGCTCCTGAACTTTCTACCAGATCAGCAAACACCTTGAGTTACATTACATTAGCCTAATACTTCTAGAACTTTCCCTAAACCCTAGCTTAAACCCTAAGCTAACTCCTAACAAACTCCTTCTAGAAACTCCTCAACAAACTTTGGGAGGGAAAGTTCTAATTCAAACCTAAACCTAGGGTTTGGGAGTTCTATAAATAAGACCCTAGGCTCATTGTAAAAAGAATTATTCAACCTTGGGAAAGCTTAGAAAATCAATCTCTTTCTTCATCCCCTCTTCCTCAAGTTTAGTGAGAGAGCTTGTAGGAAACCCTAACCCTAAATCCAACCACAATTCAAGATCTTGAGTGCAAGCCAAGCAAGATGCCTTCAAGCCTTTTATGAGCCGAGCCGATCTTCAATCGGGCAAGAGATCAAAGTAGATCCACGATCCACGGAGACGAGCGAAGCCGAGTCAACGATCGATTTCTTCTTCTTGTAGATTCTTGAAAGAATGTATTGAAATTGTTGATTAAATAAAAGGTGATATTCTTTTATCTTGTTTTCTTTAAATTCCGCATCATGTTATCTTTACAAATCTTTAATATTGTCTTTGTGGTGATGTGTGAATAAAACTCCGCTCGTCGAGGAGTCGAGACGGATAATAGAATGATGATGTAACATAGCTTTAATCGATTCTTGATTCCCACGAGTTTTGTAAACCCTAGCTAGTTCAAGAAACGACGACCCATTTCGTTTCGATGCTTTCTTGATTGACATCAATCGAAATTGGGGAGTTACGATCGTTTCTTGAATTTGGTAGAGGCTAGAAAAGGAATGATATCGATGAAAGAACAAGGGTTATGAGATGAAACACTAGTTTCACAAAGAAGCCCCAACTCTCATCGATCATCATCAATCTACCATCAATTCTTCGAAGGACAAGAACACGATATCTTTAGATTACATCACGTCTATCGACCCGATCGATTCCTACGAGCCCCTCTTATATTCTTGATTGTTGATTGGAAATATTATCAAAACAACCGATTCTTGATTGTTTATAGTTTCTTGATTCTTGCATAAGAATAGTGACACTCGAATACAAATCATTCTTGAATCATGTTTTCTTTTATTGTTGCTTAACTTTTCATTTCAAACGTATCGAAATACAAGTGAATCGTGCAATCCCTGTGGACGATCCGCACTCATTCATTAACTACATCCGACACCGTAGTTTGATTGCGGTCAAAATAGTTTTTGGTTGTGAAGTTCTTTACAAATTTCTCTATATACTACACAACGGGAAAAACGATCAATCAAAATGGCGCCGTTGCCGGGGACATTTTGATTAGATACACTTTTAAATAATAACCAAGAAATTATTACAATCAAAATGGCGCCGTTGCCGGGGATAGTGCGCTAATTGTTCGTATTCTGAAATTTGAGTTGAAAATTTTATTCCATCTAAATTTTGTGATCAAAATTCGTGCAAACACTAATACGTGTGTTGTGATTTGATTGCGAGGAAATCTGGAATCATTGGAGCTTGGATAAAATTTTTCTGAGCATTCCAGAGCGCTGTGTAGGTGAACAGGAGCTTGTGCACAAATTTCTGTGCACTGATCCCAACATCGGACCGCCCTTCCGCGGCAATAACCACTCAACTGCGGCGGATCCGCGCCTGTAGTGACTGTTCACTACACCAATTTTTCTCTGTAAGTCTCTATCTTTCTTATCTCCTCCTCTGTCTGCTCCAATAACAATTTTGCTGCAGGTTTCTTTGCAAATAAATCGCAGCGCCGCAAAGCAATAAAAATATTGTGCGTGTTTTTGATTCTTGGTTGTTTGCATATTAATACGGAAAATTAAGGGGCACGACCAAATCCAAATTAGGTGGGGATTTCATTACCCTTCCTAGGCCCCGAAAATCGCAAAACTTGCATCCGCATTTACCCTCATTAATTAAAAGAAATCTAGAGATGACTCTAAGGACCGTCGCGCTCAATTAGGACAAGAGAAGGCCGTGGGTAATTCATTGCTTATCCGCGTTTTCTTGTGGTGCCTAAGGCGAGTGTGTCTAAGGCTAGTAGTTATTAATTAGGCCCACTGTAGTGGTGGTTCCTTCCCACTTACTTGGCACTTATCCGGCCACAGGGGGACAAAGAGGCAGTGGAGGATTTATCCCGCGACTTGTCTTTTGGCAGTTAGGAGCGGTCTAGAGTTTGACCTAGGTGACCCCTAGAATTAAGGTTTTGTGTGTTGCATTTGTTTTGTTGCATCATATTTTTTCAAAAATCCGTATCTTTTCAAAACAAACACCGCATTCATATCTTTCCCCTAATTATAAATTCACGCTGCCACTTGTACTAACCCTTTTTAGTGCAAGATAGGCTGGACAACGGGATTCTAGTGCCTGTTAGTCCGCGTCTCCCTCATCGACCCAAAAGTCGGTATTTCTACACTTACTTTTCTTTACCCACCACCACACCCATATCGATGGATCCACCTCCATCGAACTTCTTTTCCACTACTCTGCCGCCGTCCGTTGGTGCGCAGAATCCACATCGCATTTCTCTCCAAGAGAGATGCTATCCTACACGAGGCCCACTTTCCACCTGTCTATCCATTCCACCAGCCAACGGGGAAAATTTTCAAATAAAACCCCAATACATCAACCTTCTACCAAAATTTCACGGTCTCTAGTCTGAGGACGCATACGTGTTTATCACGAAATTTGAAAATGTATGCGTAATGATGGGTACTTCACAGCTTTCTGTGGATGCTTTCCGTCTACGTCTTCTCCCATTCACTTTGTGCGATTTAGCCGAGAAGTGGCTATATAACACTACCGCACATTCCATTTCAAATTAGGACGAATTCGTCAAAGCATTCCTTAATAAATTCTACCCACATCACAAAACAGCTCGAGTCCGTAGCGAAATCTATCAATTCACCCAGCTTCCAAATGAAACATTTTCAAAATGTCTTGACCGCTTCAAGGATCTGCTAGTCCAATGTCCACATCACGGCATCCCGAGATGGGATCTTTGCCGAATCATTTATGAGGGCATTACTCCTTACACAAGACAGACCCTTGAATCCATGTGTCAAGGCAACTTCATGACTAAAGATGATGGGGAAGCCTGGAAATTTCTAGAAGATTTCGCTGAAAAATCTTTACAGTGGGAGGGTGTGAGTCAATCGTCTAGGGATGGAAATGATATTTCCATAGGAGTTAGAGCTGACATTTCAGCTATACAAAAGAAACTCGAGACTATGGAAAACAAATTTTTAGCCGCCTCCCTTAATCAAATGTCACTTTCCAAAACTGTATGTAGCTGCTGTTCTGATCCGTCTCACTTGACGGAAGAATGTCCGTTTCAAGGTCGTGAGCATACCAATGCCGCATTTCAACGACCTAGAAACGATCCTTTTTCTTCCACATATAATCAGGGATGGAGGAATCACCCTAATTTTTCTTGGAACCAATCACAATCACAAAACACGGTTCCAAACCAAAACAATTTCCAAAGGGTCCCTCCACCACAACAGCAGCCACAACTTCAATTAAGTCAGCACCCCTTTCAAGCACATAATTTTCAAAATACGGTCAACACACCTGCACTGTCTAGTCCTTTACAGTTGACCGGAACTGATGAATCCTCTTCTTTTGCACAATACATGAATTTGGTCTTGACAAATATCATGCAAGTTGCGGCTGAAATGAAATCTTCCGTCGATGACATGAAGAAAAACTCTGCGTCCCAAAGCGAGAGTATTAAATCGATGGAAGAAGAAATTGCAAGATTAAAAGCCGAACTAAGTGCAAGAGAGAAAGGGAAACTTCCAGCTCAACCCTTACCCAATCCTGGTTATTCACATCACGTGAATGCAATCACCACGTTGAGATCTGGAAGAGTGCTTGACAATCATGTTGGGGAAGAAGTTGATGATACTGAAAATCATATTAACACCCCGGCTGAGACCTTTCCACACACACACACTTCTGACCCTACTTCTTCTACCCCACCACCCTCTTCCGAGCCTATTCTTCATTTCCCAAAAGGCTCGCCACTACAGCCCACCTCTTTTACCCCTCCACGGACGATCCCCACTTCTATACTGGGATCGGTTCCACACACACTTCCTTCTCCTATGATGGACCCGGCGCTTATCGCTAAAGCACCTTATCCTAATCGGTTAAGGGCTAACACACCAAGTCCACAAATGGAGAAGATCACTGAGATGTTCAAACAGGTTAACATCAATATCCCTCTTCTAGATGCAATTCAACAAGTCCCTGCATATGCAAAAGTTCTTAAAGATTTTTGCACTAGAAAGAGGAAGAAACAAATGCCCAAGAAGATATTCATGGCTAAGACAGTAGACACAGCTTTCCCCCAACAATTACCGAGGAAACGTAAGGATCCTGGCTATCCTACGATTTCCATCTCTATTGGGGAGAAACACATTAACCGTGCTCTACTAGATCTTGGGGCAAGTGTTAACCTGCTTCCTTTCTCAGTTTATGAGCAGTTAGGAATCGGAGAGTTGAAACCATCTCCTTGCACTCTTCAGATGGCTGACCGATCAATCACCAGACCTAGGGGTGAACTAGAGGATGTGTTGATAAAAATCGGGGAATTTATCTTCCCTGTGGATTTTATTGTAATTGATACACAACCTGTAGCGAACTCACGGAATCAAATTCCGGTGATTTTAGGTCGCCCCTTTTTGGCCACTTCCAATGCTATCATCAATTGTCGTAACGGTTCCATGACCCTATCCTTCGGAAACAGGACAATTGAGATGAATATTTACAAGTTAGGAAGTGTACCCTCCGAACCTACTGTTCAGGTCTGTTCTATCGACTTAATGGATATCGACAGCAGCGAATTAGATAATCCTCCTGATATCGATCTTGACTCTTTTCATACGTTATTGTTTGACCCAACTATGTATCATACACATACGGACTCTTCCACCGAGATGTCCGGGTCAACAATTAACACTGATTATGAACTGCTTTTAGAGTCTGAAGATCACCCCGCACTTTGTGATGACATTATTCTTCGGGGTATAGATGAAACTTTTGAGGAGATCTTCGCTGATGAACTCGCATTTCTGAATAACACGGGTGTTGAGATGAATCATGTCCCACTCACTGAAATTGAACCTCCACCCCTTCTTCTGAATTGTAAAAAGAATGCGAGTAATCCATCACATTCATTGCATCGTCTCTCCAAAATGAGACGCACACACATTCTATTCCACCACTTACCCTTTCCCCACTTTTTCTTCCACCAACCCGAGCACTGCATTGATAAAATTTTTGAATGGTTGGTGTTAACCTTCGGTCTTTGCAAAGCTTGGCATCGACCAATGATTTTTGACCCCCACTTGTGATTTTCAAAATTTAACATTGCATAATTCAAGTTTGGGGGGGGGTATAATTTTTTCGGGCTCCTGAAAAGAAAATTTTTTTTGAGCCAAAAATAAGTTTGGGGGAGGTTCTTCACTTAAATATTTTGCCCCCACTAATAAATTCCTCCCAAGCTTACAGGTTTTTCACGATTTAGCAGAAGGCAACAGTGAGGACACTGTTGAAAACAAGTTTGGGGGAGGTTTGTGCTTACATTTGCATCATTTGCATATCATCTGCATAAGCACAAAGCATTTCTTTAAAAATCTATAAAAATTTAAAAAAATTTCAAAACTATAAAAAAAAAATTTTTGTATATAAATAAGATAATGAAAGTTTAGATAGTGAAAAATTACATCCATGAGATTAGAAAAATTTTAGAAAACTAAGAAAATTAGAAGTTTTCTTGTACGAACTAGTAATAAGTAGTTATGAGCCGTTGTCCCAAGGGTTAGTAAGATGAAGGACGTCACTAATCTGAGGATAAAAATAAGTCTGAAAAATAGTTTCTATTCTGGAAGCCAAATATTTTGAACGTTGCTACCCTGCTATTCGCACTTACACACGTCTTGAAGCCTGGGATAGTAGAGGATACCTTGAAATGCTCTTGTCTTAAAGCCAAAAGTATGAAAAAAAAAAATATGGTGAGAAAAATGGACACTGGTTTTGTTATCACCAAGGGAATAAATAAAAAAATATATAGCAAGGGTGCTTCTTCACCTAGTGCCCTAAGGCCAACTGGTCTGGGAGTCACTGCTATACCTAAGGTGGTGCAAGACTAGGAAAATACACCAAATAAGCAAACACATGAGTAATCGGTCGGTTAGTACCTCAAGAAGTATTAATGGTCGCATGAAAGTGTGTGAGCTCATCGAAAAAAATATATATACTGAGGCTGATGGGCAAGAGTATGATAGCTTGAATTGAATTCTCCGGGTGTAGGGATGTCTTTACACACACGCAGGGTTATATGATCGATGTTTGGAAAACAGATAGGAATGAAGAATAAGACGATGTTTTATTGAGGGAGGACGTGATTTCTGACATCTTTTCATGACCATTAAGATAGGGCTCATGACAACCGAAAAGCTAGCTTGGTTGGAAACCCTAATTTTCAAAGCTTTTCTTTTACAATTCTTTTCTTTAAATGTAATATTCATGATCTTGCTTTTATTATTGGATATTGTGGGTGCAATCCGCTGAAAACCCTCAGGAGACAACACTCCTCCTACTAGGGACACCTAGAGGTTTAAAGGCTTGTTGCACGTGCTCAGTGCAATCGTGTTGCCTACGAAAGTGTGCTAGTTAGTTTTTTTCTCTTTCTTTATTTTCTCCTTCTCTTTTTAATAAAACATTCGCTCGAGACGATCGAAATTAAGTTTGGGGGTATTTGATCAGTCGAAAATATTGCATATTTTAACCGGCAATTTCCCTATCATCTGCATCCATATAGAAGTGTACGGTATTCGTATTTCACATATTAGCAAATCGGTCGCAAAATATCAGATTACATGTATTCGACCTTAAAACCGGCATTTCTAGGGAAATTGACTGCATTGCATCACATGGCATATTTTCTATATATCGCAACCCGTGTTTCGAAGTCTGTGCAGGAAAAGAGAAGCTTGCTCGATCATTATATTGCTCGACCATTACAATTGCTCGTAAACTCACTAAAATCAAATCTGGTATCATTACAAAGGAGCAATGGAAATTCAACATATCAAAGGAAGCTAACAACAGAAGCCCAAGACCACAGAAGAAGCCACCAAGCCTAAGACTCCATGTTGGCCGCGGATCCGCGGCATGGGCTTGCTAATGCCGCGGTTCCGCGGTTGACCCAAAGAATTAGTCCCCCTTTTTTGGTGCAAAACTCCTGACTCAGGGCCCACTGCTCAGAAATGCACTTGAAGTTCCAGAAGGCTCCTGAACTTTCTACCAGATCAGCAAACACCTTGAGTTACATTACATTAGCCTAATACTTCTAGAACTTTCCCTAAACCCTAGCTTAAACCCTAAGCTAACTCCTAACAAACTCCTTCTAGAAACTCCTCAACAAACTTTGGGAGGGAAAGTTCTAATTCAAACCTAAACCTAGGGTTTGGGAGTTCCATAAATAAGACCCTAGGCTCATTGTAAAAAGAATTATTCAACCTTGGGAAAGCTTAGAAAATCAATCTCTTTCTTCATCCCCTCTTCCTCAAGTTTAGTGAGAGAGCTTGTAGGAAACCCTAACCCTAAATCCAACCACAATTCAAGATCTTGAGTGCAAGCCAAGCAAGATGCCTTCAACCCTTTTATGAGCCGAGCCGATCTTCAATCGGGCAAGAGATCAAAGTAGATCCACGATCCACGGAGACGAGCGAAGCCGAGTCAACGATCGATTTCTTCTTCTTGTAGATTCTTGAAAGAATGTATTGAAATTGTTGATTAAATAAAATGTGATATTCTTTTATCTTGTTTTCTTTAAATTCCGCATCATGTTATCTTTACAAATCTTTAATATTGTCTTTGTGGTGATGTGTGAATAAAACTCCGCTCGTCGAGGAGTCGAGACGGATAATAGAATGATGATGTAACATAGCTTTAATCGATTCTTGATTCCCACGAGTTTTGTAAACCCTAGCTAGTTCAAGAAACGACGACCCATTTCGTTTCGATGCTTTCTTGATTGACATCAATCGAAATTGGGGAGTTACGATCGTTTCTTGAATTTGGTAGAGGCTAGAAAATGAATGATATCGATGAAAGAACAAGGGTTATGAGATGAAACACTAGTTTCACAAAGAAGCCCCAACTCTCATCGATCATCATCAATCTAGCATCAATTCTTCGAAGGACAAGAACACGATATCTTTAGATTACATCACGTCTATCGACCCGATCGATTCCTACGAGCCCCTCTTATATTCTTGATTGTTGATTGGAAATATTATCAAAACAACCGATTCTTGATTGTTTATAGTTTCTTGATTCTTGCATAAGAATAGTGACACTCGAATGCAAATCATTCTTGAATCATGTTTTCTTTTATTGTTGCTTAACTTTTCATTTCAAACGTATCGAAATACAAGTGAATCGTGCAATCCCTGTGGACGATCCGCACTCATTCATTAACTACATCCGACACCGTAGTTTGATTGCGGTCAAAATAGTTTTTGGTTGTGAAGTTCTTTACAAATTTCTCTATATACTACACAACGGGAAAAACGATCAATCAAAATGGCACCGTTGCCGGGGACATTTTGATTAGATACACTTTTAAATAATAACCAAGAAATTATTACAATCAACACTACACTGGCAGTTGGTTTAACCACAGGCTGTAAGCGGTACTAGTTGTACGTAACGGTCCCCAGGTAGATGTCGATAAGAAGGTCGATGAGGAAACCCATCCGAACTCCTACTGAGCCTGATGTGACAATCTCCATATAGTCCGGTCTGTTCGTATAAAACTATCGCATATCGGGCCTAGGGGGCGGCAAGCGTCAGTCCTCTAAAAGCGGTATAAGTCGTGTTGGAGTGAAGCCCATTACACCTTGAGAAGCTACTGGAAATCCTACCAGTAAATCTCGCTTGCCCTGGCCAGGGATTTTACGTAATGGCTCTCCAAACACAGTGCGATATCAACTCCCAATACCAGGGGAGATGAATTCTATCTAACCGCCACTGCCTCCAAGTGCTTCGGGACTGCACCCAACTGCTACCTGTTTGCACGACTCCTTTGAGCCGTGGTAGGGTAGCAATCTAAGAACAGTGGGAACACACTCGAGACGAAGCAGCAGTGTCAAGTTTACGGACTATGCTGTACTCATGTCATCTGGGAACTGTTAACTGATGACGGGTAGAATACCAACCAACAGTTCCCTGCGAGTCCTGTCCGGTGTACCCGTAACTCAACGAGCACATGCATACTATCTTCAGTACAACGTACTAATGGCTGTGGGACAGACCATTTCCCATGCTGGGATGAGAAGCGTATACACTAGTCTATTCTGGAGTATCGATGCCCTGCCTCGATAATCCTACGACTAGGGACCTGAAAAAGGATGTGCTTGTAGACCTGAAATAGAAACAATTTCTCAAAACTATTACTTATAACAGAATACCAAACACAAGTATATACATTTTCGATCACCTTGAAGAATCCTGATACTTGCAACAAATGGTTCTCTATTTTATTCTTATACCTATAACTTCTCAAAATTTGGACCCAGTATTTTAACGAAATATTTGTCTAAAACTAGAGAAGTCATGAGTAAATAGAATATAGTACGAGTACCAACCTCTTTTTTCCTAACGGACATCGGATATCATATAATACTCTGTATAAGTCCACTGAGTTTAATAACTCAAACCCTATGCTTCGTAGGTTGAAAACTGTACTATGGTTAAGACGAATTACATCGTTGTTGAATGCTCCTTACCTAACTATCAACTGATATAGGTAAATGTCATAGACATAATTTCAAAAAGTTATATCTCACTTTATAAAATAAACGTACGGATATATCAATTTCAAATTGGTTCATAACGACGGATATTCAAAATCAAATATTTGTCGTTAGGCAAAACCCAGATGAGTTCCTCAAATATCACAAATTACAAAGAATTCTCATATATAGAGGATCTAATCACCTAATTCTCAATATCTTACTTCCACTCAACATCCGTAACGCCATACATATGTAAGAATCAAATCTGGTAAATACATACCTGGGAGTTAGAATCTGATTGGGAAAACAGTTTTCAATTAACATCGCACAGTAAAATTGAAAAATGAAAATGTTTCTAAGGGGTGGCCAGGTATTCCTAGTAATTCCTCTTCCACTATCCAGATTCATGACAGTAACCGTATATTTTCTTGCCCTCACTGTAATCCCTTTATATGTCTTTACTTATTACCTTCTGTATACCACATTTAGGCAAATTGGTTTTCTTCCTTCCCTACCTTTCGGCACTAGCCTAAGGTTTGGAAGAAGACTATCCAATAATCGTAATAGGTGTACTCTCCTAATACCAGGAGCCCTCACAACCTGAGAGAAGGTAAAGAGAAAAGACAACTGAATAATCCTTATTCTATTTCTCCAGAACCAGAAACCATCCTCGAACTAGAACAAGTTCCTTCGAGTTCGTATGTAAATATATGATGGAAATATCCAAGCAATATGTGGATCTTCGTAGTGATATGGAATGTTCTGGAGAAATGCAAAGGTGAAAGTAGGAGTGGCGATGGTATACGCGGCTTTGTCGTGAATAATAGTAGTCGCAATTTTCTTTGCCCTTAATCTAATCCCTTTATATGTCTTTACTTATTACCTTATGTACACCACACTCAGGCTAATTGGTTTTCTTCCTTCCCTACCTTTCGGCACCTGCCTATGGTTTGGAAGAAGACTATCTAATAAGCGCAATAGGTATACTCTCCTAACACTAGGAGCTCTCGCAACCTGAGAGAAGGTAAAGAGAAAAGACAACCGAATAATTTTATTCAATTTCTCTAGAACCAGAATCCAGGAACAAGTTCCTTCGAGTTCGTATGTAACTATACGATGGAATATCCAAGAAATATGGATCTTCGTAGTGATACGGAGTGTTCCGGAGAAATGCAAAGGTGTTGTAGAAGTGGCAAGGATATATGCGACTAAATGACAATCCAAAAGCCAAAGTGTTTTAAGAAGGTTCGGTTAACTTGGTTCATGAGTTTTAGTCTACCATGGTCGCTGCCAAAGAGAGAGAGAGAAAAGAAACACTCAGCGTGCACTCTAACCTAGATTAGATTGGTTAATCACTTTATTTAATCTGGATGGCTCCCACTGTTTCCTCGAATTCTCTTTCAAACCCTAAAAAGAGAATTAGTCGGGATCATCTAAAATCACCCGAGGAGTAATCTTACTCATCAGTGGGAATCAGGATCCAACTATCATCGCATGATAACTTGATGGAAGCCACTCAAGTTACCACACTCCAGAAGGTATGCGCATGCCTGGTAAGTTTCCTGTATGTTTGAAACTCCCGATGTAGTTTTTACCCCTAAGACCTAAGTGACCTTGATGGAGTCAAAAAATCAAAGAGTCCTAGTCAAGTTCAACCTGTCATTATCTTGATTGCATTAAATCCACCCGCATAAGCCCTTGATGGAATCAACAAGGCTGTACGATTGTACAAACCAATCGCATATCCATACTACAAACTGTAAGTGCACGGCGGCGCCCCGGCCGTCAATCCGACGGCCAAATGCGGAAGCGGTGATAAACTTTAAATTTTCTTGAACTGGCAAACCGCCGCGCACTAATACCCGGATCGAACCATTAACTAGTCCTAGCTAACTACAAGAAAGGGAATAGAGATATACCGACGATCCAAGTCCTCCGGTCTTCTCATCATCGTCCGGATCTCCTGCGGTATGTCCCGTCTCCTCCTCGTCGCCGGAAGTGCACCACATCGCCTACATCGTTTACGGGCTCCCACCTCAATGCCGAGGCAACTCGGGCATGAAGCCGGCTACTCGACGTGCCCAAGATTTGCTGTAGAATGTGTGAAGAACCATGTCTCACTTTTGGGGATTGTGGAATTGCCATTGGTGGAGGAAAAGAGAACAACTTTAGGAAATGAGCTAGAGGACTTTTCTAGCAAACATGAGAAGCAAAAATACCACCCCACAAAATGAACCCCATTCCATTCCCTTTCATAGGAATGGCCGGCCCCCCCTTTCCCAAGTGTGATTGGAGAGAGAAAGAGAAAAGTCAAGGGGGTGGGTGGAAGCAATGATGAAAAGAGATGATGAGAGAACAAAACCCAACACTCCAAAAGCCAATCATAACCTACAATGGTCAAGCCATCATCATAAAGCTAGAAGTCAAAAGATGGGCTCCATCATGAAACCATCATGATATAAATATATGCAAAGAACCCCCTCCACTAAAGCCTATTTGCAACAATGCAAATAAACCCTCCTCCACCACACTTCGGCCAATGAACGGAACAAAGGAAATTGGCCGAAACGGAAAGCAAACTGGCAACTCCAGAAAACTGATCCCGTAATAAATTACAGGAAAACCCCGATACTGTACATACACACCCGCATCTGTATTTCGACCGAAATACAAATGCAATGAGACAAAATCTACACTGTACTATACTAGGATCCGGCTTAAACCAAAGCCGGCTAGTAATATCTGTTCGATCCTGATCCGTGCAATACCGCACGTATCTGATCGAACCCTGCCATATAACCATACGGCCTATAGTACAAACTGTCCGATCCTGATCCGTGCAATACCGCACGTATCTGATCGGACCTTGCCATATCTCCATACGGCCTCTACAACCTTTCGCCCCGAAGCTGAGTAACTGAATGTGGGGGACTCTAAAGACTCGTCAACACCTCGGTTGTGGATTTAACCACTAGCACGTCAGAGGTATAAGCCAATACGTACCGGGCTACCAAGTATTGACTAAAAGGGACGTCTGTGAGTGAACTCAGCCTGACAACCCTACTGAGCCTGTCAGTGACAATATCCGTACAGTCCGGTCCGTTCGTCTATGCGTATCGCATGGCGGGCCTAGGGGGTTGGTAAAAGTCAGACCCCCAAAAGCGGTACAAGTCGTGTCGGAGTGTAGCCCAGAACACCCTGAGATACTACTGGAATACCTACCAGTAAATCTCCTTGCCTTGGCCAAGGACTTTGTGTAATGGCTCTTCTAGACACAGCACGACCTCACCCCCAATACCGGGAGAGACGAACCCCTGAAGATACGCTCACTGCCTCCATGTGGCTCGGGACTGTACCCAACTAAAACCTGTTTGCACGACTCCTTTGAGCCGTGGTAGGGTAGTAATCAAAGTACAGTGGGAACTCACACGAGACAAATGACGATCCCCAGGTCGATGAACTAACCTGCACACATGTCACCAGGGAACTGCCATCTGACGTCTGGTATATGACCAACTAGCATGTTCCCGGCGAGTCCTGTCCGATGTACTCATAACCCAATGAGCACCTGTATACATCTTAGGTGATCCAACTGACACCAGTGGCTTGTGAGACCGGCCACCGCCCCTCGTCGGGGTCTCGACTGTATACACTAGTCTACTATGGAGTATCGATGCCCTGTCTCGAAACTCACACGACTAGGGACCTTTTAAGGATATGCTTATAGACCCCCAGCTCCCACTTATATGATCGCCCTCATACTGCTGGTGGTCAAGCAAGAATCCTAGGGGCTCTATCAACGTGTAATAGCGACGTGTCAGGTCACCTAAAACAGTACACGATGATAAAGGTAAACCAGATAGCATACTATCATCTCGAGTAAGACTGTCCTACCGGGATAGGTCCTCCATCAATCATTGCAATCACGTACCTGTGATCTAATAATTGACTCTGAGGGCACTATCTCCAACAATCTCCCACTTGCACTCAAGGCTAATTATTGCGATGTCGCATACTCACAGCCCGTGTGATACCGAACATCCAACTCCTCTACTAGTCAGTCTCACAAAGCTCGTTTGCGGAACTATTGCGTTCGAGGAATAGCCTCAGTGAGTGGATCCGCTTAGTTGTTTCTTTCTATGTCTCTCTATATCTCAAGTTCGCGGAGAAAGCCATCTCCCGAAAAGAGCAATACCTGTCTCAGAATATGTCTGGATGTCTGATGGGACCTAGCTCATAAATGAACTCCAAATCCAAACTTCTTAGACTGTATCGTCAACTGAACTTAATCAGTATCCTGCGCGCCATGCCTCCCTCAGTATTGCCTTGGACCACCTGTCCAAAATACTGCCCCTCATCAGAAGGAAAACTATAACTCTGACAACCTCCTTGTCGTCCATGTCACCTTGGAAGCCTGGAATGATAACTGTCTCCTGAATGAGGCTGTCGTTATCATATCCCTAGAACATTCACTTATGTTCTAAAACTGCTTCCGACTGTTTCTCCAGGATTGGATTAATGTCAACTTATTGCATCTAGTGCAAGAACAACAACTGGTGTGGTACTTGACATCTCACGATTGACTCAATTGCCTGAGCAAGTGATCTGCCAATCATGCTCGTCCCTCTCCCCTTTAGTCTGTAAGACACCTTTGGAGAGGGTGACTCCATTACCTGCAGGTACACTACCGTGCCAGGAGTCGTCCATCCTAAATACTCTTAGAATGCTGTCAAGTACCCTGATTGGGAAACCACCCAAATCTAGATCTAAAACCATAGATCTAGTAACCAGTATGTCTGATATAAAATCCATTTCCTTTGTGGAGAAACAACTGTGTGACGACCAAAGTATAACCGATCGTAGTGTAGGAGTTTCCTTTCCTACTCTGTGTATATCATCCAAATACCAGGATATCACACCCTACAACTTTCTCAACAGATCCATCCCCTATTCTGATGAAGTCAAACCCATGACTGTCACGTCAGAAATAGATGATCTATCTCCGCTACATCTGCTCTAGTCTATAAATAGACATAAGCAACCTGTCCACCAATGCTTCCACTGCTCCCACTGACTACGACAACCCTCTGGCAGAGTCATATAGACGTACACTTCTAAAACTAGTTTAGAACGACGCTATACTCATCCTCCCGCCGGGTCTCGTAACCTGGAACAACAGCAATGGCAATTGTGGGTAAACAAGAACTTCCCTGTCACCGTCCTTGAGGCTACCGTAGTGCCTCTCGGGTGCCTGAAGTTACCCACCTTATCTGCGGAGTAGCCAATGGAATGTCAATCCAGATTGAATCTTTAGGTTCCTTATCAAATCTTCAGTAATCGTTTGTGGTTCTGGAATCACTTCCAGTTCTACCATACTCCCACTACTGTTTTCTGAAAAAATCCATTTTTAATAAAACTGTGGCGAGTCTAGAACAATATCGCTATTGTTCATCCAGATGGTAGAAAGTCAACCCTCGTCATAGCCTGGGTCAACCCACAAACAGCCATTACAGAAACCTGCCTTGAGTTGTCCAGTGTCTGATTTTAATCATAAACCGGACAACTCCCCGTACCTTAACATCGTTAAGATATGAACTGTTCTATATCCAATATAGAAACAGAGGCACTGATTTAATTGAACCAGATTCAAATCATGCAGCTGTCCCCAGCGCATGTCAACTAAATGGAAGGAGGCCGATCAGCGTTACTCAACTTAGGAATGCTTCCAATCACGAGTAACCCGAAAGAGAAGCAAGATCTCTTTATCATTACTATCAACTGAATACCATTGACAAGTATCTACATCTTCGATCACTTTGAAGAATCTCGATACTTGCTATACCTGGTTCTCTACTGTATTCAAATACCTATAACTTCTCCAAATTCGGACCTTGTGTTTCCTCGAAACACTTGCCAAAAAACTAGAGAAGTCATAAGTAAACCGAATATAGTACGAGGACCAACCCCTCTGTCCTAATGGACACTGGACAACATACAATACTCTGTATAAGTCCCTTGAGTCTGATAACTCATTCACTGTGTGTCGTAGGTTGAAAACTGTACTTATGGTTATGAAGAATTACACCGCTGTTTAATGCTCCTTACCTAACCATCCACTGATATAGGTAAATGTCACAGACATAATTTCAGAAAGGTATATCTCACTCTATGAAAATAGACGTACAGATATATCAATTTTGAAATTGGTGCATAACAACGGATATTCAAAACCAAATATTTGCCGACCGGCAAACAGCCCAGATGATCTCCTCAAATATCACCGATTACAACGAATCCCGATATAATGAGGATGATCACCCTATTCCCAATAACTTACTCCCACTCATCATCTGTAAAACCATACAGATGTGAGAATCTAACCTGGTAAATACATACCCTGGAGCAAGTGTCTAATCGGGAAATCAGTTTTCTTTTAACATTATACAGTGAAACTGAAACATTGAAATGTTCCGATGGGGTATCCCGGTATTCCTAGTAATGCCTCTTCCAGATTCACGACTGTAACCGTATAATTCTTTGCCACCTCTCCAAATCCCTTCATATGTCTTTAGTCTTTACCTTCTGCACACCCCTTTAGGCCAAATGGTTTTCTTCCTTCCCTACCGTTCGGCACCAGCCTATGGTTTGGAAGAAGACTATCCAATAAGCATAATGGGTGTAATGTCCCAATCCTAGGAACACTCGCAATGCGAGAGAAGGTGAAGATAAAAGACACCTGAATAAATCTTATTCCTATTTCTCCTGAACCAGAATCCATCCCCGAACTCGAACAAGTTCCTTTCGAGTTCGTATATAACCATACGATGGAGTATCCAAATAAACTGTGGATCTTCGTAGTGATACGGAGTGTCCTGGAGAAATACAAAGGTGATGTGGGAGTGGTAACGAAATACCTGGTTTGGTCGTGAATATCTGTTGCAATTTACTTTGCCCTCTTACTAATCCCTTGCTTTGTCTTAACTTAATACCTTCTGCACACCATCGTTATGCTAATTGGTTTTCTTCATTCCCCACCGGTCGGCACCAGCCTAAGGTTTGGAAGAAGACAATCCAATTTGCGTAATAGGTGTACTACCCCTAAACCAAGGAGTACTCGTAACCTGAGAGAGGGTAAAAGGAAAAGACAACTGAATAATCCTATCCGTTTTCTCCAGAACCGGAAACCATCCTCGAATAAATTCTTTCGAGTTCGTATCTAACCATACGATGGTTTTGTCCAATAGAAGTGGACGTTCGTAGTAAAACGGGGTGTCCTGGAGAAAAGGGTAAAAGTAGGAGTGGCAATGAGGTTTGCAACTCTGACAATCCAAAATCCGGTGTTAAGAAGGTTCGGTCAACTTGGTCACTGAGTCATAGTCTTAGGGTCGGGTCAAATGGTCGCTGCCAGAGAGAGAGAGAAAAGAAACACTCAGCGTGCACTCTAACCTAGATCAGAATGGTTACCAATTTATCTAATCTGGAAACCTCCCACTGTACCTCAAATTCTCCTCCAAACCTGAAAGAAGAATTAGTCGGGGTTACCCGAGGAGTAAACTAACTCATCAGAGGGAATCGGGATCCAACTATCATTGCATGATAACGTGACGGAATCCGCTCACGCTATCACACTCCAGAAGGTATGCGCATATCTGGCAAGTTTCAGTTCTTTTGAAACTCCCGATGTGATTTCTGCCCCATGCTCTTATGACCTTGGCGTGAGGTCAAAATATCATAAGTCACATGTCAAGTTCTGCCCGTCATTATCCAGGTTAATTTGAACCCACCCGTACATACCCTTGACGTAGGCCAAAATAGTAGTACGACTGTCCCAAACCAACGCATCTATCTATGCAACAGATAAATAACCGGCAGCTACCAAACACTATGCCTTGGCGTGAGGTCAAAATACATAGCTTGAATACTACCGAATATTTAACTGAAATGACGGAGGGCTACGAATGGTTTCTGGCGAAAACCTTTAACGTAATGAACTTGATATCGTCGAAGGAACGGATAGCTTTTAAAAATATAGTGACGAAAACCGTTGCTAAAGAGGTCACTCCCTGTGAAGGGATCTCGGCTCTTTCCCCGTAGAATGGGGTGCAGGATATTCCAAATGAATACCGCGATGCAAAGCAAAAGTAATCGGCTATAGTGAAGTTAATGCCCTGACGCAAACTTCTGTCCAAGGGGACACTCCCGGTGAAGGGATCTCGGCCCTTGCCTCGTCGACTGAGGAGCAGGATATTCCAATGAATACCATGATGCAAAACAAAAGTAAACGTCCTTGCAATAACAGCTTTTTGAAAAGTGTTCCAACAACATCAGATTAGGTTTGTTTTTAACTTGCATTGATCCGAATCAATGCAGTCCCATCAATTGATCACACCAAAAAGTACGAAAATATACTGATGTACGTATATGCCATCCGCATTCGCCACTGGGTCCCGTCATTACCCGTTAGGTTAGCTAACTAACGACAGAGCGGGGACTGGACTAGCGCGGATGCAAAACATATACAACATCTACTAATATATATACCAATATATTATATTCGCTCAAGGCGTGAATAAAATGCAACATCACAGAAATGTACAGCATCACAGAACAATACAGATATCTGGGATCCCCGGGTTTCACAGAGCCACTGCTGAAACCCGACGTTCCCCTGGTCGTGTGGATAGCCTGTGCAATGTAATCCTAGACCCCTACGGGCGCGGCAAGTCATCCGCCAAAACCTGAAGCGAGGCAGCCCCCTTCAGCACCGTGAATGGACCACCCGGCACTTCACGGAATCCGGCAACTTGGGCACCCCTCCTGGGTCAACCTGTACCCCCTACGAGTGCGGCGAGTAGCCCGCCAATCCTAGAGTGAAGCCCCCTCCGTCTCAATGCCATGAGATGCGGGCTTGTTGCCCTCTAGAACCCGGCTATCCGTGCACCCCTCCGCGGGGCAATCCTAGTACAGAAAGTAAAATATACATACAACGGGTACATCGACCGCAACCAGGTCGTGCCCCAAAATAATAATACAAACAGGCAGTGACGGCAGTCCATATGTCGGACGCTCGCCCCGCAATATCAAATGTACATAATACAACAAAACTGTACTAGCATTGCATCCAGGCTATCCCCCACGACCAATCCGCAACATCACAGCAAAAACAAAACATCAACGTGAAAGTCACGTTCGCAAATCCGTCTACCGGGCTATAGCAGTTAGACCGGATTTACCGATCAAGTGACATTCACGGTCGCAGATATAATGTAAATACTGTGAAATAATGTGTTTAAAATATCCGATCAATCAAATTTTAACAAGTGGGCCCCCAAACAATACTGTAGCACATCAAGAAATTCTGGCCCAATGTTATTATTCCAAAACCCATATTTTAAGCCCAGAAAGCGACTGAAGAAATTTGATAAAGCAAGGACACCATTCGGCGGCGGAACCGCGGCCCCAGGGGGACTTTGGCCGCGGTTCCGCGCTCAGGTCGTCGACTTACTTCGTCGAATTTCTACAGTGGGCTTACAACCTCCAGTGCATCACTATTTTACAACCTGAAAAATTTTTCGACACCAAAAATTTCCAACAGAAAACTGATGCTAACAAAAATGTAGTTTTGGAACATTCGATCGATCGAAACAGAAAAACACACTACACCAAGCTAGACTAAGTTAATGGCGAGGCTCTGATACCACTGTAAGTGCACGGCGGCACCCCGGCCGTCAATCCGACGGCCAAATGCGGAAGCGGTGATAAACTTTAAATTTTCTTGAACTGGCAAACCGCCGCGCACTAATACCCGGATCGAACCATTAACTAGTCCTAGCTAACTACAAGAAAGGGAATAGAGATATACCGACGATCCAAGTCCTCCGGTCTTCTCATCATCGTCCGGATCTCCTGCGGAATGTCCCGTCTCCTCCTCGTCGCCGGAAGTGCACCACATCGCCTACATCGTTTACGGGCTCCCACCTCAATGCCGAGGCAACTCGGGCACGAAGCCGGCTACTCGACGTGCCCAAGATTTGCTGTAGAATGTGTGAAGAACCATGTCTCACTTTTGGGGATTGTGGAATTGCCATTGGTGGAGGAAAAGAGAACAACTTTAGGAAATGAGCTAGAGGACTTTTCTAGCAAACATGAGAAGCAAAAATACCACCCCACAAAATGAACCCCATTCCATTCCCTTTCATAGGAATGGCCGGCCCCCCCCTTTCCCAAGTGTGATTGGAGAGAGAAAGAGAAAAGTCAAGGGGGTGGGTGGAAGCAATGATGAAAAGAGATGATGAGAGAACAAAACCCAACACTCCAAAAGCCAATCATAACCTACAATGGTCAAGCCATCATCATAAAGCTAGAAGTCAAAAGATGGGCTCCATCATGAAACTATCATGATATAAATATATGCAAAGAACCCCCTCCACTAAAGCCTATTTGCAACAATGCAAATAAACCCTCCTCCGCCACACTTCGGCCAATGAACGGAACAAAGGAAATTGGCCGAAACGGAAAGCAAATTGGCAACTCCAGAAAACTGATCCCGTAATAAATTACAGGAAAACCCCGATACTGTGCATACACACCCGCATCTGTATTTCAACCGAAATACAAATGCAATGAGACAAAATCTACACTGTACTATACTAGGATCCGGCTTAAACCAAAGCCGGCTAGTAATATCCGTTCGATCCTGATCCGTGCAATACCGCACGTATCTGATCGAACCCTGCCATATAACCATACGGCCTATAGTACAAACTGTCCGATCCTGATCCGTGCAATACCGCACGTATCTGATCGGACCTTGCCATATCTCCATACGGCCTCTACAACCTTTCGCCCGAAAGCTGAGTAACTGAATGTGGGGGACTCTAAAGACTCGTCAACACCTCGGTTGTGGATTTAACCACTAGCACGTCAGAGGTATAAGCCAATACATACCGGGCTACCAAGTATTGACTAAAAGGGACGTCTGTGAGTGAACTCAGCCTGACAACCCTATTGAGCTTGTCAGTGACAATATCCGTACAGTCCGGTCCGTTCGTCTATGAGTATCGCATGGCGGGCCTAGGGGGTTGGTAAAAGTCAGACCCCCAAAAGCGGTACAAGTCGTGTCGGAGTGTAGCCCAGAACACCCTGAGATACTACTGGAATACCTACCAGTAAATCTCCTTGCCTTGGCCAAGGACTTTGTGTAATGGCTCTCCTAGACACAGCACGACCTCACCCCCAATACCGGGAGAGACGAACCCCTGAAGATACGCTCACTGCCTCCATATGGCTCGGGACTGTACCCAACTAAAACCTGTTTGCACGACTCCTTTGAGCCGTGGTAGGGTAGTAATCAAAGTACAGTGGGAACTCACACGAGACAAATGACGATCCCCAGGTCGATGAACTAACCTGCACACATGTCACCAGGGAACTGCCATCTGACGTCTGGTATATGACCAACTAGCATGTTCCCGGCGAGTCCTGTCCGGTGTACTCATAACCCAATGAGCACCTGTATACATCTTAGGTGATCCAACTGACACCAGTGGCTTGTGAGACCGGCCACCGCCCCTCGTCGGGGTCTCGACTGTATACACTAGTCTACTATGGAGTATCGATGCCCTGTCTCGAAACTCACACGACTAGGGACCTTTTAAGGATATGCTTATAGACCCCCAGCTCCCACTTATATGATCGCCCTCATACTACTGGTGGTCAAGCAAGAATCCTAGGGGCTCTATCAACGTGTAATAGCGACGTGTCAGGTCACCTAAAACAGTACACGATGATAAAGGTAAACCAGATAGCATACTATCATCTCGAGTAAGACTGTCCTACCGGGATAGGTCCTCCATCAATCATTGCAATCACGTACCTGTGATCTAATAATTGACTCTGAGGGCACTATCTCCAACACAAACAAGCACCACTCAGCTACCGTACATTACGCCTTGACGGAGTCAACAAACGCAGCGCGAATACTAAGTACTACTCATAGGAAATGACGGAGGGCTACGGCTGGTTTTTGGTGAAAAACCTTTAATGTAATGAACTTGATATCATTGAAGGAACTGAGTGGTTTTACAAATATATAGTGGCGCAAACTCTTGCTAAAGAAGTCACTCCCTGTGAAGGGATGTCGGCTCTTTCCTTATCGAATGAGGTGCAGGATATTCCGAACTAAATAGCACGATGCAAAGAAAAATAATCGACTATAGTGTAGTTATTACAATGATGCAAACTTTTGCTCAAGAGGTCACTCCCTATGAAGGGATTTCGGCTCTTGCCTCGTCGAATGAGGTGCTGGATATTCATAACCGAATACCACTGTGCAAAGCAAAAGAAAGTGTCCTGAAATAAAAGTTTTTGAAAATTTGGTTCCAACAACATCATATAGGTTTGTTTTTCCTTGCATTAATCAGAATTAATGCAGTCCCATCAATTAATCCATATCACACCACAGAAAAGGAATGAAAATAAAATGTACGTATATGCCATCCACATTTGCCACTGGGCCCCGTCATGCACCGTTAGGTTACTTAACTAACGGCAGAGCGGGGGCTGGACTAGCGTGGGCGCAAAACATATACAACATCTACTAGGATGTATGTATGTATGTATGTGTATATATATATATATATATATATATAACATTCGTCACAGGCATGATATAAGCATCATCACAGAATCTCAGCAAGCAACACAAAATGGTGGATAATCCTAGAGCCTCGGGTTTCACTTGAGCCGCAAATGAGACTCGACGTTTCCTGTCGTGTGGATAGCCTATGCAATGAAAACTTAGACCCTACGAGTGCGGCAAGTTACTCGCCAATCTCAGAAGCGAGGCAACTCCAATCAACAACATGAATGGGCTACCCAGCACTTCATGGAATCCGGTAACTTGGCACCCTTCCGTGGGTCAACCTATACCCCCTACGAGTGCGGCGAATAGCTCGCCAATTCTAGAGTAAGTCCCCCTCAGTCTCAACGCCATGAGATTCGGGCCCGTTGCCCTCTAGAACCCGGCTATTCGTGCACTCCACCACGGGGTAATCCTAGTACAGAAAATAAAAATATATATACAATGGCGACATCGACCTCAACCCGGTCGTGCCCCAATAAAAGAATATACAATCTAGCAGAGATAGCTGTCCACATGTCGGACGCTCGCCCGCAATACTGAATATACAAATGAATCTGAACTGTACAACTATCATTGCATCACTGGCTATCCACTACGACAATCCAACCACAAAATCAGCACAACACAGAACATCAACGTGAATATTAAGTTCGCAAACCCATCTAGTTGAACATATAGCAACTAGTCGGGTTGTGCCGCTCTATAATATTCACGATCACAGATATCATCTTATGTACTGATAATCACACACTTAAAATTTCGATCGACTAAACTTTCCCAAATTGGCCCCAAATGCAAACCAGCACTTTAAACAAATCTGGGCCAAAACCAAATATCCCAAAAATCAAATTTCCATGTCAGAGAGTGCTAGAAGAAATTTGGAGAGCAATGGCCCCAAATTCGCCGCGGAACCGCGGCCAATGAGCATGTAATGCCACGGAACTGCGGCCATTTGGTGGGGTCACGTGACCAAATTTCTTGAAGTGCCCTAATAATGCCTGCATGTACTTTTAAGATACACGGAAAGATTTTTTGAACACTTTTCAAAATCGACAGCAAGCATGTGAAAATGGAATTTTGATTCGGAAAAATTGGTCGATCGATGTTCTAACCTTGTGCAAACTAGCTAGTATTGGTTCATGGGTGGCTTTAATACCATGCTGGGTTCTGCCGGAGCCCTGGCCATCTACCGTGGCCGATGCAGAATAAAAACTGGCGTTTAAAATTTTTTTTGGCGCAAACAAAACCCGCTCCAAGATCGAAACCCTAAACCTATAATAGCAAATACAAAGAGAGCTAAACTACTAGGTTAGAATGTTATACCGAATGAACCAAGTCTTTCGGTCTTCTACCACCTTCATTAGCTCCTAGGGGTCGCGGATCGAACTTGGTTGCCGGTCTTCCTTCATTGATGATGATCCACCCAAAGGAAACAACGCAGGCTCCAGCCTCACCAAGCAAGGCAACCGACACTCCAAGATTGCTGGCAATGGAGAGTGGAGGTGTAGGAATGTCTCCCTATATTTTTCTCTCATCACATGAGCTCAAATGAGCAACCTAAGAAGATGAAGAAGGAGATGAGGAAAACTAGTGGCATGAGCAACTCAAGAAAAATGGCTAAGTCTTTCCAAGAGAGAGTGTGAATGAATGAATCAAGAAGCAAGCATGTAGAAAGAATGGCTACTACATTTTCAACCATGGAAAAATATCTTCTCACATTTTCCAATAAAATAAACAAGAGCCATGCTTCTCTACATGCGTCACCATGCTCATGCCAACTAACTCTCCACCTCATTTAGAAAAATAAATGATTTTCTAAAAAGAAAATCATCTAAATGAGGTGTCCAACTTCTAGAAGCTATTCCGTATAAATACAGAATACAACCTGGTATACGTATCGAAATACATATACGCGTATTCGTACAAAAATACGAATAGCCAAGAGAGAAAATGAATAGTGAACAATAATACTAGAATACATATATAAAAATATATATATAAATTATTAAATCAAAACCTGATTTAATAATCCGGCTTAATCCTAAGCCGCTAGTATTATCAACCGTCCGATTAAAATCTGTGTAGCCTATACACATATTTAATCGGACACCTGTATGTACCAACATACGTCATCTACACCATATCGCATGAACCATAAAAACCCTCTGTGTGGAACTTTAAAGACTCATCAATACGCTGGCAGTGGGTTTAACCACAAGTACGTCAGCGGCACTAGCTTTACATAACGGCTACCCAGGTATTGAGCGAAAGGAAGGCTGACGAGAAAACTCATCCGAACCCTTACTGAGCCTGTCCGTGACAATCTCCATACAGTCCGGTCTGTTTGTCTAAGAGTATCGTATATCGAGTCTAGGGGTAGGATAAAATCAGACCCCTAATAGTGTGACATTTCGTGTCAGTATGAAGCCCATCACCCACTAAGAAACTACTGATCCAAATCAGTAATTCTTGACTACCATGGCCAAGGATTTCTGGTGATGGCCACCCGTGCACTGCGCGACATCAACCCCCAATACCGGGAGAGACGAATCCCCGATGATCCGCTCACTGCCTCTATGTGGCTCGGGACCGTACCCAACTAAAACCTGTTTGCACGACTCCTTTAAACCGTAATAGGATAGTAATCAAAGCACAGTGAGAACTCACACGAGACAAATGACGATCTCAGGTCGACAGACTAACCAGTACTCATTTCACCTGGGAACTGCTATCTGACAATAGGTATAATACCAACTAGCATGTTTCCGGCGAGTCCATCTAGTATACTCATAACCCAATGAGCACCTGTATACTAAATTAGGTGACTAACTGACACCAATGGCTTATGAGACCGGCCACCGCCCCTCGTCGGGTTTTCGATAAGTATACACTAGTCTACTCCGGAGTATCGATGCCCAGTCTCGATACTCCCACGACTAGGGACATTTAAGGATGTGCTTATACGCGTTGGTGCTCACTCCGTTGCTTGTTGGTTGTGAAGGACCATGGGCGGTGGGAAAGGAATGAGATTCTTCTAAATCTGAAGAACTAGAAAGAAGCCCTGTGCTAGATAGGACTCAAATAACCAGCAACGAAGCTCGCAATGCAACAGAGCATCTAAGCGAACAAGAAAGCACAGCTGCCCCCAAGACCACCCAGCTCCCATGTATATGATCACTATCATAATGCTGGTAGTTAAGCAAGAATCCTATGGGCTCTGTCAACATGTAATAGTGATCTGTAATGCCACCTAATGCATGTACATGCTGATAAAGACAAATAAGATAGCATACTATCATCTCGAGTAAGACTGTTGTCACGCCCCGCTTCCCGGTGTACGGAGAAGGGGACGGGACTGGTCCGCTACGTATTTACTCAGAAGTAAATACGTTAAGCGTATCTAAGCAATATAAAAGTAAATACACAAGAGACAAGATATAATAAAAACAAGAACTTTATTTATTAACATTCTTTTGTACAATGCATGAAAAGGAAATACAACTGAAATAAAACGATGCCTAAACAATGGCATAACAGGAAATGAAAAGTACTGAACGGAAAATGTACAATGTCTAGAGCTTGGGGTCTTCACAGAACTGGTCCAAGTCTTTAGCCGTGGGCTTGTTCTCTGACAGATCCAAACCACCTGACGACATTCAAAGAAGAAAGAATAGAATCTCGTTAGCGAACATATCGCTCGGTAAGTCCTAAAGATAAGGGAGAAATAGACAGAGAGTAGGAGAGAGAGAGAGTAGCTTTTAATGTTGTATTATATTGTTGTAATGTTGTATTAACACTGTTGTTTGTAGCTTGGTACAGAAGAATGCCAGTGTATATGAGAGGGGTCTCAGTATGCTAGAGACCGGGGCAAATGGAATTACAAGGCTCCGTTATACAACCCGAACAACGGCAATTGGATTCATGTTAGGTGTCTTAATCTTACCGTCTCGTGCCACCTTTAACACCTTCCGTACCAATCTAACCCTTAAACCCCGTAGTGTTTTATTTGTATTGTTTTGTACTGTAAATTGTATTGAATGTATAATTGAAAGACTGACCGAAACCATGATATCAGTAAACGGATGTAACCGTAGAATCATGTAAATGGAATAACTGGAGAACCATGTAAATGGAATGTATATCTATGGTTCGGTTCAGTCAAGTCGTATAGATTGATAATTGGATTCATGGATTCATGTTGAAAATTGTAGATTGTAGATTGACTTGAATCATATTCAAGTCAGATTAATCAGACTCAAACCCGAGTCAGACAATTAGAAATATAAATCGAAGTCTTGATTATTTCTTAAACCTATAATTGCTAGGCTCCTTAGGTTAATTTATAAAACTTGAGCGGGTTTTATGTAAAAATACTTTTATATACTTTTCAAAATACACCTCAAGTATTCATTATTTGTCTTTAGAGTTGTAATGAAGGTGGATTTTATATTGTGATATTTCTAGTGAAAATATCCTAATTTCATAAATAAAGGTATTTATTTGTAAAATTGATTTATGTGGAATTTATGGTTGTAGGGTGTTTTT